>JAINUW010000805.1:0-600000 GCA_020205615.1 Panax quinquefolius
GAATCCGGATAGATTGGTACATCGTTGCTTGCTCATTGGATGAGGATGATTGATCTCATGATCATTTGTGTGGAGACACTAAAGCAAGTATGTAGGTGCTTATTAGAGAATAAGTTCCTTTGAGCATTGGCTCGCTAAGGAATACCTAATAGAGTTTTATTTGCTGTCGATAGGAATTCTGTAGTGATAGTAGTACAAGTAATCCTTGGACTTGAGATCATCATAGTATCTTGTGTATGATGAGTTATACTTTGACTTATTCCTTAAGACCCTTAGGGTATATCAAAGGTATGCTTGGGTATAATAAGTTGTACATGGAGATAATGTATGATCAATAAAGAATCTACCACTTCTAATAAAGAAGAGAAATGTCTATGTGATTAGATAAATGACAAGAGTAGTCCTTGGTTAAAGCGAGAATGAAATTAGAAAGGAGTTTCTAATTTGCATTATTTTGAGTTGTGCATTTAAGAGTCGAAATACATATAATTAAATAAAATAAGACTTGTGGTAATTCCATATCTTATATTTAATTGGGACATTGTATGGTGGAAGGATTGAATTGTGCGGTAACTATTTACTCAAAGGTTCTTTAATGATTAATGTTGAAATCTATATTATACGGAAAGTCGTTGATGTACAGGGAGGCTTATCCCTATTGTAGAATAAATATTATTTATTTAAATAAATTAATTGTTTAATTTATTTATTTAAATAAGATTAGAATTGTTCTAATTGATTTATTCACCTTAGGTTTAATATGGAGAACCTAAAGGGTCACACCATAAAAGGAAGAATAATTATTTAAGAAGTTAATGGCATAATCGTAATAATATGTTAAGTATATTTAATTTAATCTATGGTGATAGAATAAATTAAATAGCTTAATATTTATTATTTAATATTTTAGAAATATTAAATATAAATTAATAAGAGAGTCTTATTAATATTATTACAATTATTATTATTTTAATTTCTAAAAGAGTTTAGGAATTAATTTAATATAAGTACTCTCATTTATTCCTAATAGGATTAGGAGGGAAAATTAGTTAAAGGAGTTTAATTAATTATCCCTAATAAGATTAGGGAGCTTAATTAATTAAAAGAATTTTAATTAATTAAAACCTAATTCTTAATTGTTAGGTGTGTTGCCCACATCTATAAATAAGAGAGTCTTATTATGGATGATATGGGGTTGTTGACTTTAAAAGTACGTAATAATTCCAAGTTGTTGGGAGTATGCCTTTTCTATAGAGATAGAAAACTAGGGTTAGCCATAACACCCATCTTCTTGAATTTTATTCTTCCTTGGTGGATCACCTCTAGAGGCCAAACACATGGGTGGCTAACGTTGATCAAAGGAAGGAACCAAACCCGGTGGATTCAAGATTGAACGCGAAAGGATTTGGAGGTGAACTTGTACCTGAGGAAGCTCGATCTTCAAGGGTATGATTTATTCTTTATCTTTTCGTTTAATTAATAATTGTGCATAAAGGGTGATCCGGGTAAATGGTTTGTAAATTTTTAAACTCTGATTTTTTACCACGCTTCCGCACTTTTTATGCAATTTGATTGCGTTATGAATATTACAAACCTAACAGTGGCATCAGAGCCAAACCTTTATGCGAATTATTAATTGTTTAAATTTGATATGTATATTGATATGTGTTTAGAACAATTTAATTGGGCATAATTTTATTGTATAAAATTTAAATAAAAAAAAAAAAAAAGGCAATCCGGTTAATTCATTTATGCCATGCATGCTCACGCCAAATCAGAAGGCACGAAAATTCTATGGAAGCTTGGAGTAAATATCGAGGATTCATTTTTTTTTCCAAGTATACAGAAAAAAAAAAAAAAAAAAATAAAAGCGACCAAGTTAGTTTTGTAAAAGCAGAATCGGGCATGGAAAAACCCTGACCGCCACGATTTCAATGACTTGATGCTTGTTGCTTGTTAGCGGAGTTTATATATATATATATATATAATATATATATATATATATATATATATATATATATATATATATATAATATATATATACATATATATATTCTTAATTATTATATAATTAAAATAAAAGTTTATTTTAATTTTAAAATAAAAGGTTTATTTTAATATTAAAATATAAAGTTTTATTTTAATTTTAATAATTTTATAATTAAAATAAAAGGTTTATTTTAATCTTAAAATAAAGGTTTATTTTAATATTAAAATAAAAAGATTAATTTTAATTTTAAAATTAGAATTTCATGCTAACTAATTAGAGTTGGAATTGGATTCCATGATAACTAATTGGAGTTGAAATTGATCTTTCCTTAAATAAAGGAGTTTATTTAGATATGAAATAAGATTTCATATTATTCAAAATAAAAGAGTTTATTTGTGAATAGGAAAGAAAATCAAGTGTTTCCTTAAATAAAGGAGTTTATTTAAATATTAAATAAGATTTCATATTATTCAAAATAAAGGAGTTTATTTGTGAATAGGAAAGATAATCAAGTGTTTCCTTTTAATTTTTTTTTACATGGAATTGGATTCCATAATTAATTAAAATAAAAGAGTTTATTTTAATTAAAGATTTTTTTTTCTGGAATTGGATTCCATAATTAATTAAAATAAAGGAGTTTATTTTGATTAAAGATTTTGATTAAAATAAAATAGTTTATTTTATTCAAAATTAGATAAATTAAAATAAAATAGTTTTATTTTGATTTAAATTTGGATTAAAATAAAAGAGTTTATTTTGATTCAAAATTAGATTTTATACTAACTAAATATGCCCATTAAATGATATCAATATATATATATTAAATGTTTATTATTCATGAGATGAATGTTATTTATTGATGCATATGGTGATGTGTATGATAATAAATGGGATTGATTATGGACTATTGACCGATATGATTGGATTTTATTTTAGTTGGATGCATGAATGTATGGGTTTTATTAAATGGGAATCACTGCGTACCTCGTCTTCTCTAATTTTTCTTAATGTAAATTCTATCTCCCTCCTATGTACTTCCCTTATTAGCGATCAAGGTTTCTATTTATTTTAAAATAGTTTTGTAATAGGAATAGTTAGAATTAATTTTGAAAAATTGGAGATCAAGGAGCAAGAGCGCTTGAAGACCCGTTTGTAATGGAGCAGGGTTTAAATGTAATAGTTATATTTAAATATTATTTCTTGCAACCCTAGGGTTTGACCTTTTGGTTCACTTGGTGGCTCTAGTGAACCAAACTAGAATAAAAGTCCATAATCAATCCGGGTAGAATATAGTATTCTATATGTGCATGCTTATACTATATATATTATATATTATGCAAACATGCTTCGCATGTTAATTAATATAATAGCGTATTTATATATATATATGTAAATGCTTGGCTAAACAAGATGAGACAAATTAATAACAAACCCCTCAATTTTTATATTAAGTCTAAGCGTTCAAAGATATTTGGAATATCGAAGGCGTAAGCCTTCTAGCATGATAAAATTAATAGAGTATTAAATATTTAATATGAGTTTGTTGTGTCACCACAAGGCAAGTATTAAGTATTTAAGATGTTAATTTATCACATTTGATGCTTATAAAGAAAATTGAACAATATTGTTTTGTTGTGTCACCACAAGGATGATATTTTCTTTTTGAATATATGGAGTGCTAGGTTGGACTTAACTTGGATAATTTTGATTCGGATGTGCCACCACTTGATCAAAATAATCTAAGAGGCAAAATACAAGGAGTTGCATAGTTGATGTAATTGACAAAAGTTGTCTACCTATTTATTTATATATAGTTTGTTGTGTCACCACAAGGCTATATACATTTGAAATGGGATCCTTATTCTCACTAGCAAATCTTTAATTAGATTTTGCCGAACTATATAAGTGAGGGTAATATAGTTTGAAGAAAATAGTGGGAGATACCAATTTAAAACAAGACCTAAATTATTTTGGTAATTAATAAAAGAATGTATGTTAAAATGTTGTTAATTACATATTCATTTACAGATTTTTACAAATGTCTAAAATTACAATCACTGCAAAGCATATTTGATGTAAATTAACCAGACCGAATT
Source organism: Panax quinquefolius (assembly GCA_020205615.1). Lineage (NCBI taxonomy): Eukaryota > Viridiplantae > Streptophyta > Magnoliopsida > Apiales > Araliaceae > Panax > Panax quinquefolius. The sequence continues at coordinate 4,087 of JAINUW010000805.1, forward strand.
AAACGAATTGGTTAAGGAATTTGAGAATAGTTCTCATAGCTGAAAAGCTATCTTATGTCCTTAATACGCCTATCCTCTGCAATGGTTGCGACAATGCCTCGAGAAAGAAATTGCTACTTTTAGAAAGTGGCAAGATGATGCCTGATTGGCTCGATGCATCATGCTCGTATCCATGAGTAACAAGCTTGACGTCGACTGAAACTATGGATACTTCTACTATACTCTCCTGCACGTCAAGTAGTTGATGGTGAGGAAAGTAGGGGTGATAGATATCGGATATCTAAGGAGCTCTTCCGATCTAGAATGGCTGATGGCACTATAAATGCAGACAAAAAAGTTCTTAACATAATCAATTTGATTGATCAATTAGGACAATTGGATTTGTCATGGATGGAGAGTTGAGCCAAGATTTGATCTTGCACTCACTCCGGACTCCTTTCACAATTGTTGTGAATTTTCATATAAACAAGCTAGATATCGGCCTCATTTGATTTGCTTAACATATTGAAAAATGTTGAGAGTCACTTTCAACCAAGAAAGATCAAGTCTTCTTGGTAGGGGCCAAAGGATCTTACGAAAAGAAGAACGATTCAAAGAAGGTAAATAGAAAGGCATAAACAAAGGATAATAAGAACAAAGCGTCACGGATAGCAAAGGAGTTTGTTTCCTTTGCTATAAGCTGGACCTTTGAAAAAAAGCTGAGAAGTATCTTGCGAGAGGCTAACCAAAGAAGCTTAGTGAAGTTTGATTTACAATCGATTTTTGTTCATGATTGAAATAAATTTTCTTTAAGTCGAGGTTCTACTTGGGTATTGGATCACGACTTTGGTTATCATAAATATAGATTTATGAAAAGACCAAGCAGAAGTAGAAAGCTAAACAAATATAAGTAATCTATGTGTGGGAAATGAAGCAAAAGTTGCAACATTAGCCATAGAAACTTATAGTTTAGCATCGCCTACGGGCAAATCTATTAAGTCGATAAGTTGTTATTGTATCCGGTTCTCGTTGAAAACATTATTTCCATTTTATTGTTGGACAATGAAATCTTTGGTATTATAATTAAGAACAATTGTTGTTCTATTTATAATAATAATGTTTTGTATAAATGGAATATTATAATAAATTTTGTATACTTGACTTACATGAAAATAATTTTGCATATTGAACAAATTAGTATAAGAAAAGGAGATGATCATTCAAAGAGTTGAATGTGTGTATTTGCTAAAATACAAGTGTGAATTATTTGAAAAGTTCAAAGAATTGGAAGTGAAACAAATTGGCAAAGTATTAAGATTCTTTGATTAGATCAAGGAATAAATACTTGTGCAATAAGTTTCTAGATCATCTCAAATGGTTTTTCTCATAATGGACACATCTTGATACATAATAATTGATTGATGTATACGAAAGGAAAAATCGTACCTTGTTGGACATAGTGCGGTCCATAATGATTTTCGAAGCATTCCGGTATCCTTCAGGATAATGTCCTAGAAATGGTACGCATATATCTACGAAAAAGGTAATCTCAAAATCCAGCCCCAAGACTCCATAAAAGTTATGGGACGGGGAGGATTCTAATCTTAAGTATGTTAAGATAAGGGTTGTCAACTTATGTGAAAAAGGTTTCAAAAAGATAAGCTTAGGACAAGATTTGACAAGTGTAGATTTGTTGGACATCCTAAAGTAAGTTTAGGGCATGTGTTCTATAATCCTACTTAGCAAAAGGTGTTTGTTACGAAAACACGCCGCTTCTAAGATAAAGGTGTTTATCATTAAAAAGGGCTAGTGGGAGGATAATAGATCTTGAAGAGTTCAAGAACCACAAAACACTATAAATCGAATAAGAGGAACCTATAGATATACCTATTGTACCACAATAAGAATCGTAAATACGGTATAAGCAAGAAGATACCTAGGAGGTATGGATTCATCATAGATGATGATGATGAGGTACACATCATAGAAGATGATGATCCAGTTACATATGATGATGTAAGAGTTCTAGTGTGTGCAAAAGGGTCAGTGGGAGCATCGTGACATTCCTAGTATTATATGTTGATATATTATGGATAAGGAATAACATACCAATGCTACAATCAAGTAAAGATAAAGTTGTCTAAACAGTCCTCCATGAATGATTTGGGAAGAGTATCTTAATTGGGGATACAAATCTATATAGATAGATTTAAGAGGATGCTCGACTTAACCCGAGGAGCGTATATTCATTTGATGCTAAAGTCGTTTAGCATGGCAAACTCAAGAGATGTCTCATGTTGATGAGCTATGGAGTGTATCTCTTAATAGTCCCCATAGACTCCAAAGAAGAGAGATTGCATGAGTGACAATCATGTATGCAATGAAATGTCACGAGACACGATGTTGATCGGTCATATTCTCGAGAAGATCACTTTGTAAGGCGGTGAAAAACATCTTAAAGTTCTTAAGCAGGCACTAAAGATGTGAGCAAACATGGTGGGTGCGAATTAAAACTAGAGGGCTTACTGGACTCAAGTTTTTGAGATGAGACCAAGACAATAGAAAATCTACTTTAAGGTAAAGTGTTACCTTAAGCAGTGAGTGTAGTGAATTGGAAAGGTTCCAAACGACAAAAGAGTTCTTTGGTTTAGTGATAAAGACAAAGTATATAGCTATAAATGAAGTACGCAAGTTGATTGTTTGGATTAAAAGTTCATTACGAACTAGGAATAGTTCCTAAGTCTCATCTTGGATCTAAACATGTGTTGTGGCACTTTCATTTGATTATTAGAATCATTGAAAGATGGGAAATCACTATAGAGATAGTGGACTCTCATGAACAACATTACATATCCATTAACTAAAGCTTATCCAACGGCCGGGATAATCGTCACTTAGAGAAGAAGAGTATAAGATACCATGACGATTGGCTTTAGTGCAAGTGGGAGATTGAAAGTAGTATGCACACAAGCCAATCATGTTTGATGATAAAGCATATACTTTGTAACAATCTTATTCATTTATTAATAAAAGTATTAATTTATTAAAGGCTTTTAATTATCTACATGATCTTTGTTTTATAATATGTGATAAACCCATAGTTTTAAGCAATGCTTTTAGAATAATGATGATGATCATTCTAATGAGATCTAAATTCTTAGAAAGCTTAAAACTAAAATAGTTCCCAATCGTTGGATTACTAAATTGGGGATTAGTGAATCCGGATAGATTGGTACATACGTTGCTTGCTCATTGGATGAGGATGATTGATCTCATGATCATTTGTGTGGAACACTAAAGCAAGTATGTAGGTGCTTATTAGAGAATAAGTTCCTTTGAGCGTGACTCGCTAAGGAATACCTAATGGAGTTTTATTTGCTGTCGATAGGAATTTCTGTAGTGATAGTAGTCAAGTAATCCTTGGACTTGAGAGATCATCATAGTATCTTGTGTATGATGAGTTATACTTTGACTTATTCCTTAAGACCCTTAGGGTATATCAAAGGTATGCTTGGGTATAATAAGTTATACATGGAGATAATGTATGATCAATAAAGAATCTACCACTTCTAATAAAAAAGAGAAATGTCTATGTGATTCGATAAATGACAACCCGGTAGTCCTTGTTGGTTAGCGAATGAAATTAGAAAGGAGTTTCTAATTTGCATTATTTGGAGTTGTGCATTTAAGAGTCGAAAATACATATAATTAAATAAAATAAGACTTGTGATAATTCCATGTCTTATATTTAATTGGGACATTGTATGGTGGAAAGATTGAATTATGCGGTAACTATTTACTCAAAGGTTCTTTAATGATTAATGTTGAAATCTATATTATACGGAAAGTCGTTGATCATTAGGAGGCTTATCCCTATTGTAGAATAAATATTATTTATTTAAATAAATTAATTGTTTAATTTATTTATTTAAATAAGATTAGAATTATTCTAATTGATTTATTCACAATAGGTTTAATATGGAGAACCTAAAGGGTCACACCATAAAAGGAAGAATAATTATTTAAGAAGTTAATGGCATAATCGTAATAATATGTTAAGTATATTTAATTTAATCTATGTTGATAGAATAAATTAAATAGCTTAATATTATTATTTAATATTTTAGAAATATTAAATATAAATTAATAAGAGGAGTCTTATTAATATTATTACAATTATTATTATTTTAATTTCTAAAAGAGTTTAGGAATTAATTTAATATAAGTACTCTCATTTATTCCTAATAGGATTAGGAGGGAAAATTAGTTAAAGGAGTTTAATTAATTATCCCTAATAAGATTAGGGAGCTTAATTAATTAAAAGAATTTTAATTAATTAAAACCTAATTCCTTAATTGTTAAGGTGTGTTGCCCACATCTATAAATAAGAGGAGTCTTATTATGGATGATATGGGTTGTTGACTTTAAAAGTACGTAATAATTCCAAGTTGTTGGGAGTATGCCTTTTCTATAGAGATAGAAAACTAGGGTTAGCCATAACACCCATCTTCTTGAATTTTATTCTTCCTTGGTGGATCACCTCTAGAGGCCAAACACATGGGTGGCTAACGTTGATCAAAGGAAGGAACCAACCGGTGGATTCAAGATTGAGCGAAAAGGATTTGGAGGTGAACTTGTACCTGAGGAAGCTCGATCTTCAAGGGTATGATTTATTCTTTATCTTTTCGTTTAATTAATAATTGTGCATAAAGGGTGATCCGGGTAAATGGTTTGTAAATTTTTAAACTCTGATTTTTTACCACGCTTCCGCACTTTTTATGCAATTTGATTGCGTTATGAATATTACAAACCTAACATGACATTCCAAAGACGGCTTTCAGAACTCGGTACGGGCATTATGAATTCCTAGTCATGTCCTTTGGATTGACTAATGCTCCTGCTGCCTTCATGGATATGATGAACCGAGTATTCAAGGAATATTTAGATCACTTTGTGGTCGTCTTTATTGATGACATCCTTATTTATTCCAAAAGCCGTGAAGATCATGAGCAATACTTGAGACTGACACTCCAAAAGCTTCGTGAATATAAGCTTTATGCCAAGTTGAAGAAATACGAGTTCCGGCTTGAAGAAGTAGCATTCCTTGGGCACGTGGTATCAAGTCATGGAATATCATTGACCAAAGAAAGATTGAAGCTATTCAAAGTGGGAACAACCTAAATCGATGGCCGAAATCACGTAGCTTTCTCGGTTTATTTGGTTATTATCGGAGATTCATGGAAGGATTTTCTCGAATCGCTATTCCATTGACTCGGTGACTCGGAAAGATACAAAGTTCGGTTGGAGCAAAGAATGTGAGAAGAGTTTTCAAGAACTCAAGAGGAGACTTATTTCAAAGACTGTTACGACAATACCATCGGCTCGGAGGATTTGTCATCTCTGATGATGCTTGGGGCAAAGGGTTGGGATGTGTTCTCATGCAACATGGAAAAGTAATAGCTTTATGCCTCGCGACAACTCAAAGAATATGAGAGGAATTATCCTACTCATGATCTAGAGTTAGCATAAATGTTATCTTTCACTTAAAATTTGGAGGCATTACTTGTATGGGAGAAAGTGGAGATCTTTACGGATCATAAAAGCCTCAAATATTTCTTCACTCAAAAGGAACTCAACATGCGACAACGATGTTGGCTAGAACTGCATTGAAAGATTATGATCATACCATCGATACCATCCGAAAAGCGAGCGTGGTAGGCGACGCATTGAGTAGAAAATCATATGCAATGCTGAGTGCGATATTGTCAATATAAAGGCCCATTTTGTGTGACTTGCAAAGGATGGAGATAGAGTTAAAGAGACTCGGGGACGCATGTGATGATAGCAAGTATCTGAGTAGAACCGACTTTTAATCGATAAAGTTAAAGTTGCTCGAGTTCTGAGACACAGAAGGCGATGCGTATGAGGAAAAAAGTGCAAGAAGGTGCTATAGGAAGCAAGAATCGATGAAGAAGGAATACTTTGAGTCAACTCCGGACTTTGTGTTCCTAACAACCACGATTTAAAGTATAATATCATGATGGAGGCGCACAACACACCATTTGCAATCCATCACAGGAGTACCAAAATGTATCATGATATTCGTCATACATTTTGGTGGAGCAATATGAAGAGAGAGATAGTATTTATTTATCTCAAGGTGTCTAACTTGTCAACGAGTTAAAGCGGAGCATCAAGTACCAAAAGGTCCATTGCAACCACTTGAAATTCCGAATGGAAGTGGGAGCACATTACCATGGATTTCGATTCACGGTCTTCCTAAAGTTTCTCAAGGCATTGATGCGATTTGGGTCATTGTTGATAGATTGACCAAGTGCGCTCATTTCTTACCGAATCGAGAAACTTATACACTTGAACGTCTTGCTCGTATGTACATAAGCGAGATTGTAAGGCGCATGGTATGCCGGTATCCATAGTTTCGATCGAGACCCAAGATTCACTTCACGATTTTGGGTTAGTTTGCAAAAAGCTATGGGCACAGACTTACGATTTAGCTCGGCATATCATCCTCGAGACAGACGGACGATCGGAGAGGACTATTCAAACTCTTGAAGATCTATTAAGACTCTGTGTCCTTGATTTCAAGGGAGTTGGGACAAGTTCTTACCATTGGTGGAGTTTTCCTACAACAACGGTTATCAAGCAAGTATTGGCATGGCTCCATTTGAGCGTTGTATGGAAGAAAGTGTCGTTCTCGATATCTTTGGGATGAGGTGGGTGAAGCAACGTTGTTGGGATAGGAGTTGTAATGCGTATGACTACGGAAAAGATTCAAACGATCCGACAACGTATAAAAACCTCACAAAATCAACAAAGAGTTATCTTGATCTTCATCGAAAGGGCGTGGAATTCGATATAGGAGATCATGTGTTGTTAAGAGTTGCTCCATGGAAAGGAGTTACAAGATTTGGAAAGAGAGGAAAACTTAACCCTCGATTCATCGGTCCATTTTAATCCTCAATCGAGTAGGAAGCTGTGGCCTATAGACTCGCTTTCTGCCAAATATGTCTCGTGTTCATAACGTTTTTCACATATCTATGTTACGTAAATATGTGAAAGACCGAACCATATTATTGAGTTAGAACCGGACGAAATAGCGGAAGATTTGACATATGAAGAGGTTCTGTTCAAATTTTGGATAAGAAGGAACATATTCTACGCTCCAAGGTTATACCTCAAGTCAAAGTTTTATGGAGGAACCACGATGTTGAGGAAATGACTTGGGAGTTAGAATCGAAATGAAATCAAGGTATCCTTACCTCTTCGACATACCAGTCATCGTACCCTAATTTCGAGAAATTAAATTTCATAAGAAGGGAGGTTGTAAGACCCCATCTTTTATAAATAAAGATGAATTTTTCTATAAATATTATTTTTGAATATTATGGAATAAATTTGATATAATGTTATAGTTGTGGGTAATATTTATAAATTTTGCAAAGTATGCAAGTTGTTATAAAATATTCGTTTGGTGGGGAATATTCTTTTTGTTAGGGAATATTCGTACAATGGCTCAATCATTGGTGGACCCCACAAACAAATTATTGTTCGGATTGAGAAAACGACAAAAATATTTTATAAAAATAACGGCGGGAGGTGTTACTGTTAAAAGCATTGTTGAACTACCCGGTGGTAAAAGTAAAAATGCGATGTCTGGCGTAGTTGCATAGTAGCTCACAGTATTGATTATTGATGCTTACGTGAGAAGTCACTCATTTTATATGCTCAATTATTACTACGAGAATTAACTTGCATCATATCTCTTATATTATTGATTCAATTATTGTCACAAGATTATCATCATATAATATGTTATAGTATTAAATCAATAATTGAGGCGACAAATTAGAAATGATTAATAATTGTTGAAAGATTAAATATGTGTTGAAAAAAAAAAAGGATTTGTGGTAAGTTTGATTATTTTATGGGGGCTCATATGTCATCATCTAAGAGTCTCTTCGTCGATAGTAATTACATTAAATCAATAGTAATTACCCTTGTGAATAGTATTTACCTTAAATCAATAATAATTACCTTCGTCAATAGTAATTACCCTTGTGAATAGTATTTACCTTCGTCAATAGTAATTACCCCTTGTGAATAGTATTTACCTTCATCAATAGTAATTTACCTTGTTATTCCATTGCTTATTATTACATTGGAATAAACTGTATAAGTGGTTTACCCTATACTTGGTGACATTCTTCTATTATTACATTGGAACATCACATGCGTGTGTTTTACAGGACTGGTTAAAATCTTTATTATTATTACATTGGAACATCACATGCGTGTGTTTTACAGGACCTAGTTAAAATCTTTATTATTCTGTTGGAACATCACATGCTCGTGTGTTTTACAGGACTGGTTAAAATCTTTATTATTACATTGGAATATCCTATCATGTGTTTTACACCGGATCTGGTTCCATCTTTATTATTACATTGGAACATCACCGCCGATTGTGAATTTCACACGACTGGTTCCGTTCTTTATTATTACATTGGAATAACTTTTTTTGTGCGGTCTATCGCATGCATGGTGATTTCTTTTGTTATTCCATTCTTTATTATACCCAAATTGGTTAAAACTTTGACTTCTATACCCCCATGAAATTAGTGGAATATCCTTGATATTTGCGTTTCATCCAAATATCTTTTCATGAAAATATTCTTACGCTCATTCTTGAATTTTACTCTACAAACCGAAGATCATGTTGATAATTTGGACGTTAATAATTCTGGATAAAATAATTCTTGAACTTGTTTTATTGAATTCTTATATCATTGTCATCATCCTCATGTTTTTATATTTTTTTTTAAAGTCATCTCGTGGGCACGTAGTGCATAGATGGACTTGGTATGATTATGACGAGAGACTATTGATTGTAATCATGGTAGTAATGTTACAAATGATGTGGTAAAAATCCTCGATGGTAGTAGTGCATTGATGGACGATTGTTGGCATGATCATGACCATTAATGAATACACAAATATTCTTGGCCCGTAGTGCATGAATAATTATGGTCGTGATACTAAAGAATATCCTTGGTAGTAGTGCGGGGTGATTCGATGATGTGGAATATTTATTAAAAGTGAGTCTCAAACTATAATGATGATGAAAAACCTTTTAAAACCTAAAAGATAGTAGACTTTATTTTCTACTTGACTCTTTTAATGGATTGCATATTCATTGCTATGATTAAACTGGTTGTCTATTGTATTTTATCGGTTTAACATTGTTGAAGACTATTGATAATTTATTACGCATTATCTTAGTCATAATATTTCTTCTTTGGGCTAGTTGAGCTCACCCTTTCTTTCTTTGTTCACTGTGAAATGAGAATATATTTGGGACGAGTGGGGACGCAGTGATGGTCTGAAGATAGCATTAGTAGTCCTCACTATTACGTGAAATAGTGTGATAATAATTGTAATGAGGACTTTTTTTTTCGGTTTGTATAATATCTAGTAGAGCGATATTTGTATTTAAACTCACGATTTATGTCGTATTGTACTGACAGTTATGTTAGTAAGTTGTATTTAAATTACGTACCATGTAAGTGGCGACCCAAGATGGGTGATGTATACCTAATTTTGGGGGCGTCACGGTTGATATATCGAGCTTAGGATATGATCCACGGCTAAGATGTGAGAATAGTACTAGGAGGGGAGAGACGGGGAATACCTTCGCTAGTATGACCTACCTAAGTTTATGTGATATTTTATTGGTTGGTCAGAAGATAGGGATAATTTGTTACATGTCAATTAACCTTTTGTTTTGTGGTAGTATCTGAAAATGACATCTGAGAATGTTGAGAATAGCAATAGGTGTGCAGCGATTGTTGATTCACCACATATCAATAATCGAGGATAATGTGCATCGTGAAGGCGACAATCCTCATGCAAACAACAACACTGACCAAATGATGAATGATCAAATGTTCAGAGGCTTTATGCAATTTATGCAACAGCGGGCGAGAGCGACTCCTGTCCAAAACGTAGGTGGAAACACGGAAAACTCTCGGGTGGTCACCGCTAAACAATTCAAGGAGCTGGGACCACCGGAGTTTAAGGGAAGCCAAAACCACTTACGGCGGAAGCATGGATAAAGCAGATTACCAAGATATTTGATGTCTTGGGATGCTCAGGAGCAAAAGGTTCCCTTGCCGCCTTTATGTTCTGCGCGGAGAGGCGGACTTGGTGGGAATCGGTAAAAGCGATACTCGACTTCGCCAGATTGAAGATATCTTGGGAGAAGTTCCAGAGTCATTCAACGACAAATACTTTCCTAAAAGTATTCACCACATGAAGGAGGTGGAATTTATCAAGTTGGAACAAAACAATATGGACAGAGTGTCATGCAACACGTGGCAAAATTTGCGGAGTTATCACGGTTTCGTCCCACTTGGTGGATAATGAAGAGAGAATGGCGCGAATGTTTTTAAGAGGTTTGAAGCGGAGATACGTCAACATCTTATTTCTCATAAACTATGTTTGTATTAGGATGTTGTAAATAGGGCTCGATTAGTGGAGCGCGATAATGAGTCAACACAACTAAAAGAGAGCGATGGCAAAATTATACTACCGGTGAGAGTAGTCATCGAGCGGTGACAACAAGCGTGGAGGGAATCAATGGCCGGATATGGTAACCACTTGGTGGTAATCGAGGCCAAAACAATAAGAATGGACATTTCAAGAAAGCGGAGATTCAACAATGGTGGAAAGAGGCGTCGGCACTGGCACCCATTGTTAAGGAAGGAGAAAGACCACCTATCGTATATGCTTCAAATGTGGAGGAAAGGGACACATCGGTCAAAGCTGCGTCGTATGTCGTCCAAAGCATGTTATAATTGTGGAAGAGAAGGTCACTTAGCTCGATTTTTTGTCGTTTTCTAGAAGACAAATTCAAGCTAGGATGGAGGCACCAAAGGCCATCCCGGAAAATTCAAAACCCAGATGCAATGAGGGAGAGCGTTTGTTGTGACCTCCCAAAGAGCAAGGAATCGAATGAGGTCATCACGGGTAAGCTTATCATAAACTCTAATGAAGTCTATACTTTATTTGATCCGGTTCTACCCATTCTTTTATTTCTCCTACTTGCGCTCATCGATTAAATTTGACTCTGGAGAAATTAGACTTTGACTTATCTGTGGAAACTCCGTTGGGAGAAACCTTCATTACATCCCTTTGTTTATAAGTCTTGTTTGGTTCAAATCGGTACCCTCACATTACACCGTCGATCTTATTTCATTAAAAATACTTGCATTTGGCGTGATTCTAGGGATTGATTGGTTAACTACTTATCATGCAACAATTGATTGTTTTCGTAAGGTTGTTAGCTTTCATATTCCTAATCAACCTATTATGCGAATTCAAACGACCAAACCATTAAAATCAATTACGGTCATCTCAAGCCATAAAGCTATTCGTTTATTAAAAAACGGATGTCAAGCTTTCTTAGCTCATGTCATGATTCAAATAAAAATAAATCGGTTTTAAACGATATTCCTATTGTTAATAAATTTCTGACGTATTCTCAAGAACTTCTGGCCTACCCCGAGCGTGAAATTGAATTTTGTATCGACCTTGAACCCGGTACAAAACCTATTTCCAAAGCCCCATATCGAATGGCTCCTATTGAACTTCGTGAGTTAAAGACCCAATGCAGGAATTGTTAGACATTGGCTTTATTAAATCCTAGTACTTCTCCTTGGGGTGCTCTGTTCTATTCGTGAAGAAGAAAGATGGGAGTATGCGACTTTGTATTGATTATCGGGAGTTGAATCACGTCACCATCAAAAATAGGTATCCATTGCCACGTATTGATGACCTGTTTGACCAGTTGCAAGGAGCCAAATTCTTTTCAAAGATAGATCTTCGTTCCGGATATCACCAATTGAAGATTAGAACTGCTGACATGAAAGTAGTATGCACACAAGCCAATCATGTTTGATGATAAAGCATATACTTTGTAACAATCTTATTCATTTATTAATAAAAAGTATTAATTTATTAAAGGCTTTTAATTATCTACATGATGCTGTTTTATAATATGTGATAAACCCATAGTTTTAAGCAATGCTTTTAGAATAATGATGATGATCATTCTAATGAGATCTAAATTCTTAGAAAGCTTAAAACTAAAATAGTTCCCAATCGTTGGATTACTAAATTGGGGATTAGTGAATCCGGATAGATTGGTACATACGTTGCTTGCTCATTGGATGAGGATGATTGATCTCATGATCATTTGTGTGGAGACACTAAAGCAAGTATGTAGGTGCTTATTAGAGAATAAGTTCTTTGAACGTGGCTCGCTAAGGAATACCTAATGGAGTTTTATTTGCTGTCAATAGGAATTCTGTAGTGATAGTAGTACAAGTAATCCTTGGACTTGAGATCATCATAGTATCTTGTGTATGATGAGTTATACTTTGACTTATTCCTTAAGACCCTTAGGGTATATCAAAGGGTATGCTTGGGTATAATAAGTTGTACATGGAGATAATGTATGATCAATAAAGAATCTACCACTTCTAATAAAGAAGAAATGTCCTATGTGATTCGATAAATGACAACCCAAAGTAGTCCTTGGTTAAGGCGAGAATGAAATTAGAAAGGAGTTTCTAATTTGCATTATTTGAGTTGTGCATTTAAGAGTCGAAATACATATAATTAAATAAAATAAGACTTGATGATAATTCCATGTCTTATATTTAATTGGGACATTGTATGGTGGAAGGATTGAATTGTACGGTAACTATTTACTCAAAGGTTCTTTAATGATTAATGTTGAAATCTATATTATCCGGAAAGTCGTTGATCGCTAGAGGAGGCTTATCCCTATTGTAGAATAAATATTATTTATTTAAATAAATTAATTGTTTAATTTATTTATTTAAATAAGATTAGAATTTTTCTAATTGATTTATTCACTGTAGGTTTAATATGGAGAACCTAAAGGGTCACACCATAAAAGGAAGAATAATTATTTAAGAAGTTAATGGCATAATCGTAATAATATGTTAAGTATATTTAATTTAATCTATGGTGATAGAATAAATTAAATAGCTTAATATTTATTATTTAATATTTTAGAAATATTAAATATAAATTAATAAGAGGAGTCTTATTAATATTATTACAATTATTATTATTTTAATTTCTAAAAGAGTTTAGGAATTAATTTAATATAAGTACTCTCATTTATTCCTAATAGGATTAGGAGGAAAATTAGTTAAAGGAGTTTAATTAATTATCCCTAATAAGATTAGGGAGCTTAATTAATTAAAAGAATTTTAATTAATTAAAACCTAATTCCTTAATTGTTAAGGTGTGTTGCCCACATCTATAAATAAGAGGAGTCTTATTATGGATGATATGGGTTGTTGACTTTAAAAGTACGTAATAATTCCAAGTTGTTGGGAGTATGCCTTTTCTATAGAGATAGAAAACTAGGGTTAGCCATAACACCCATCTTCTTGAATTTTATTCTTCCTTGGTGGATCACCTCTAGAGGCCAAACACATGGGTGGCTAACGTTGATCAAAGGAAGGAACCAAACCCGGTGGATTCAAGATTGAACGCGAAAGGATTTGGAGGTGAACTTGTACCTGAGGAAGCTCGATCTTCAAGGGTATGATTTATTCTTTATCTTTTCGTTTAATTAATAATTGTGCATAAAGGGTGATCCGGGTAAATGGTTTGTAAATTTTAAACTCGATTTTTTACCACGCTCAGCAGACTTTTTATGCAATTTGATTGCGTTATGAATATTACAAACCTAACATGACATTCCAAAGGCGGCTTCCGGAACTCTAAGATGCGGGCATTATGAATTCCTAGTCATGTCCTTTGGATTGACTAATGCTCCCTTTCGCCTTCATGGATATGATGAACCGAGTATTCAAGGAATATTTAGATCACTTTGTGGTCGTCTTTATTGATGACATCCTTATTTATTCCAAAAGTAGTGAAGATCATGAGCAATACTTGAGACCGACACTCCAAAAGCTTCGTGAATATAAGCTTTATGCCAAGTTGAAGAAATGCGAGTTCCGGCTTGAAGAAGTAGCATTCCTTGGGCACGTGGTATCAAGTCATGGAATATCATTGACCCAAAGAAAGATTGAAGCTATTCAAAGTGGGAACAACCTAAATCGATGACCCGAAATCGTAGCTTTCTCGGTTTATTTGGTTATTATCGGAGATTCGTGGAAGGATTTTCTCGAATCGCTATTCCCGACTCAACTCGGTGACTCGGAAAGATACAAAGTTCGGTTGGAGCAAAGAATGTGAGAAGAGTTTTCAAGAACTCAAGAGGAGACTTATTTCAAAGACTGTTACGACAATACCATCGGCTCGGAGGGATTTGTCATCTCTGATGATGCTTGAGCAAAGGGTTGGGATGTGTTCTCATGCAACATGGAAAAGTAATAGCCTATGCCTTGCGACAACTCAAAGAATATGAGAGGAATTATCCTACTCATGATCTAGAGTTAGCGGTTTGTTGTCTTCACACTTAAAATTTGGAGGCATTACTTGTATGGGGAGAAAGTGGAGATCTTTACGGATCATAAAAGCCTCAAATATTTCTTCACTCAAAAGGAACTCAACATGCGACAACGATGTTGGCTAGAAGCATTGAAAGATTATGATCATACCATCCAATACCATCCCGGAAAAGCGAGCGTGGTAAATGGACGCATTGAGTAGAAAATCATATGCAAATCACGAGTGTGATATTGTCAACGCAAAGGCCCATTTTGTGTGACTTGCAAAGGATGGAGATAGAGTTAAAGACTCGAGGGACGCATGTGATGATAGCAAGTATCTGAGTAGAACCGACTTTAATCGATAAAGTTAAAATTTCGCCAAGCTACGGACACGGGAGCCGATGCGTATGAGGAAAAAAGTGCAAGAAGGTGCCATATCTGGAAGCAAGAATCGATGAAGAAGGAATACTTTGAGTCAACTCCGGACTTTGTGTTCCTAACGACCGATTTAAAGTATAATATCATGATGGAGGCGACACAACACACCATTTGCAATCCATCACGGGAGTACCAAAATGTATCATGATATTAAATCATACATTTTGGTGGAGCAATATGAAGAGAGAGATAATATTTGTTTATCTCAAAGTCGCCTAACTTGTCAACGAGTTAAAGCGAGCATCAAGTACCAAAAGGTCCATTGCAACCACTTGAAATTCCGAGAATGGAAGTGGGAGCACATTACCATGGATTTAGATTCTCGGTCTTCCTAAAGTTTCTCAAGGCATTGATGCGATTTGGGTCATTGTTGATAGATTGACCAAGTCCGCTCATTTTTACCGAAATCTGAGAAACTTATACACTTGAACGTCTTGCTCGTATGTACATAAACGAGATTGTAAGGCTCGCATGGTATGCGGTATCCATAGTTTCGATCGAGACCCAAGATTCACTTCACGATTTTGGGTTAGTTTGCAAAAAGCTATGGGCATGGACTTACGATTTAGCTCGGCATATCATCCTCGAGACAGACGGACAATCGGAGAGGACTATTCAAACTCTTGAAGATCTATTAAGACTCTGTGTCCTTGATTTCAGGGGAGTTGGGACAAGTTCTTACCATTGGTGGAGTTTTCCTACAACAACAGTTATCAAGCAAGTATTGGCATGGCTCCATTCGAAGCGTTGTATGGAAGAAAGTGTCGTTCTCCAGTATGCTGGGATGAGGTGGGTGAAGCAACGTTGTTCGGACCGGAGTTGGTACGTATGACTACGGAAAAGATTCAAACGATCCGACAACGTATAAAAACCTCACAAAATCAACAAAAGAGTTATGCTGATCTTCATCGAAAGGACGTGGAATTCGATATAGGAGATCATGTGTTGTTAAGAGTTGCTCCATGGAAAGGAGTTACAAGATTTGGAAAGAGAGGAAAACTTAACCCTCGATTCATCGGTCCATTTTAATCCTCAATCGAGTAGGGCTGTGGCCTATAGACTCGCTTTCGCCAAATATGTCTCGTGTTCATAACGTTTTCACATATCTATGTTACGTAAATATGTGAAAGACCCGAACCATATTATTGAGTTAGAACCAGGACGAAATAGCGGAAGATTTGACATATGAAGAGGTTCTGTTCAAATTTTGGATAAGAAGGAACATATTCTACGCTCCAAGGTTATACCTCAAGTCAAAGTTTTATGGAGGAACCACGATGTTGAGGAAATGACTTGGGAGTTAGAATCGAAATGAAATCAAGGTATCCTTACCTCTTGACATACCAGTCATTACCCTAATTTCGAGGCGAAATTTCATAAGAAGGGAGGTTGTAAGACCCCATCTTTTATAAATAAAGATGAATTTTTCTATAAATATTATTTTGAATATTATGGAATAAATTTGATATAATGTTATAGTTGTGGGTAATATTTATAAATTTTGCAAAGTATGCAAGTTGTTATAAAATATTCGTTTGGTTGGGGAATATTCTTTTTGTTAGGGAATATTCGCATACAATGGCTCAATCATTGGTGGACCCCCACAATGTAATTATTGTCGGATTGAGAAAAGCGACAAAAATATTTTATAAAAATAACGGCGGAGGTGTTACTGAATTAAAAGCATTGAACTACCCGGTGGTAAAAATGCGATGTCTGGCGTAGTTGCATAGTACACACGGTATTGATTATTGATGCTTACGTGAGAAGTCACTCAACCTATGCTCAATTATTGCTACAATAATTCTTTGATCATATCTCTTATATTATTGATTCAATTATTGTCACAATTATCATCGTATAATATGTTATAGTATTAAATCAATAATTGAGGCGACAAATTATAAATGATTAATAATTGTTGAAAGATTAAATATGTGTTGATGAAAAAAAATGATTTGTGGTAAGTTTGATTATTTTATGGGGGCTCATATGTCATCATCTAAGAGTCTCTTCGTCGATAGTAATTACCTTTGTCAATAGTAATTACCCTTGTGAATAGTATTTACCTTAAATCAATAATAATTACCTTAAATCAATAGTAATTACCCTTGTGAATAGTATTTACCTTAAATCGATAGTAATTACCCTTGTGAATAGTATTTACCTTCGTCAATAGTATTTACCTTCGTTAATAGTAATTACCTTTGCGAGACGTCGAACCACTTGTCGTTTCACATTATAAAAGTGATCGAACCACTTGTCGTTTCACATTCTAAAAGTGCCGAACCACTTGTCGTTTCACATTACAAAAGCGTCAAACCAATCGTCAAGCCACTTACCTTTTTCGCAGCGGTGCTAAGCTAGAAATCTTCTATAAATAGAGGCCTAGGGCTTCATTATTTTTCACGAATTCATTCAAGCTATAGAGAGAGAAAGTATAGAGAGAATAAGAGAAAGAAGAAGAGTATTTTGTTACTACTTCGCTCTGATATTCAATCTCCTACCAAATGTAAGGGGTGTTATTCTTTCTTATTCATGAAGAGAAGCTGTTGTTATTCCATTGCTTATTATTACGTTGGAATAACTTTTGTATAAGTGGTTTACCCTATACTTGGTGACATTCTTCTATTATTACATTGGAACATCACATCGTATGTGTTTTACACAGGACACGGTTAAAATCTTTATTATTATTACGTTGGAACATCACATGCATGTGTTTTACAGGACTGGTTAAAATCTTTATTATTACGTTGGAACATCTCGCTCATGTGTTTTACACCGGACGGGTTAAAATCTTTATTATTCTCGTTGGAATATCCTATCGTGTGTTTTACACCGGATCGGTTCCATCTTTATTATTCATTGGAACATCCTGTTGGTGTGAATTTCACGACACGTTCCGTTCTTTATTATTCATTGGAATAACTTTTGTTTGTGCGGTCTATCGCATGCATGGTGATTTCTTTTGTTATTCCATTCTTTATTATACCCGGTTGGTTAAAACTTTGACTTCTATACTCCATGAAATTAGTGGAATATCCTTGATATTTGCGTTTCATCCATATCTTTCATGAAAATATTCTTACGGTCATTCTTGAATTTTACTCTACAAAAGCAGTATCATGTTGATAATTTGGACGTTAATAATTCTGGATAAAATAATTCTTGAACTTGTTTTATTGAATTCTTATATCATTGTCATCATCCTCATGTTTATATTTTTTTAAAGTCATCTCGTGGCTGTGTAGTGCATAGATGGACTTGGTATGATTATGACCGAGAGACTATTGATTGTAATCATGGTAGTAATGTTACAAATGATGTGGTAAAAATCCTCGATTGGTCAGTAGTGCATTGATGGACGATTGTTGGCATGATCATGACCATTAATGAATACACAAATATTCTTGGCCCGTAGTGCGTGAATAATTGTGGTCGTGATACTAAAGAATATCCTTGGTAGAAAGTGCGGGGTGATTCGATGATGTGGAATATTTATTAAAGCGAGTCTCATTTATAATGATGATGAAAAACCTTTTAAAACCTAAAAGATAGTAGACTTTATTTTCTACTTGACTCTTTTAATGGATTGCATATTCATTACCGCAGATTAAACTGGTTATCTATTGTATTTTATCGGTTTAACATTATTGAAGACTATTGATAATTTATTCGCATTATCTTAGTCATAATATTTCTTCTTTGGGCTAGTTGAGCTCACCCTTTCTTTCACTTTTTTCTCTTGAAATGAGAATATATTTGGGACGAGTCTGGGAAGCGAGTGATGGTCCCGAAGATAGCATTAGTAGTCCTCACTATTACGTGAAATAGTGTGATAATAATTGTAATGAGGACTTTTTTTTTGAGTTTGTATAATATCTAGTAGAGCGATATTTGTATTTAAACTCACGATTTATGTCGTATTGTACCACACACGTTATGTTAGTAAGTTGTATTTAAATTACATACCATGTAAGTGGCGACCCAAGATGGGTGATGTATACCTAATTTTGGGGCGGCGATTTAATTGCTTGAATTTGCATAATAGGTTGATTAGGAATATGAAAGCTAACAACCTTATGAAAACAATCAATTTTTTGCATGATGAGTAGTTAACCAATCAATCCCTAGAATTATGTCAAATGCAAGTATTTTCAATGAAATAAGATCGATTGTGTAATGTGAGGGTACCGATTTGAAAGCAAATAAGACTTATAAGCAAAGTGGATGTAATGAAGGTTTCTCCCAATGGAGTTTCAACAGATAAGTCAAAGTCTAATTTCTCTGGAGTCAAATTTAAATGTTGAGCGCAAGTAGGAGAAATAAAAGAATGGGTAGAACCGGCATCAAATAAGGTATAAACTTCGCTAGAGTTTATGATAAGCTTACCTGAGATGACCTCATTCGGGTTCTTTGCTTTCTGGGAGGTCACGATAAACGATCTCCCTTGCACTACTGGCTTTGACTTTTCTGAGACATCCTTTGGTGCCTCCATCCTAGATGAACTTGTCTTTGGTGAACGAAAATTATAACATGCTTTGGACGGCATCGCGCAGTTTGGACTGATGTGTCCCTCCCCTCCGCATTTGAAGCATGTGATAGGTGGTCGTTCTCCTTCCTTAATAACGGGTGCTGGTGCTGACGTCTCTCCAACATTGTTGAATCTCTTCTTCTTAAAATGTCATTCTTATTATTTTGGCCATGATTACCACCGAAGTGGTTACCATTTCTGGCATGTTGATTCCCTCCACGCTTATTGTCACCGCTTCGATGACTGCTATCACTAGTATTATCATTCTGCCGACTACTCTCTTTTGGTTGGGTTGACTCATTATCGCGCTCCAATAATTGAGCTCTATTAACAATATCTAAATATAAACACAGTTTTTGAGAGATATTATATTTATGTATCTCGGGTTTCAAACCTCTTAGAAACATTCGCGTCATTCTCTCATCAATATTAACCAAATGGGACGCAAACCGGGATAACTCGGCGAACTTGGCTTCGTACTGCGACACGGTCATGTTGTTTTGCTCCAACTTCATGAACTCTACCTCTTTCATGTGACGAATACTTTCATGAAAGTACTTGTCATTGAATAATTCTTGGAACTTCTCCCAAGTCATCTTCAGTGCAGTAGGTTGAGTACATTTCTGATTCCCACCCGAGAATCGCCTCACGCACGCAACATGAAGGTGGCAAAGGGAACCTTTGCTCCTCGGAGCATCCCAAGACATCAAATATCTTACAAGCTGCTTTATCCATGTCTCCGCCTTAAGTGGTTTTGGCTCTCCAAAAACTCCAAAGTGGTCCCAGTTCCTTCGAATCGCTAAGCGGTGACCTGCTCGAGAGTTGCCGATATTTCCACCGCATTTTGGATAGGAGTCGCTGCTCTTGCGATGTTGCATGAATTGCATAAAGCCTCTAAACATTCCATCATTCATCATCTGGTCAGTGTTGTTGTTTGCTTGAGGATTGTCACCTTCCTGATACACATTATCGTGATTATTGATCTGTGGAGACTCAACGGTCTCCTGTGCTCCATTGATGTTCTCAACATTCTCGGATGCCATTTTCAAACACTGCCACAAAACAAGGGTTAATTAACATATCACATATTATCCCTATATTCTGACCGATCAATTAAATACCAAAAAAACTTAGGTAGGTCATACTAGCGAAGGAATTCCCCTTCTCTCCCCTCCTAGTTCTTGTCTCACATCTCAGCCAGGGATCATATCATCCTTAAAGTACAAAATCATGATGGAGGCAAACAACACACCATTTGCAATTCATCCTTGAAGTACTAAAATGTATAGAGATCTTCGACACACATTTTGGTGGAGCAATATGAAGAGGGAGATCACGAAAATTATCTTAAGATGTTTAACTTGTCAACGTGTCAAGGTGAAGCATCAAGTACCAAAAGGACCATTGCAACCACTTGAGATTACACAATGGAAGTGGGAGCACATTAATATGGATTTCGTTACTGGTCTTCCAAAGGTTTCTCAAGGCATAGATGCAATTTGGGTCATTGTCGATAGATTAATCAAGTCTGCTCATTTCTTGCCTATACGAGAAACTTATTCACTTGAACGTCTTGCTCGTATGTACATAAATGAGATTGTTAGATTGCATGGTATGCCAGTTTCCATAGTTTCTGATCGAGACCCAAGATTCACTTCACGATTTTTGGTTAGCTTAGAGAAAGCTATTGGCACGGATTTACAATTCAGTTCGGCATACCATCCTCAAAAAGATGGGCAATCTGAAAGGACTATTTAAACTCTTAAAGATCTATTGAGACTTTATGTTCTAGACTTCAAAGAGAGTTGGGATAAGTACTTACCATTGGTGGAATTCTCCTACAACAACAGTTATCAGGCAAGTATAGGTGTGGCTCCATTCGAAGTATTGTATGGATGAAAGTGTCACTCTCCAGTATGTTGGGATAAGGTGAGTGAAGCAATATTATTGGGACCAGAGTTGGTATGTATGACTATAGAAAAGATCCAAATGATTCGACAACGTATACAAATGACACAGGATCGACAAAAGAGTTATGCAGATCTTCATCGAAAGGACGTGGAATTTAATATTAGGGATCATGTATTGTTACGTGTTGCTCCACGGAAGGGAGTTACAAAATTCGGGAAGAGAGGAAAGCCCAATCCACGATTTGTTGATCCATTTGAGATTCCTGATCGAGTAGGAAATTTGGCCTATAGACTCGCATTACCTCCAAGCATGTCTCGTGTTTATAATGTTTTTCATATATTAGTGCTTCAAAAATATGTGAAAGACCCAAACCACATTATTGAGTTAGAACCAGCGAGATAGCTAAAGATTTAACGTACGAGGAGGTACCTGTCGAGATCTTGGATAGGAAGGAGCTTGTCCTACGCATAAAGGTTATACCACAAGTTAATGTTTTGTGGAGGAACCATGCTATTGAGGAAATGACTTGGGAGTTAGAATCGGAAATGAAAATGAGGTATCCTCACCTTTTTGAAACGCCAAGTACGTATGTCAATTTTGAGGACGAAATTTCATAAGGAGGAGAGGTTTTAAGACCCCAACTTTTTATAAAATTGAATTTCCTCTATTTATTATTTTGAAATAGTAAGGAGTTGATTTGATTAATGTGGTTAATTATGGATAAAATGTGCAATATTTTAAATAAGCAAGTGGTTATAAAATACTCATTTTTATCTAGGAATATTCATTTGGTCGTGGAATATTCTTGTTGTTGAGCAATATTCGTATGACGGTGCAGCTATTTGTGGGCCCCATAATGGAAAACTGTTTGTTAGTTCCCAGTAGGCACAATATAGATCTATAAGGGGGGGGTTGAATAGATCCTTTTTCATTTAAAATACTTTTCACATTTATTTTGTATTGCTAATGACTTAGCATATAACAATCATAAGAATCTTTTCAAGCACATCGGAATAAGTAAAATATCCCATTCATTGAAATAATCATGATCATACATACATTATTTGTAGAGTTAGTTCAGTTGTAAGCAGTTAATACATATATAGTAATTATAGCAGTTAGGTACATAATGTAAATGACATAAAGTAAATGACATAATAGATTTTTAGTGGTTCAGAGACTCAAGCTCGTAATCCACTCTTTTGCTTTCAACTAGCAGGATTTCCACTAAGGAAAGGCATCACCCTGAATCACTAAGATTCCTTCAAGGCCAATAGCCTTGGAACTTCAGTTCACTAAGAACTCTTCAAGCCCAACAGGCTTGGAACTCCTCTAGTTCCCCTTGGAACTCTTCAAGCCCACTAGGCTTGGAACTTCATTTAGTCCCTCCGGACAAGGACCCCTCAAGCCCTGACTTCTTGTTGTTGTAGTTGTTGTTGTTATTGGTGCCTTGCTGCTAAGATGTCTTTAAGCTTGAACATCTTATGTACTTAGCAGCTTGGCGTAGTCCTCTTGGCATTCTGCTTAGAGTCTGGACTACATCTTCTTTGGTGCAGCTGATCTTCACTCTTTTCTGCTCATCTTCATCTGAACTGGAACATATTCATAATGTGTTTCACGTGTTAGTGCTGCGACCATATAAGCCTGATTACAAGCACGTGATATCGTATGAGCCAATTCATGTCGAAAAGGATTTGTCATACGAGGAAATTCTGGTTGAAATTTTAGATAGAAAAAGAGCAGAAATTGCAAAATAAGGTTATACATTCTGTAAAAGTTCTTTGGAGGAACCACAATGCTGAAGAAGCTACGTGGGAACTCGAAGAAAAGATGAGGGAAAATTATCCACTCCTTTTTGAGTAACCCTATTTGTAATTTCGAGGACGAAATTCTTATAAGGGGGGGGGGGAGGATGTAATAACCGCGAATTTTAAGTCACTATATATGTATGTACATTATTGATATTTAAAACTTTGTGTTATATAGTGATTTAATATGTGACAACATATATGAAGTGGTGCATGGGTCAATTAACATATATGCTATAGTTATGCATATATACATTTATAGATTTCATTAAAAATGAAAGCTTCATAACCTACTTATACATTAGGTAAGACAATTAAATAACCTAAGGGTTATGGTAATAAGGAAAGGTTAGTATTTAATATGTGTACTAACTTAAGTGGATAATCTTGTTATTTCAAGTGACTAATAATTTTAAACCTAATTCTAGTAAACCTAATTAGGTTATGAGTTAATGTCACATGTATAAGTAATTAAATTTCATATGATTGGGAATGGAAACCCTAAATAAACAATTTGGGTAACATATATTAAAATTGTTAGACTATGTTTATTACATCGCCCAAAACAATTAAAGGAGAAACCCAAAAGAAATTAAATGCAAACCAATACTTAGCCCACTTGATTAAGGGTATTTTAGACTTTTGATTAATCAAATTTGTGCATTAAAATAAAAGCAAAATGGAGGAGATAATGGGGCAAGAGGGACCGGCCACATTAGGCCTTTTATGGCAAGAAGATTATGCTAATCAAGTTCCATAAGTAGAAGTCTTACACACAAGGACAAGTGTGTCATGCTCCCATTGGTTGCAAATCTATTTACCACCCTTAATCACATGATTAGGCTAATTGAAGAGATAAGGCAAAGCCTTTTATCCATGGGACAATAATAGTATGGGGGATAATAGTTAATCACCCATTTCATTTGCTAGAACATTTCATTTTCTCTCATTCTTCTTCTTCTATCTTTTTTTCTCCCAAGATAGTAGCATACAAGAGAGAAAAGAGAGAGAGATTTCGGTTTTTCAAAGAGAGGGAGAGGAGTTGTAGTTCATGCATCCTAAGTTCATTACTTACTTTAGAAGAACAATAAGGATAGCAACCAAAACTAGGTGAGGTTCTCATCCTTTTCTTTTTCTTATTTTCTTCTATTTCGGTTTTTACCTCATCATATATGGGGGTTATGGTCTAATACTCAAAGTACCCTAGTTCTACATATCATCATGTATGTAACTAAGTATCTTGAGTGTTAGATCAAATGTTTAGAGGAAGGAAATGAGCATATGTTCTCCAAGGGGTGAAACCCTTGTTTTTCTTCCACTAAATCTTGTGTAACTCAAGTTTTACATCTTGGATTTGTGATCCGTCAAAGGGGAGGGTGCTAGATACATGAGTTATCTAATAAACCCAAGTGGTAGAACACAAATCTAGCAAGTATTGAAGCCATGGGGACTGTTTTCCCTGAAATAGTCCACATAGTGTATTAAGGTTTTCAAACCCTAAAAAAAAGCTACTGTCCCCATTTTTCTTGAGGCTATTTTGGTCAGTTGCAAGTCTTTTAAAAATTTGGGAAACATCACAGAGGTACCTTAAGAAGTTATCTACGTGTAGGAAAAAGAACAGACGCGTTTCGATTTATAGGTTGTACGTAATGGCTACTTCCGTAAAGGACTCCTAAATATTAACACTCGAATTTCTCACTGTGTGTATACACTGGAAAATTTTGAAATTTTTACAGTAGGTTCATATATGTTCTGAGAGTATTCCCTGAAAAATTTCAGATTTTTCTGAGCAAAACCCGATTTATGAAAAATGAAGCAAGATCCGAGTGTATTGGGCACTTTAAAATTAGTAAATCATTTTCTAAAATTCCAAAAAAAATTGGGAATCATTGTTGGTTCATATACTGTCTAAATCCAGAAAATAAAAATTTTTGGAATCAGTTTGCTATTTTTTCTAAAAATGATTAAGTTGTGAATAAAAGGAAATAAATAGTTAACTGATGGATACTAAATAAGAGGTTTAATAAAGGGTGAACAATTAGAATAAATTGTTTATTAATCCAATAAATTATTAAAAAAATATTGTTATGATATTAATAATATTAGAATATGATACTTTTAAGTAAATAAAATATTAAGATTACAACTTCATTAAAATATTATTAAATGGTTAATAATATTTGATTTAAGCATTAATAAATGATTAAAGTATTATTAAATGATTAATAATATTAGATTAAAATATTAATCTTAGATTAAAATATTATTAAAAGACTATTAATATTAAATTAAAGTATTATTATTGAGTAAATAATAATAAGAGATTAAATAAAATGTTATTAAAATGTATTAACATTAGTAAAGGAATAAAATATTATTAAATGATTAATAATATTAGTAATGGAATAAGATATTATTAAATGATTAATAATATTAGTAAATGAATAAAATATTATTAAATGATTAATAATATTAGTAAATGAATAAAATATTAATATTATTGGTAAATGATTAAAAGTATTATTGATTGATTAATGATACTAAAGCATAAATAAAATATTATTAAAGTAATAATATTAATGTATGATTTAAAATATTATTAAGAGGATTAATAATATTAGTAAAGTAATAAAATATTACTAAGATGTTAATAATATTAGTAAGCGAATAAAAGTATTATTAGTGAACTAATAATACTAAGAGGTGAATTAAATATTATCAAGATTAATAATATTAAGTGAATTAAAGATAGTTGTTATTTAATAGTAAGATTATCAAGGCAGGATAATATTTCTAAGAACTAATTGTAATATATAACAATTATGTGATTACATAATCTAATGTTATGCTATGGTTAATTAAAAGATTAACTATAGGTCTCTCAAAGGAAGATAATTAAACTGCCTAGCGGATATAATTTAATTGTGTAGCCGTAGACTTCAAATAATGCAAGTTTCCTAACTCAAACTCGAGTTATTATTTTCAAAGCATGTTAGTGAATAATTATTGATGATTATTCACATCTATATTGATTATTGAAATTCGCACTTTGTGCAATTAAATTCATGTTCCATTATTATTGAATTGTGAATTAAATTAAAGTTCTTTCTTTCATGAATTATTTATGAGATAGATCTATGCTAATTGTATTAGCTAGATCAAGCATGTTTAAATTTGTTAAATCAAATGTGTTTTAAAAAGCTGTTCTTATTAAATTGATATAATAAGAACTCTTGACTGAGAAAATGACGAATTTGATTAAGGCATGATATCGATGCCGGATTATTAAGTGTTTATGCATAAATCATGGGGTATGAAAGGTTGATCCCCTTGAATACCAAAACATATTAAGAGGTCCAGTTTAAATGACTGAGAACCTTGGCAAATGTTCATGGTTATTTCAAAACCACTCAGTTCATGTTATTCAATTATTCGAATATTCAGTTGTTTATTATTAATTCATGTTCCTTCACAATCTTATATTATTGTTGAACATTGAAAGCAAAAATTCTTTCTAGTCATGATATATCTCCCTTGTATATAAACTTGCTAAGCAAATTAGTTGCTTACCCTTGCTATATCATGACATTTATTTCAGTTAAGCCTGAAGGATCCAATGTGAAAGACAAAGGTAAGGGCAAGATCCTAGAATAGTTTAGGATGAATGCTAGTTATTATTATCTGATGGATTTTCTTATGTAAACCTTTTGTAATATGAATGGTGTGGTTAAGTTAAGGTTAAGAAGACCTTGTGACCATGTTATGAAACTATATTATAATGAACAGTGTATGTTTATTATTCCGTAATAGTTATAGAATGCTGATGATGATGATAGATCGTGAGCACCGAATCTGAGGTTAGAGAACCTGGATTTGGGGGCATCAGAGGTTGGTTTCAAAGTTGTAGGTTATAAACATTAGGAATGTGAAACCTAGGTTATAACCTTAGTAGAAAACTAATATAGAATATATAGATGATGGGTTAAGGAGATCCATCGAGTTTCAGTTGTACTAAATAAAATATCATTTCATTTTATCAATGAATATATTTTATTGTGGTACTGATGTTGGATTTATTTATAGTGTTTGTAGGATGTCTGAAGAACACCAGGGCAATCACTCAGTGGAGCAAGAGCCCATTAAGCGCGAGGTCACGGAAGAAGCCCCTCATGGTCCTCCGATAGGGGATTTGTTGAGGAGAATCAAACATTTAGAAGGCGGAGTGGGAGAGCTAGAGGTTAAAAACCACACACTCCAGTTCACAGAAGGTCAATATAATTATGCAGCTTATCAAGCCCAGATGGAGGTAGTCGAGCAAAAGGGAAAGTTGGATGAGTCAGAGTTGCAAGTTGGGATGTTGAGGGTGCAGCTTCAGGCCTTGATTGCTGACCTTGAGGTGGAAAGGCTTGAGAGGACTAGGATGGATGAAGCATGGTATAATGCAGCTACGAGGGTTGACCAGTTGGAAGGTGAGCTACTGGCGAAAGATACCAGGATAGAGACACTAGGGCTAGCGCTTGATGCAACCTTTCAGAGCCAGAAGGGACTGAGTGTTAGGCCTCGCGTGGAGATAGGGGAGTTGAGTCGATCCATTTGACGTAGAATTATGGAGGGGTTGTTTCCCTAGGAGCCTATTCAGGTGACCCAGCAGGGCCACCAGTGATGATTATGCTATGGACCAGTTGTAGATAGATGCATTAGTACCCCTTTTGTGTAATAGGGTTTTATGTTGATGTAAACCTCAGAAGGTGTGAGGTAGTAAGTAGTTAGGTAGTATCCCTATTTGTGTTTGTAGGGAAGTATCATTTTGAGTTAATCCCATCTTTTGTGTTTAAAATGGGATAATAGCATTTATAAAAATATATCTGTATTGAACATGTAAGACACCGAAGATTGGTATATGAATATAAATGCATTATTATGATATGTGTTGAAAAATTTAAATATTAAATTGTCTATTTAATGTTATGTGAATCCAGTAGACTGATTTGGATTTTTTTTTTTTAAATAAACTTAACCCACTAATCAAGGACAAAGACTTCCAAATCTTGGTAATTTAAAACTCTCACAAAATGATCATTTAATTTTTTGAATATAATAGCGTGTTACATGCTAAGTACTTATATGATAATAAAACCCGAGTAACGTGTTAGAATTTTGTTTCATTAGATAATGCCGCCAAGACATGTACTAAGAAACTAAGCTATCGAAGAGTCAGTTAATAATGCAGCGGGAGCTCAACCAAACCCAATGCAAGGCTTTATCACCATGATGGCTGAAGCTATGAGGAATCAAGCTCAACCTACGGGAAATCAGGCGGGAAACTAATTAGCCAACTTTAAGGATTTCAAGGCAGTAGGACCGCCGGAGTATAGAGGAACAATAGACCCGATAGAGGCCCAGACGCGGATAAAGGAGATTGAGAAGGCCTTCATTATTGCTAGAGTAGCAGAAGAGCATAAAACAATTTTTTCTACCTACTTAATGAAGGGTGAGGCTAACTATTGGTGGGATGCCAACTAGAACAAAGCCGGGACTGGAATCGTTTCTTTGGGAAGAATTCAGGAAGTTGTTCTTTGAGAACTACTTCGTTGAGAGTACACAAGCGAGAATGGAGATCAAGTTTTTGGAATTGAAACAGGAGAATATGTCAGTGTCAGAGTACACTGCGAAGTTCAATGAATTGGACAGATTCACTCCACATCAGGTGGACACAGAGGTGAGGAAAGAAAGAAGGTTCAAAAATGGACTAAAGCCATGGATTTACAGTAAGGTAGTGGTTTTAAAAATCACGTCATTCTCAACTCTGTTGGAGAAAGCTCTCATAGCGAAAGGTGGAAGCGAAGCAGTCTCAAAGTACAATCGGGAGAAGAATAAGAAGAAAGCAGAAGGTGGGAATTAGAATGTTAGCAATAGCAGTAGAAACAACAAGAAGCAGAAATGGAGCAGTGGGGGTAGTAATTTGGAGAGTCAGCAAGGACGTGTGCAACAAAAGAAGTCGGTGTGTGGAAACTATGGAAAGGGTTACTCGGGAGAGTGCCTGAAGGGAAAAACTGTATGTTATACCTATGGACAAGAAGGGCATACCTCACCCAATTGCTCTATGGTGAAGAAGGGAGGTTGTTTTAACTGTGGTGAAGCGGGACATCGGATCAAAGATTGCCCGAGGAAGAAAAGCACGGATGGCAGAAACGGCAACAAGGGCAATAACACTAAGACAACTAGTGGAGGACCAGCCCAGCCAAACAAGCCGACAGCGAGGACATTCAATATGACAGTGCAAGATGTCATGGCATCCAAGGAGGGGGTGTCAGGTATAATTCTGATCAACGATATAAATTCCTATATGTTATTCGATTCGGGAGCTTCATGTTCTTTTATATCTAATGAATTTGCTAAAAGATTAAGTTTACCTCGTGAACTATTAGAACACCCAATGAATGTAGAAGTAGCAAACAAAGAAATTATCCTTGTACACTACATCCATAGGAACTGTTGTGCTGATATAAGAGGGTTTAAGCTTAACGCGGATTTGATACCGATTCGTCTTGGAGAGTTTGATGTAATCCTTGGGATGGATTAGTTATCGAGTCACGGAGCGGTCATTGATTGTAAGAAAAAGTGCGTACACCTAAAGACTCCGAATAAGTCAAAGGAGGTATTTCATGACAATAAATCGTCGATACAATCTTGTTGTCTGACGATGATGCAAGCAAAGAAGTTGATTAGGAAGGGTTGTATAGGTTATTTGGCTCACATTGTGGATACCCGCAGAGTCTAGGGTGAACTGGGTCAGATACCTATTGTAAGAGAATTTGTTAACGTTTTCCCAGATGAGATTCTGGGATTGCCACCAAATAGAGAGATAGAGTTTGTTATTGATTTGGCACTAGGGACATCACCGGTATCCAAAGCGTCGTATCGTATGGCTCCGGTAGAAATGAAGGAACTGATGGTTCAACTACAAGAGTTTTTAGATAAGGGATACATTCGACCGAGCGTATCACAGTGGGGAGCACCAGTCTTATTCGTAAAGACGAAGGATGGGTCATTAAGACTTTGTATCGACTACCGAGAGTTGAACAAGGTCACCATTAAGAACAAGTACCCGTTGCCCAGGATCGACGATTTGTTTGATCAGTTGAAGGGAGTGAAATATTTTTGAAAAATTGACTTGAGGACCGGTTATCACCAACTGAAGGTGAGGCAGAAGGATGTTCCAAAGACGGCATTCAGAACTCGGTATTAAGGCTGTAAATGAGCTAACACAGATTGGGCTCGATTCGGGCTCGACTCGAAAAAATACGAGCGAGACTCGGATTCGTTAATAATATGATCCAAATATGAGCATTAAAATTAGTTCAAATAAAAATATGAGTAGAATCTGAGCAAGGTTATACTCGACTCGTATAAGATTCAAACTACTCAAATTTTTGATTGTGATTCGATACATTCTTGGTTAATACATATTCGATTAGATGTTCAATACATTCTTTTATAATATATACAAATTTAAATCAAATTAGGATAATTAGTTATTATTTTATTTTGTTTTTAATTTTAATTGTGATTTTATATTTGTAAAGTGTAATATTAAATATATTTTCTCATTTTTAAGTAAAATAACAAATTCAATTTATAATTATATTTATTATAAAACTAGTTATTATGTGGTGACTCAAATTTGAGCTTAAATTTGAAGCTCGCAAGTAGTTTGAATAAATATTCGAGTCGATTCGAATCGAATTCGAGTAATAAATATTCGAGTCGAGTCGAATCTGAGTAGGATTTTTAAAATATAATTCGAATTTAAGCCGAATTCGAGAATGAATTTATCATTTTGAATCGAATTCGAGTAGCTCTCTATTCGCTCCGGTTCGACCCGTTTACACCCTTACTCGGTATAGACATTTTGAGTTTCTGGTAATGTCTTTTGGATTGACGAATATGCCAGCAGCATTCATGGACTTGATGAACAGAGTGTTTAAACAGTATTTGGATAAGTTTGTTGTCGTGTTCATCGATGACATTCTACTATATTCAGAGATGGAGGAAGAGCATGCTGAACATTTAAGGATAGTGTTGGAGACGTTGAGGAGGGAGAAGTTGTATGCAAAGTTCTCCAAGTGTGAGTTTTGGTTGCAGAGAGTGTAGTTTTTGGGTCACGTTATCGACAAGGATGGTGTTTCGGAGGATCCAGCAAAAGTAGAAGCGGTTATCAACTGGAAACAGTCAAAGACGCCGACAGAAATCGATTTCTTGGGATTAGCAGGATACTATCGGAGATTCATCCAAGATTTTTCAAAGATAGCATCATCGTTGACCAACCTTACTAGAAAGACGGTGAAGTTCATTTGGACGGAGAAATGTGAGAGTTTCATGGAATTGAAGAAGAGGCTCGATTACAGCTTTTGTGTTGGCTTTACGCGGAAACACGGGAGGATTTATAGTGTATAGTGATGCGTCACACAAGGGTCTTAGCTGTGTACTGATGCAGCATGGCAATGTCATTGCGTACACTTCACGTCAGCTGAATGACTATGAGAAGGGTTATCCGACTCATGACATGGAGTTAGCAGCAGTAGTTTTTGCCTTGAAGATTTGGAGGCACTATTTGTATGGTAAGAAGTGTGAGATATATATAGATCACAAGAGTTTGAAGTATATCTTCACGTAGAAGGAGCTAAATATAAGGCAGCTCCGATGGCTAGAATTGATCAAGGATTATGATTGTGAGATTTTGTACCATCCAAGCAAAGCAAGTGTAATGGAAGATGCCCTGAGTAGAAAAGGTAGAGAGAAGTTACTGAAGTTGACCATCCAAGAGGAATTGGTGAAAGATTTTGAATGACTTGACTTAGAGGTTAAGTATCCGATGGAGACCAATGAGAAATAATTTACAGTGACAGCGAGCCCGACTTTATTAGATACGGTTAAAGAGGCTCAATAGAAGGACGAAGATTGCGACAACATCAAGAAACGGTTAACTGAAGGGGATGAATTGAAGTACAAGATTGATGGCACCGGACTGTTGAGATTCGAAGGACGAATTTGGGTACCGTTAGCATAGTACGAGGTACTCGATACACCCAGGAAGCACAAAGATTTATCAAGATTTGCGTCAACACTTTTGGTGGCCAAACATGAAGAGGGAGGCTGCAGAATGCGTCAGCAAATGTCTAACTTGTCAGAGAGTCAAGGAAGAGCATCAATGACCGAGTGGATTACTACAGCCTTTAGAGATTCCAGAGTGGAAATGGGAGCACATCACGATGGATTTTGTGGTGGGACTTCCAGCAACGCAAAAAGGGCACGACGCCATATGGGTGATTGTAGATCGTCTTACGAAGTCGGCTCACTTTTTTCCGATCAAGATCACGTATAGTCTGGACCAGCTAGCCAAATTATATATCAAAGAAATTATCTTGAGATATGGCATACCAGTATCTATTGTCTCGGATAGGGATCCGTAATTCACGTAAAACTTCTAGAAGAGTCTTCAAGAAAGAATGGAGACGCAGCTACGGATGAGCAC
Organism: Panax quinquefolius; assembly: GCA_020205615.1. Lineage (NCBI taxonomy): Eukaryota > Viridiplantae > Streptophyta > Magnoliopsida > Apiales > Araliaceae > Panax > Panax quinquefolius. The sequence goes on from JAINUW010000805.1 coordinate 36,814, forward strand.
CGCGTATCATCCGCAGACCGATGGACAAAGAGAGAAAACAATTCAAACGCTTGAAGACATGCTCAGAGCTTGTGTGATGGACTTCAAGGGTAGCTGGGAGGATCATCTTCCATTAGTAGAGTTCGCATACAACAATAGCTATCACGCCAGCATCGGAATGCCGCCGTACGAAGCACTATATAGGAGAAAATGTAGAACGCCCTTATGCTGGGATGAAGTGGGTGAACGTCGACTGTTGGGACCAGAACTGGTGCAGCAGACCGTAGAGATCATCAAGGTGATAAGAGCCCGGCTGGTAGAAACTCAAGATCGTCAGAAGAAGTATGCAGACTTACATCGCCAGAATAGAGATTTTGAAGTGGGAAACTATGCATTTTTAAAAGTATCTCCCTAAAGAGGGAAGATAAGGTTTGGAAAGAAAGGTAAACTGAGTCCGAGATTTATTGGACCTTTCGAGATCTTGAGGAAGATAGGTGAAATGGCATACGAGGTAGCTCTACCTCCTGAACTGGAACATATTCATAATGTGTTTCATGTGTCAGTGTTGTGACCATATAAGCCTGATTATAAGCACGTGATATCTTACGAATCAATTCATGTCGAAAAGGATTTATTGTAGGAGGAAATTTTGGTTGAAATTTTAGATAGAAAAAGAGCAGAAATTGTGAAATAAGGTTATACATTCTGTAAAAGTTCTTTGGAGGAACCACAATGCTGAAGAAGCTACGTGGGAACTCGAAGAAAAGATGAGGAAAAATTATCCACACCTTTTTCAGTAACCCTATTTGTAATTCCGGGGACGGAATTCTTATAAGGGGGGAGGATGTAATAACCATGAATTTTAAGTCACTATATATGTATGTACATTATTGATATTTAAAACTTTGTGTTATATAGTGATTTAATATGTGACAACATATGTGAAGTGGTACATGGGTCAATTAACATATATGCTATAGTTATGGATATATACATTTATAGATTTCATTAAAAATGAAAGCTTCGTAACCTACTTATACATTAGGTAAGACAATTAAATAACTTAAGGGTTATGGTAATAAGGAAAGGTTAGTATTTAATATGTGTACTAACTTAAGTGGATAATCTTGTTATTTCAAGTGACTAATAATTTTAAACCTAATTCTAGTAAACCTAATTAGGTTATGAGCTAAAGTCACATTTATAAGTAATTAAATTTCATATGATTGGGAATGAAAATCCTAAATAAAAAATTTGGGTAACATATATTAATATTGTTAGACTATGTTTATTACATGGCCCAAAACAATTAAAGGAGAAGCCCAAAAGAAATAAAATGTAAACCAATACTTAGCCCACTTGATTAAGGGTATTGATTAATCAAATTTGTGCATTAAAATAAAAAAATGGAGGAGATAATGGGGCAAGAGGGACCGGCCACATTAGGCTTTTTATGGCAAGAAGATTATGCTAATCAAGTTCCATAAGTAGAAGTCTTACACACAAGGATAAGTGTGTTATGCTCCCATTGGTTGCAAATCTATTTAGCACCCTTAATCACATGATTAGGCTAATTGAAGAGATAAGGCAAATCCTTTTATCCATGGGACAATAAAAGTATGGGGGATAATAGTTAATCACCCTATTCATTTGCTAGAACATTTCATTTTCTCTCATTCTTCTTCTTCTATCTTTTTTTCTCCCAAGCTAGTAGCATACAAGAGAGAAAAGAGAGAGAGTTCGGTTTTTCTAAGAGAGGGAGAGAATTTGTAGTTCATGCATCCTTAGTTCATTACTTACTTTGGAAGAACAAGTTGGATAGCAACCAAAACTAGGTGAGGTTCTCATCCTTTTCTTTTTCTTATTCCTCTTCTATTTCGGTTTTACCTCATCATATATGGGCGTTATGGTCTAATACTCAAAGTACCCTAGTTCTACATATCATCATGTATGGAACTAAGTATCTTGAGTGTTAGATCAAAGGTTTAGAGGAAGGAAATGAGCATATGTTCTCCAAGGGGTGAAACCCTTGTTTTTCTTCCACTAAATCTTGTGTAACTCAAGTTTTACATCTTGGATTTGTGATCCTTCAAAGGGGGGTGCTAGATACATGAGTTATCTAGTAAACTCAAGTGGTAGAATACAAATCTAGCAAGTATTGAAGCCATGGGGACTGTTTTCCCCAAAATAGTCCACATAGTGTATTAAGGTTTTGAAACCCTAAAAAAAAGCTATTGGCCCCATTTTTCTTGAGGCTGTTTTAGTTAGTTGAAAGTCTTTTAAAAATCTGGGAAAAATCCCAAAGGTACCTTAAGAAGTTATCTACGTGTAGGAAAAAGAACGGATGCGTTTCGATTTATAGGTTGTGCGTAATGGCTATTTCCGTAAAGGACTCCTAAATATTAACACTCAAATTTCTCACTATGTATACACTGGAAAATTCTAAAATTATTACAATAGATTCATATATGTTATATGAGAGTATACCTTGACAATTTCAGATTTTTCGGAGCAAAACTTTATTTATGAAAAATGAAGCAAGGTCCGAGTGTTTTGGGCACTTTAAAATTAGTATATCATTTTCGAAAATTCCAGAAAAATTTGGGGATCATTGTTGGTTCATATACTATCCAAATCCAGAAAATGAGAATTTTTGGAATCAGTTTGCTATTTTTCCTAAAAATGATTATGTTATGAATAAAAGGAAATAAATAGTTAAATGATGTCTTAAATAAGAAAAATATGATTTTAATGCTTGAATACTCCTAATACATAATATTATGACTATTTTAGGGATTTTGGTAATTTATAATAAGAAATATTATTTATGACCTTTTATGGATATTAAATAAGAGGTTTCATAAAGGGTGAACAATTAGAATAAATTGTTTATTAATCCAATAAATTATTAAAAATATTGTTATGATATTAATAATATTAGAATATAATATTGTTAAGTAAATAAAAAATTAAGATTAAAACTTCATTAAAATATTATTAAATGGTTAATAATATTTGATTTAAGCATTAATAAATGATTAAAGTATTATTAAATGATTAATAATATTAGATTAAAATATTAATCTTAGATTAAAATATTATCAAAAGATTATTAATATTAAATTAAAGTATTATTATTGAGTAAATAATAATATTCTTGATTAAATAAAATGTTATTAAAAATGTAATAACATTAGTAAAGGGATAAAATATTATTAAATGATTAATAATATTAGTAATAGAATAAGATATTATTAAATGATTAATAATATTAGTAAATGAATAAAATATTAATACTATTGGTAAATGATTAAAAGTATTATTGATTGATTAATGATACTAAAGCATAAGTAAGATATTATTAAAGTAATAATATTATTGTATGATTAAAATATTATTAAGGGATTAATAATATTAGTAAAGTACTAAAATATTATTAAGATGTTAATAATATTAGTAAGTGAATAAAAGTATTATTAGTGAACTAATAATACTAAGAGGTGAATTAAATATTATCAAGATTAATAATATTAAGTGAATTAAAGGTAGTTGTTATTTAATAGTAACATTATCGAGGCAGGATAATATTTCTAAGAACTAATTATAATATATAATAATTATGTGATTACATAATCTAATGTTATGCTATGGCTAATTGAAAGATTAACTATAGGTCTCTCAAAGGAAGATAATTAAACTGCCTAGCGGATATAATTTAACTGTGTAGCCGTAGACTTCAAGAGAGGCAAGTTTCCTAACTCAAACTCGAGTTATTATTTTCAAAGCATGTTAGTGAATAATTATTGATGATTATTCACATCTATATTGATTATTGAAATTCGTACTTTGTGCAACTGAATTCCTGTTCTATTATTATTGAACTGTGAATTAAATTAAAGTTCTTTCATTCATGAATTGTTTATGAGATAGATCTATGCTAATTGTATCACCTAGATCAAGCATGTTTAAATTTATTAAATCAAATGTGTTTTAAAAAGCTGTTCTTATTAAATTGATATGATAAGAACTCTTGACAGAGAAAAGGACGAATTTGATTAAGGCATGATATCGATGCCGGATTATTAAGTGTTTATGCATAAATCATGGAGTATGAAAGGTTGATCCCCTTGAATACCAAAACTCATTAAGAGGTCCAGTTTAATTGACTGAGAACCTTGGCAAATGTTCATGGTTATTTCAAAACCACTCAGTTCATGTTATTCAATTATTCAAATATTCAATTGTTGATTATTAATTCATGTTCCTTCCCAATCTTATATTATTGTTGCACATGGAAAGAAAAACTTCTTTCAAGTCATGATATATCTCCCCTGTATATAAACTTGCTAACCAAATTAGTTGCTTACCCTTGCTGTATCATGACATTTATTTTAGTTAAGCCTGAAGGATCCAATGCGAAAGACAAAGGCAAGGGCAAGATCCAAGAATAGTTTAGGATGAATGCTAGTTATTATTATCTGATGGATTTTCTTATGTAAACCTTTTGTAATATGAATGGTGTGTTTAAGTTAAGGTTAAGAAGACCTTGGGACCATGTTATGAAACTATATTATAATGAACAATATATGTTTATTATTCCCTAATAGTTATAGAATGCTAATGATGATGATAGATCGTGAGAACCGAATCTGAGGTTAGAGAACCTAGATTTGGGGGTGTCACAATATAGCCGTTGAAAGTAGTTTGAATTGCCTCATAGATCTTGAGTGATTTGATGTAGACCTCAGATGTGACATGACATCCTCTTTATGACTTTCTGACACTGCCGTCTACTGTTTCACCTACCCCGTCAGAGATGTCACTTTGATGCCTCGAGCATGTAATCTTCTTTATTTCTTCTTTCTGACTTCTCAAATAGAGCATCAAAGATTATCCTTTTGCATCGATGCTCTCAACTAGCAATGTTCAAATATTAATCTTCAGATTGAACCGTTGTCAATGCTTCAATCTTCAGATGACAGAACTCTATGATTCTGATGCCTATGTTCTTGGACCTGATCGTAGTGTCATGTTTAATGTTGCTCATCTGCCGATTGAGACAACACTACGATCCTGAAGAGTGTTCATTGCATCTTCAATGTAGAACACTTCTTTCTTCATTTGTGCAGTGCTTCAATACTTCTGTTTGCCTTGACTTATCTCAGGAGCTAATAGCTTAACTCCTAGTTCTGGTCTCTTCTTAATAGCAAGACACATCAAATTTGTGGCATGCCCAGCTCACTTTCTCCTTGTGATCTCCCGTTCACTTATCATCAATGGACTGACTCAATGCTTAATCACTTTAGCCTTGTTCTTCAAAAGCTGACCAGTATCTTCGTGTATACTCCATCATTTCCTTCTTTGTTTGGCAAACGCTATGATCCTAGTTACTTCCAAGATTGTTGTCTTCTGTTCACTTGACCGCTACTGCATTTGCTGACTTTCCTTAGTCAGTTTGTTTGACTGAAGTCTTCTTCAGATCAACTTGTGGAAGACTTCATCTTGAATGGCTTCAGAACTCAATCTGTATGTTGATTGGGTTGGTTCTTAGATCTTCTGTTAGCTTACATGTCATTCGTTGAGTGCTCTCTGGTTTCCCTTAGGTGGAATGTATCTTTGAAGCTCAGACCAGAGGCTTCATTACTTTGGATATTCTGGGAGTGCTTATTTGTTGAGAATCGTGTTTGCTCAACGATTCAGCCTTGGCATTGTGAGCAGATCTGTTGAAGCCTTAGTTCTGCATTCTACGATTCTGCCTTGGGTTGTGTAGACACTACGACTTCGAGATCAGATCTTGACACTCTATGATTTTTGTCTTTATGCTCGTTGTCTTCATCTGATCTTGCTCGACTACGATCTCTGCCTCTAAATTGAATAGTAGACTCTACGACTCAGAGTGTAGTCTACGATTCTTGACGTGGCCTTGGAAGATGCTCGGTCGGCTCCTAGACAGGCTGTCTCTACGATTCTGAACATGACTTCCTCAACAAACTACGGCTCTGAGGAAGTTCTTCTCGACACACTATGATCCTTCCTCATCTCTCCTGAAAGTCAATGAACTCCGAGATCTACTATCTTGCAGACTACGATTCTGCCTTGATAACTCTCGAGTCTTTCTTGACTCTCCTAGTAGACTACGATTTCTGGTGCAGTGCTCGACGATCAGACAAGCCTATCTATTACATTTTAAGATCAACCTAACAAGCTTGATCTTTCTATATTTATAGTCCTTGTACATCATTTCTTTTTAAGGACTTTACAAAGTTGTTTTGCTTATGTAGGATCAACCTAACGTATTTGATCAATTCATTCTAAGTCCTTGTACATATGTTCCTATTAACTATCAAAGGACTTTACAGCTTTTCTTAATGCAAGCATAATTGCATATTCATTCATTTATATCATAATAAAATCATACATAAATAGGAATATCATTCACATGTTTATTCCTAACAATCTCCCCCTATTTGATTATGACAAAATCAATAAAGTGCATATGCATGATATGAATGAATCTTATATACAGTGAGCAGCTGTATTTCTAAAAACAGATAATCATGAATGTCATTTGATAATGATATGGGACTACATAAACTATGACACTTTACATCCTGGATCCAGAACATACCTAACTAGTTAGAGATGTACCTCTTTGGCTCCATGTAAGTTTCCAGGATGTCTGTTAATCAGTTATTCATTTGTTTGATCTATTTGCTCCTGCTCCCCCTGTGACATATTCTCTTCTTCTTTTTTTGGCTCCCCCTCAAACTCTGCATTCATAGGATCATCATCCTTTCGCTCCCCCTTAGATGATGATTCTGCTTCTTCTGCTGCTATCTTTTTCTTTGCCTTTTTCTTAGCCTTCTTGTCTTCTTTGCTTCTGCTCTCCTTACTCTTCCTTGAATGCCTCTTTCTATGCCTCTTTTTCTCCCCCTTTTTGTCATTAATCACTTGTGAAAGCTGCTCCATGTTGGACATAAGTTGATCCATTAAGTGAGATGAGTTACCAACCTCCATCTTAAGTTCTTGTTGGCTCAGCTAAAGCTGTAGGGAAATAGACTGATGCAGATTGTCAATCTTGTCAGAAAGGGATAGAATTTGCTCTTCATTGGCCTTCTGTGCTCGTAGAGCTTCGGCTTTCTGATCATACATAGCCTTCAGATAAATTTGATCTCTCTCTTTGATTTTGAGAGAGATATCAGATATAAGGGATTGTAGTTTGTCATAAGCTACATCGTCTCCTTTTGTCAACATCTTTGACCCTTCAGTGATGATTGATATCTTCTCAGCCAATTCATCAGAATTCTTCACTAACTACTGCTCCATAGGAGTATGGTCATTTGATTTCACAACTTCTTGTTGAGCACTAGACTAGACTCCTCGATTTCAATTCTTGAATAGATCTTCGAAAGCAGTGAGAATCTGATAAATTGTTGAGTGCCAATCACTGTTGGAGGATGAAGGAATATCAGACAACTATGTTTGGTCAGAGGGAAGCTTCTCAATCTGAACTTGAACATCTTCAATGGTACAGTGAAGAGACTCTACGATCATCTCCTTGGGCATAATCCTTCTACCATCAGACTCCAATATACAATCGTAGGGAATGTAGTGGTTTTCAGTATGTCAGTAGACTTTGTAGTGAGGCTGTTCATTGATCATCTTGGTTGCAAACTCCTTTAATCTTGGAAAGTTTTGAGATACCAGTTGTGATGCCCCCAAAACAGGTATACATCACCCATCTTGAGTCGCCAAATACATGGTACATAAATCAAATACAAACTTAATTATACAACTATCGGGTAATATACGAGAAAACACAGCTGAGAGTTTAAACAAGAATATTTCCTTCTTAGACAATATCCACTCTTAATGGAGTCCTCATTACAATTATTATCAAACTATTTTATAAAAATAGTGAGGACTACTAAAGCCACTTATCCTGGACCGTCACTCCATTCCCCAACTAGACCCAGCTATATTCTCATTTTCTGAAGAGTAAAAGAAAACAAAAGGGTGAGCTCAACTAGCCCAGTAAGAAATATTATGACTAAGATAATGCAGAATAAATTATCCTTAGCCTTCAATAATGTTAAACTGATAAAATACAATAAACATTAAGTTTAACTGCAGCGGAATAAGCAATCCATTAGAAGAGTCAAGTAGAACATAATGTCTACTATCTCTTCTAGATTAAAAGTCCATAAATAATATTTCATTCCAGTAATACTCAACAACAGTTCTTTGTTATACCCAAGACACAAAGAACTATCATCACCTGTCTTCACCTAAACAACCAAAGATTATAGTTAAATCCACAATTCATATTTATAATCATGTAAATCAACAGTTTCTCCTTTCCACAAAGGCTTAATAGAACGTTTACTCAATATTCTTACCCCAAAAGCTAAAGATATTCAAATGTAATAACAATGATCATACCAATCAGTTATTTTCCTTTGCACTACGGGCCCAAGATATTCAACTACAAAACCAATGGTTATGATCATACCAATAATTGTATGTCAGTGCACTACAGCCAAAGACATTCAACTGTTAACTAATGGTCATGATCCTGCCAATCACATCATCGATTTATCCATGCACTATAAGCCAAGGATATTCGTTATTATCACCAGTGGTTATGATCATATCATACACATGTCCATCTTTGCACGTAAGCCCAAGATATACAACTATAAAACCAATAATCAACAATTCGTCTTTGCACGTAACCAAAGATATACAACTGTAAAACCAATAATCTACAGTCCATCTACGCACGTAAGCGAAAAATATACAACTGTAAAACCAATAATCAATAGTCCATCTATGCACGTAAGCCAAAGATGACTTTCATCACAATATAAGCATGAGGATGATGACAATGATATAAGCATTAATCAAACAAAATCAAGGATAAATATTAAAGACTTTAAATTTATCCAGAATTTAAAAATATCCAAATTGTCAACATGATACTGCTTTGTGGAGTAAAATTCAAGAATAATACTCATGTCCAAAAAATAATTTGGTCAGAAAAGAAATATATTTTTCAGGTGAATAGTACCCTGTGAATATTACCTTGTGAATAGTACTTTAGGAATAGTACCTCGTGAATTGTACCCCAGCATAAAAAGTGTCCAAAATACCCGAGTGAATAATACTAGAGTGAATAGTAATTGGGTGAATAGTAACACATGAATAGTAACTCGTGAACAATACTCCGGCACGAAAAGTGCCCTGAATACCCAAGTGAATAATACTAGAGTGAATAGTAACCCATGAATTCACTAATAAAAAAATGGTCACTTGTGATGGCCAAAATCCATCACAAAAAGTAGAAAAACCATCACGAAAGGTTTATGTGATGGCTTTAAGTATCACAATGGTCGTCTTCTATATGCCCATCATGAAAGGTATTACGTGATTGTTTTGGCAATCACATAAACGCTTAGTGCTTTTGTGATGATTAATACAATCACATTAACACATAATCTATTGTGATTATCAAAGTCATCACAAAAAAAACAAGACTTTAGGAATCAAATGTAAGAACATGAATCTCTATTTACGTATAATTTATTTCACTGTATTAATTGTATCAAATGATACTTGTAGGATTCGAACCCTCTCCCATTTGCAAACTAAATAACAAGTATTACCATTACACCAAAGTCCAGATCATGATTATAATTTTAAAACAAAATATAAAAGCAAACATATGTGAGTTGACTTACTAAACAAAATTACTTCCACATAAAATTTGGTGATTGCAATGACAGTCACAAATACTCTATAATGATGGTAAAATTAGTCATCACTAAGAGCCATCATATATTTTATTGTTTTATGATGGTTTGAAAATTCCATCACAAAATACCTTCTTTTTGTAATTGCAAATAAAAGTTATCACAAAAATCTATCTTTTTTAATGATTGTCACGACTGTCATAAAATATTATTTTGATTATTTCTTACATTAAAATATCAGTGATAGCTTAAATACAATCATGAAAAGGGTATATCTATAAGTGATGACTTAGTGTGTCACAAAAAGAAAATTTATTTTACGTGAAAAAATTAGTGTGATTGACATTGCCATCACAATTATAATACATTGATGGCAAGATTAGTCATCACTAAGAGCCATCATATATACTATTATTTTGTGATTGCTTAAAAAGTCCATCACAAATTACTATCTTTTGTGATTGTTTTTAAAAACTGTCACAAAATTCCGTCACGTATTCTTTTTTTTCTAGTAGTGATAGTAACTCGTGAATAGTACTTCGGCACGAAAAGTGCCCCGAATACCCGAGTGAATAATACTAGAGTGAATAGTAACCCCGACACCAAAAGGTAGAAATTCCACACAAAAAAATCGTACCAATATTCTGGCATAATGATATTGAAAAAAATAATATCATTTACGAAGAAATAATACTCCTTACGACTGTTGAACGAAAATAATATTCCTGCGAATATTGAACGAAGATGATATTCCTTACTAATATTGAACGAATATAATATTCATATGAATACGAAAAATAACATCTCTTCAAAATATGAAATAAATAATACCCCTTACTATAATAATAGTATCCCTTACCTCAAAAGAAAATCGGATACTGGAATAGTGAGGTAGCAGACTTCTCTTCTTCTTTCTCTCTATAATTTCTCTCTATAATAATTGCTCTAGCTTTAGTGAATTGGTGAGAAATGAAGGAAGAATGAGCTTCTATTTATAGGAAAATATAGTTTCAATAATTGCACGTTTTGGGGCTCGAAGTATTACAGTATAATACCTTCCTCTTTTCCTTTATTTTTAATTTAGTACTGCAAGTATTATCAAACTTGCACCACCTCCCCTAAAAGTAAATCATGTGAATCAATAGTAAATCACGTGAATCAATAGTTCTAGACATGTGAAAATATGAATTACAGTATAGTACCTCCATCTATACATCCATTTTTAACTTAGTCATGCAAGTATTATCAATCTTGCACCACCTCCCCCAATAGTACAAGAATGTGAATCAATAGTACACACATGTGAACAAATAGTTATAATCATGTGAATTAATAGCAATTAATTCCTCATTTATCCGGTTAATTACCCGATTGGTTTATATAACCTCCAGACATCTATTATTATCGAAGTAAAGGTCGATTTTTACTAACACTAAAAATTCCAACACAATAGAACTATCAATTTCATCTTTAATCAACACAAATTTATTCATCATTAATATTATAATTCACAATATTTAACAACCAGATCGTTCTCAGGAAAGAGGGGGCTTTCCGATAAGGATTTCTCCTTATTGGCGCGCAATTAGGTGACCAAACCTCTCCTTGACAGAACTTCTAGACATTCTCAATATTCCTAATAATAATATGAATAACTTTGTCATCTCAATTATTGATTTAATAATATAACATATTATACAGATGATACTGTGATAATAATTGAATCAATAATATGAGAGATATGATGCAGTAATTACTGTAGCAATAATTGAGTATAACTAAGTGACTTCTCACGTAAGCATTAATAACTAATACCGTGTGCTACTATGCAACCACGCGTATTATTGTACTTTTACTACCAGGTAGTTCAACAGTTTAACAGTAACACTTTCGCTTTTATTTTTATAAAAAGATAATTCCGTCATTTTCTAACTACGACAATACTTCCTTTGTGGGGTCCACCAATGATTGTGTCGTCGTATGAATATTCCCTGTTAAAACGAATATTCCCCGACAAAACGAATATTTCCCGACACAACGAATATTTTATAACAACTTACTTACTTTGCAAAATTTTCAAATATCACCCTTAACTTTAAACTTTTATTAATTTAACTATTTACCAAAATAAAAAAAATGAATACTTTTATTTCATAAAATTCGGGATCTCACACCAACTCCAAGTTCGGAAACGTTGAGTAACACCAGCTGAAGTAGCTCTCATCTTTATTAGTATGTGCTTTCAACCAAGGCATCCATGGAAAAAACCATCACATCAGAAAATCTTCAGAGTTGTACAATATTGTTGTGCAATCAAACTCCATATTTTTCTAATTATTAAGCACCTCATATGTTGTCATTCTTACAACTCAGAGTTGTTCATTTCCATGACTTATCCATCTTGCTGCTGGTTCAGCTGGTGGTTCATCAAAAACTTCCATCACTATTCTTCTGCTAATTCTTACTGGAGAGAGAACAAGATAGTCTGCTAGTTCCTCTGATTCCTGATTTGCAGAACTTGAATCTTTCTCCATTTCTTCACCTTCTGAGCTTGTATCATGCTAACTTCTTTAATTTGATTCATCAGAGAATTCTCCATGTTGGTTTTCATCATTAGTACCTTCTTCAGCATCTTTTCCCTCGGAGTCAGGCTCATCATCACTGACTTCAATGATTGTAGTAGAGTGTTCACCTTACTTTTTTGTGATAGATTTAGCCAGTAGTCTGTTACTCATTCTTCTCTTTGGAGGTTCAGCCATAGGAGAGACAGACGTTTCTTCTTCTTTAGAATGTGAAGCCTCTGAATCATCAGATAAGCTTCCTTGATATTTATCATCAGTAGGGGCAGGTCCTTGTTCTTCGGATTCAACATCTTTTGAGCTTGTTGGAGCATTTGCAGTAGTAGATGCAGTTGTGTCAACTAGCAATCTTTCTTCATCATCAAAGTGGATGCTCTGAGAGTTAGCCATATGGCTTGCATATTCTTCTTCACCTTTAGAGTTGGCTATTTCTTTCATAGCCTCAACTTTATCTTCATTTCTGGACTTACTCTTTGAGGGTTCAATTTTAGAGCTTTTAGTTCCCTTCCCATCTTCTGACTCCACGTCCTCTTCTTTGTTGGATGGACTTTCTTGGGGAACTGTGGCTGATTTCTTTATCACCTTTGTTTTCTCTTTGGATGGCTCTTGGAGTAATCTACTACTCCTTCTTGTCTTTGGGGTTTCTACAATTGATGCTCGTTCTGTGACGCCCCCAAATCTGGGTCTCTTCCAACCTGACAGATGGTGCTACACGATACTACCATTCATTCATTCATTCAATTGAATAGTCTCAAAAGGACTAATATAACTTCTATATATCCAAAATAATATTACATTTCTCAGGTTCTTTGTAACCCATTCCTTTGTTCTTGTCATAATATTCAATATATTACAGACATTCAACTATTCTATTACATAAGTAATCTAAGGGTTCGTCTTCGCCTTGCCCTTATCCTTGCATGAGCCTTCGGTCCGCTCGATCTTGGCTATGTTCATATGGTTCAAGCAAGAGTGTGCATGACTAGCTCAACAAGTACTACAATTCTAATAAACAACATGCTTGAAATATAGAACTCATATATCTTCAGTAACTGAACAATAGTTACGAAGTACTATCGATAATACAAAATAGCACTTCTTTTCATTCAAAATGTTTTCCAACAATAATATTCAGTAGAATATCAACTAAGGCTCAAGATTGTGAGCAGTTCATAATTTCATTTGAAAAGGACAACCCGGCATTAAGTCCGTAAGTCAGGCATAGCTTACGAGCACTTCTGGGTGATCAGCCCATAATACTCTATGTTGATCAACACTACATTCATTAAACGTGTATACGTTTAAGTTGTGGCAACCTCACGTGCCTGTCATTAAATGACAAAAACATTTTAGTATACTTGGTCTTCGATTGAAAACCATACCAATATAACTCGATAAACATTAATCATGCTTGACAAAATCATAATATAAGTCTAGCCAAAAGAATTGGCTTTAGACTTCATCGTTAAAACTTCATGCGAAAGAATACATGAATTACAAAGCTTGTCAAGACTAAACTGGAACAAGGGTTAGAAAACTAGCCTTCAGCGTCTGCTTACTGATTATCACACGTACACTTTAGGTCTCTAAGTTTCTACAATACATGATCATATAACGTACCACATTAGGTCATATATAATCAAGTATATATAATGTTATATCTTACCCTTCATCTCAATCTAAATCCTGACTTAGATCTGTTATTATGGGTTTCGGCTTTTCATTACGTCATAAACATTACGTTCACTTTTAATAGATTATTAACTCTTAATCATCATTCATAAGGTTTACAAGTACCTTATAATACCTTATTAAGATCCCCAATTAACTGCTACTGGTTTAATATTCATGTTATACAAGTAATCATTCTTTACTGACAAATTCCTAGGGTTGGCGCTGCGGCACCACCCATTGCTCTTCATCTCACGCTGCGGCGCGAGTTAGCAGTGTCTATCATCTGGATCTGGCGCTGCGGCGCCACACTTTGTTATTTATCTCGCTTTGCGGCCTTGAGTTAGCGGTGTGCTTTCGAGATCTTTATTCTGGTATTTGTGGGCGCCACTCATTTGGCCTTAGGTTAGCGTCGCAGCGCCAACTCTGTGCCTCAGATAGTTTGCAAAGTTTGAAAATTTTACGAAACTCCCCGACTCATAACTTCTTCGTTATAAGTCCGAATTGGCTCATTTAAAAGCCTACGGTTCACAAATTACATACTCTATGCGTTCATGAAAGAATTTTATCTATTTGACTTTGTTTGCTAAAATTTCACCTATGAGTTCATTTTTAATCTAAAAGCGATAAAAGCGTTCGTGAGCGTCAACGCCTTTCGTTCTTCGTTCTAAGTCAGAATTCGGTCATTTTCGAGTCTGCAACTCTATAATGCCAAATATGACTTGTCTCCATCGAAAACCAATGTTTCTGACTTCAAACACAAAATACGACTTCCATTCCGAGAATTTCACGAATTCGACGATAATCGTCCAATCGTGTGAATTCCGGCAAAACTTCATTACTAATCATTCTAAATGGATTTTAACTAACACATAAACATTTCAAGTTACTTATTACACCAACTTATTGATAAAGTAGGTTTTGACTTATCCTCATAAGTCAATGTCTTATTTAACTTATGAACAATAAATTCTCATGCTTATGACTTACTATGAACATAAGTTCATCAATCAATGTTCTCATACTATATTCAAAATACTAACATCATATGACAAACATATAACAAGTTCTTCATGATTCTATCAACTTATTAGAGTTCAAGTTGCTTATTCAACTTATTAAGCTTAAGTTCATTCATCAATAACTTATTAAATGTTTTTAACAAACAATCCCCCTTCTCTATCAATCCTATCATAGAAGAGATAAAGACAATAGGTATGAGTCTTACCCTTGAAGACTATTACTTCACTTCACTTTGGAAAATCTAGCAAAGGTTGAAGTGACTTATAAGTGCTTATGTGGCTTATTCTCTCTGCCAAATAATTTGCTTATCTCGAGAGGAGTTGGGAGAAATTTATCAAACAACAAATGAATTGTGAAGCTTGGTATTTATAGGCTTGGCTAAGCTTAGTTAAAATACTATGACGTTTCGGGGTTTCTAGGTTATAGAATGACATTCATCTTACGAATACATAATAATAATAAATAATATTATTTTATTCATTATTAAAAGTACTTACAAAAAGTTCAATTTTCTGGGGAGTTACACGTTCCTCTGTATACTTCACACTCTTAGACCTTTTCTTTGTTGGTGTGGCTGCTACTGATACAGAGTCATCAAAATGGGATTGCTTGTTTTCTGCCTCTCGAGCCTTTCTCTTCTTTGTAGAGACCTTGCTGCTGCTCCTAATTGTCATAAGCCTCCTATTTTCCTTAGGATTTTTCATCCAGTTTACAAATAGTTGTGGAGACATCACTTTATAGACATTTAGTGGTTCTCTTTCATCATCCTTTATCTTACTTCCCAGTTTCTTCTTCATTACAATGCTTAAGAGTCTTCCATGAAAAACCTTTGTGAGTGGTTTATCTGTGGACTTCTTCATCTCTGCCTTTTCCAGCCATTTGGTCAACCAAGTAATTAGAAGAGCTCTGAAGTTTATCTGTTACTTCATGACAATTGCAGTCATGACTCTTAGTTAAAAGTCACTGACAGTATCATGTGTGGTGTCCTTGCACAGTATGCATTTTCCTGTAATCTCAGCAAAAAATTCAAACTCTTCAGGAAACTCCTTCTTCTTCATATCCTTCAGATTTATATTTCTCTTGTAATGCATTAACCTCTTGCCTTCTTCAATGTTAACTTCATCGAGGTTTATCAAACCCTTGTTGGGAAACCCTAGACATTGGTTGATGTTTGATGCCCTTATCTTCAGACTTGTTCCTTTGACCTTTGTGGATAGAAGTCCAGAATCTATAGATGAATTGGAGTAGAATTACTTCACTAGCTCCATATAGACTAGAATGTTGGCTTCCAAGCATTTAGAAAAACCAGCATCCTTTATAAGCTAAAGTATATCCTTGAACTTCTTTTCTGATCTTTCAAACTTCTTGAAGTTGAGTTGGATTTCGGTTATAACACACCATTCTTCCATTTTGAGAGTTTGAAACAAATGGGTATTTAGTTTCAGACTTCTTATGAGATATGGTTGAATGCGATTTTGGCAAATCCAGAGGTTTAATGGATTCAGGCTTTGAAGAGGTTTTTAGGGTTTAAAAAAGAGAGAGAGAGAGAGGTTTGATAGCTTCTGATAACTTGTTCAGAGATTTTGGTTGTTTAGAGGTAGCTAGGTTTTGCCTTAGGTGTAGATTTAATAGGTTTTCATATTTTGAGGAGCCCGCTAATATGAAACTGCTAATTATTTGAATTTCTCTCTTGTATTTGTCCATTCCACGTTTCTTAGTGGGACATTTGTAAGTCACTGATAAGTCATCATCTATAAGTCCTCCATCGTGTCCGTCCTTCAGATTTGACTTTTCTGTTGTTGACTATTTTAGTACGTAGAGTAACTTGTTGAGGTAGCTATGGACTCTATGATTTTCTTTATCAACTCAACGATCATCTTCTTAGAGATGCTTCAGTGGATGATTTGACACTGATCCTCATCTTTGAAGTTGTATGGCTTAACCACTGATGTACCTCAGAATAGTTTGGCTACTAAACTTCTGAGGTGAGTCTACAAGGCATCTTTCAAATCTTATCCCCACACAATCTGAGTAGTTGAGCATGTGTCTAGTTCTTCCAAGCTCCCCATGAGCTAGTGTATCTTCCGGTAAGACTGCGATCGTCAAGCCTACTCTTCGATCGTTGAGGTTGCACTACGATCGTTGAGTTCACTTCAGAATCTATTCCACGATCGTTGTCTGTCTTGGTCCTTGACATGAACTAGACTAAGCATTCCTTATGGGTTAAGGCAGCTCAGAAAGGGCCAACCTTTTAGAGTGAACTAACGGTCTGGTTTGTCCTTGAGGCGCTTTCTAGATGAAAAACTTTAGAAGTGATTAGCATTGATACCTCATTTGACCTTTCCTGCTGGGGAGTTCATCAACCAACTCTAGACATTTACATTGGCTATAATCGTGGTGTCCTTCTGCTCTCACACTGCGATCAGATGGTTGATCGTAGGCACTCCACGATTTTGAGTTGGGTGGTGGACAAGGTTATCAGTAGTGCGTTTTGAGGCATTCCTACTTACTATGGATCTTCATTTGGTTCGTCAGCCACAATGTTTTGAGACTCTGTAACTGGTATATTACGTCATAGTATTTTTTTGATATTTTTAGTGTTGATGTTCTTTAGTAGATCACTGCTCCCCCATGGTTGATATTGTCTTCTCAAAGAGGTGTGAGTTCTTCTTCTTCATGTGTAGGAAGTCTTGCATATCTCTTTTTGACTGAAGTCATCATTATCAATTAAATCTTCTTGCATCATAGAAATGGATATCTTCAGAACTGTTCACTCTATGATCATTTGACAATACTACGAAGGTAGTCTTCTTTAGACAATTTGTGCTTGGGGAGTTCTGCTTTGATAATGAGTTCCTTGAGTGTTCTTCATAGCTGATATGCTTTGGATGATTGAGCATATAAGTCCCTTTTTCTCTTTGCATGAATGATCTGCTTCCTTATAGCAATCAGTAATCATGTGAGCTTCATTTATGTTAGCTCAGCAAGTCTTTAAGGACAGGCTTTGACAAGTACAGATTAAGTCAAAAATTATTCTTAAATGTCTTAAGCCTTCTGTTGGTTGAATCTTCTTGACTAAAGTCTTCTACTTCAGCATTCCTTAGTGTGGTCAGATAGACCAAGTACCTGCAGGTTAGATAAATTTCTATTTTTGGTACCCATGGTTAAATGGATCCTACCAGGTTAGCCTTCAAAATCCCTGTTCTTCATATGTTTGAATTTTTATCATATTAATCACCACCACTCATATTCATGCATGTATCCATTTTAGATATTACATTTTAAGATGCATGATGATGAGTGTGCATAATATTAACCATTTTAACAAGACACTCTTTTTCTTTAATGGTTTTATCATTTGTTTGGTTATGTTCACAGAGTTTAAATGTTCACAGAGTGAGAATCAATTCTAAAACTTATTTGTATCTGGTTGATTCATGGAGGTGATTAGTTTCTATTAATCTTCAAGATATTCTTATAGAACTGATCATACTCTATGTGTTATCAAAAACTTAGAACATAGGTTTGTACATATATACTAACCCATCAGCAAAGATTTCACCACTTAAAATTAATTAAACCTTGGTATGCTTATGACCTATTTCAAACTTCTTTCATGATGTTATCTTCAACCTAAAACTTGGACGGAGAGAAAGTTTGTTAGCGTTTGAGTTTCCAACTTCAGCGTACTTTCTCTCTTCTCCTTTTTAGGTAGAATATGGCCTCTTGATAGAATACAGTTATAGTGCATAAGGTGATGCAATATGATGTACACATTTATACTAATGAGGAACTGTACCTTTCATTGTCAATTTCTTGATAGTCATTTATCTTGATATACTAGGGTTAGGCATTGATGTGCATACTTTTTCATTTTCTTCTGACAACTAGTTGCTCTAGTTGTCCTTTGATTAATCAGTCATAGTCTTAAAGATTTACGCTCAGAGAGTCTTGACATCTTTAGTTCTTTGACAACCTTGAGTCCTCAAGATTCACATCCAGCTGTTGATTGACCAAATATAGATTTGAGAGATTCTTCTTTCTTCTCTGAATGAGTACTTCTTAGCACATATGGCCTTTTCCTCTATCAGTCTGGTGGATGCTTGACTCTTTACTGTTGATGCCTCTTGAGCTCCCATATCTACTCTTCAGACTACAAGATTGACTACAGGCAAGGATTGGTCTTGTTATTATGGCACTTAAGAATATGGACCAATCAGAGCAGCTTCAGGTGTATATACACATTTACATGTACACAATATTTCCAACTTATGAGCTCATCTGTATTTACAAGTGACTTACTACTAAACTAAATTTAGAATAATGTATGTGCCTAGGATCAGACTCAAAGCGATTATCTTTTGAATATAGCATGAGAACCTGCTCTGGTACCAATTGTTAGTTCCCAGTAGGCACAATATAGATCTAGAAAGGGGGGGGGTTGAATAGATCCTTTTTCATTTCAAATACTTTTCACATTTATTTTGTATTGCTAATGACTTAGCATATGACAATCATAAAAATCTTTTCAAGCACAGCGAAATAAGTAAAATATCCCCTTCATTGAAATAATCATGATAATACGTACATTGTTCATAGATTTAGTTTAGTTGTAAGCAGTTAATACATACATAGCAATTATAGCAGTTAGGTACATAATGTAAATGACATAAAGTAAATGACACAAGGAATTTTAAGTGGTTCAGAGACTCAAGCTCTTAATCCACTCTTTTGCTTTCAACTAGCAGGATTTCTATTAAGGAAGTGCAGCACCTTGAATCACTAAGATTCCTTCAAGGCGAACAGCCTTGGAACTTCAGTTCACTAAGAACTCCTAAAGCCCAGCAGGCTTAGAACTCCTCTAGTTCCCTTTGGAACTCTTCAAGCCCACCAGGCTTGGAACTTCATTTAGTCCCTCCGGACAAGGACCCCTCAGGCCTTGGCTTCTTGTTGTTGTAGTTGTTGTTATTGTTGGTGCCTTGCTGCTAAGATGTCTTTAAGCTTGAACATCTTATGTACTTAGCAGCTTGGCATAGTCCTCTTGGCATTCTACTTAGAGTCTGGACTAAATCTTCTTTGGTGCAGCTGATCTTCACTCTTTTCTGATCATCTTCATCTGATGTCAACTGTGCACCATCACCATCTGGATTTGCTAAGTCTCTGAGCTTTTGGTAGACTTCGTCTGGCACTTAGCAATCCCTGAACCCTTATTGAATGTTTTGCAGACATGGTTCTGCACTTGTTCTTTTTTAGCTTTCGGTTCATGGTGATTTGTAGAGTGGCACTTTTGATCTTCTTTGTACTCTGCCACTTTTCTGAATGCTATCTTCCTGGCCTTCTCGGCTCTCAGCTTAGCTGCCATCCTCAGTGGCATTCTCATCTTTGTTAAATGAAGCTTTAGTCTTTTCAAGTCCTTTTTTAAAGCAGCTTCACTTCCACATTTGTAGTCTCACTGTCACTAGGACTTGTTCTGTTTAGTTCTGGTGGAACTCGTAGAGTCAACAATATAGCATTCCAACAACTCAACGATTCTGCAAGATCAGCAACTCTCGATCTCTGAAGCTCTGGCTGATATATACTCCTTCTTAATCTTCCCGTTGGAATATAGCCGTTGAAAGTAGTTTGAATCGCCTCGCAGATCTCGAGTTATTTGATGTAGACTGCAGATGTGACATGACATCCTCTTTATGACTTTCTGACACTGCAGTCTACTGTTTCACCTACCCCGTAAGAGATGTCACTTTTGATGCCTCGGGCAGGTAATCTTCTTTATTTCTTCCTTCTAACTTCTCGATTATAGCATCAGAGATTGTCCTTTTTCATCGATGCTCTCAACTGGCAATGTTCAAATATCAGTCTTCAGATTGAACCGTTGTCAATGCTTCAATCTTCAGATGACAGAACTCTACGATTCTGATGCCTATGTTCTTGGACCTGATCGTAGTGTCATGTTGAATGTTGTTAATCTACCGATTGATACAACACTACGATCCTAAAGAGTGTTCATTGCATCTTCAATATAGAACACTTCTTTCTTCATTTGTCTTGATGCTCAATATACATTTTCCTTGGTCGATCTTAGGAGCCGATAGCTTTACTCCTAGTTACAGTGCATTACGAATAGCAAGACACCTCAGATTTGTGGCATGCCCAGCTCGCTTTCTCCTTGTGATCTCCCGTTCACTTATCATCAATGGACTGACCCAGTGCTTAATCACTTTAGCCTTGTTCTTCAAAAGCTGACCAATATCTTCGTGTATACTCCATCAGTTCCTTCTTTATTTGGCAAACACTATGATCCTGGTTACTTCTGAAAGTAGTATGCATACAAGTCAATCATGTATGATGATAAATCATATACTTTGTAATCAATCTTATTTATTTATTAATAAAAGAATTATATATTAAAGGCATTTATTATCAACATGGTGTTGTTTTAATAATATGTGATAAACCCATAGTTTAAGCAAAGCATTTAGAATCATGATGAGATCATGATAATGAGATCTAAATTCTTAGATAGCGTAAAACTAAAATGTTCCCAATCAATGGATTACTAAAAAGGGGATAGATTGGTACGTACGTTTCTTGCTCATTAGATGAGGATGATTGATCTCATGATCATTTGTGTGGTGACACTAAAGCAAGTATGTAGGTGCTTATCAGAGAATAAGTTCACTGAACGTGACTTGCTAAGGAATACCTAATGGATTTTTACTTGCCTGTCAATAGAAATTCTTGTAGTGATAGTAGTATAAATGATCCTTAGACTTGAGATCATCATAGTATCTTATATATAATTAATTACACTTTGACTTATTCTTTAAGACTCTTAGAGTATATCAAAGGGTATGCTTGGGTGTAATGAGTTATATATGGAGATAATGAATGATCAATAAAAAAATCTACCACTTCTACTAAAATAAGAGAAATGTCCTATATGTTTCGATAAATGACAACCCAGGAATCATTGGCCAAGGTGGAATGAAATTAGAAAGTAGTTTCTAATTTGCATTCATTAGGAGTTGTGCATTTAGGAATCGAAATAAATATAATTAAATAAAATAAGACTTGACATTAATTCCATGTCTTATATTTAATAGGGACATTGTATGGTTGAAGGATTGAATTGTACGGTAACTATTTACTCAAAGGTTCTTTTATGATTAATTTTGAAATCTATATTATCTGGAAAGTCGTTGATCGCTAGGGAAGCTTATCCCTATTGTAGAATAAATATTATTTATTTAAATAAATTAATCGTTTAATTTATTTATTTAAATAAGATTAGAATTGTTCTGATTGATTTGTTCACAACCGATTTAATATGGAGAACCTAAAGAGTCACACCATAAAAGGAAGAATAATTATTTAAGAAGTTAATGGCATAATTGTAATAATATGTTAAGTATATTTAATTTAATCTATGGTGATAGAATAAATTAAATACCTTGATATTTATTATTTAATACTTTAGAAATATTAAATATAAATTAATAAGAGAGTCTTATTAATATTATTACAATTATTATTATTTTAATTTCTAAAAGAGTTTAAGAATTAATTTAATATAAGTACTCTCATTTATTCCTAATAGGATTAGGAGGGAAAATTAGTTAAAGAAGTTTAATTAATTATCCCTAATAAGATTAGGGAGCCCATTTAATTAAAAGAGTTTAATTAAATAAATAATACCTTATTTTAATTAAATAGGGTTACCTGATATCTTTATAAGAGGAGTCTTATATCAGATATCATATATACGTAATTCCAATAGTTGGAGAGTACGCCCCCTTTTTCTATAGAGATAGAAAAAACTAGGGTTTGAACCAATACACCATTCTTCTTGAAAAATATTCTTCCTTGGTGGATCACCTCTAGAGGCCATACACTTGGTTGGCTTACATTGATCAAAGGAAGGAATCTACCCGAAGATGCATAAAGGATGATCCGGGTAATTGGTTTGTGAAAAATTTTAAAATCTGATTTTATTTTGCTTCTGCTATTTTTTGCAATTTGATTGCTACTTTGATTTTCACAAAACCTTACAGTGGTATCAAAGCCATACTTTATGCGAATTATTAATTATTTGGATTCCATATATGTATGGGTATATATTTTGAATAATTTATTGGGTATTTTTTGTATAAAATTAGTATTTTATGAAGAAAAAAAAATTGGCGTAAACCTGTTGCTATTTTTTTCGGTTTTTACGCTGAACGGTTTATGTTAAAAACAGCTTTCCGTGTAAAGATGAGACGGTTTATATATAATATGATTCACGTAAGATATGATATTATATATAATATTATATATGATAGTTATATATATATTGTTAACATGTGATCCTGACATCTTCGGTAAAAATGAGTATATCATATACAGTAATTATATATATCAAGTGACCGAAGTTTTTTTATATATCATATATAGTAATTATATAATAATATATATGGTTACTTTCTTTATACGATTACATGGATATGCGGGGATCAACATGTTTTATATTAACGTGATTCGCATTGTTATTTTTTAACATGCCACACCGTTCAGTTAAATTGAATATTATAATATATAATATTCTAATAATTTTATAATTAAAATAAAGAGTTTATTTTAATCTTGAAATTGGATTTCATGCAACTTAAAATTGTCCATTGAATGATATTCATATATATATGGAATGATTTTATTTCTTGATACATATGATGATATGTATGATAATAAATGAGATTGATTATAGACTATTGAACAATGTGATTTGATTTATTTTGGTTGGATGTTTGAATGAATGAGTTTTATTAAATAGGGTCTGCGTACCTCGTCTTTTCTGATTTTCTTCTGATGTAAATTCTATCTCTTTCCTATGTACGTCTCCTTGACTGCTGATCAAGGTTTCTATTTAAATTAAATAGTTTATGTAATAGGATTAGTTAGAATTTTTTTCGAATAACCGACGATCAAGGAGCGTTCGAAGACCCATTTGTAATGGAGCCCGGGTTTAAATGTAATTGTTATTTTTAAATGTTTATTCTTGCACCCTAGGGTTTGACCTTTTGGTTCACTTGGTGGCTCTAGTGAACCAAACTAGAATAAAAGTCCATAATCAATCCGGGTAGAATATAGTATTCTATATGTGCATGCTAGTATATATATATATATATATATATATATATATATATATATTTTATATTATGCAAACATGCTTCACATGTTTAATAATATGACGCGTATTTTATATATATATTTTCATGCACGCTAAACAAGATGAGACAAATAATAACAAATCCCTCAAAGTTTTTATATTAAGTCTTAAGCGTTCAAAGATATTTAGAATATCGAACGTCACCTTCTAATAAAATTAATAGAGTATTAAATATTTAATATGAGTTTGTTGTGTCACCACAAGGCAAGTATTAATCATTTAAGATGTTAATTTATCACATTTGATGCTTATAAAGAAAATTGAACAATATTATTTTGTTGTGTCACCACAAGGACAATATTTTTCTTTTTTGAATATATGGAAGTGCTAGGTTGGACTTAACATTGATAATTTTGATTCGGATGTGCCACCAGTTGATCAAAATAATATAATAGGCAAAACATAAGGAGTTACATGATGATGTAATTCACAAGGAGTTGTCTACCTATTTATTTATATATAGTTTGTTGTGTCACCACAAGGCTATATATACTTGAAATGGGATCCTTATTCTCACTAGCAAAAACTTTAATTAGATTTTGCCGAACTATATAAACGAGGGTAATATAGTTTGAAGAAAATAGTGGGAGATACCAATATAAAATAAGACCTAATTTATTTTGGTAATTAATTAAATGAATGTTTGTTAAAATATTATCTTTTTACATGCAGAATTTTGAAAATGTCACATTCACTAATTTCACTGCGTATCATACTTGATCTTTAACAAACTAACAAGCCACCCAAATTACGGTGATCGTTAAAAATAAGAATTGTTCTCCTTCTTTGAAAAGATTACTTATGTCCTAAATTCACTCGTACCTGCAAAAGTTGTAGAGACAACCTCTGAGGAAGAGATTGCTACTTTTAAAAAGTGGCAAGATGATGCATCTGTGGCTTAATGCATCATGCTAGCTTCTATGAGTAACGAGCTTCAGCGTCAGCATGAAATAATGGATGCTCCTACTATGCTACTGCAACTTCAAGAGTTGTATGGTGAGCAAAGTAGGACTGCTAGATATGAAATATCTAAGGAGCTCTTCCGATCTCGGATGGCAGAGGGTACTACCGTTGAGACTCATGTCTTAAAGATGATCAATCTGATTGAACATCTTGGACAGCTTGGATTTGTTATGGATGTGGAGTTGAGTCAAGATTTAGTCTTGCAGTCACTCCAGGACACCTTCTCACAATTTGTTGTGAATTTTCACATGAATAAGTTAGATGTCAGCTTGCCTGAATTACTTAACATATTGAACACTTCTGAAGGTCACTTCCCATCCAAGAAGAACCATATCTTACTGGTGGATAATTCTTCCAAGAAAAGGAAGAGGCCCAAGGTATCTTATGAAAAGAAAAAATCCAAGAAAGCTAAGGGAAAGGCGAAAGTGAAGAATCAAAAGAAACCTGATCCAGCTAGCAAAGGAATTTGCTTCCATTGCAACAAGTTGGGTCACTAGAAGAGGAACTGCAAGGATTATCTTGCGGAACAAAAGCAGAAGAAACTTGGAGAAGCTTCGAATCATAATCAAGGTTTGTTTATGATTGAAATTAATTTTTCTAAAATTCAATCTTCTACTTGGGTATTGGATACCGGTTGTAGTTCTCACATATAATAATATGTAGGGACTGGTCAGAAGTAGAAAGCTGAACAAAGATGAGGTCGTCCTAGGAGTGGGAAATGGAGCAAAGGTTGTTGCATTAGCCGTAGGGACCTATTGTTTAGCATTGCCTACGGGCAAGTTCATTAATTTAAATAATTATTATTTTGTTCCAAATATTATTAGAAACATTTTTTCTATCTTTGTATTTGATATGGATGGTTTTAACATTATAATAAAGAACAACAGTTGTTCTATTTATAATGATATTGTTTTATATGGTGTTGGTAATTTGCGAAATGGACTTTATATACTTGACTTGCATGAAAATATACTTCAAATTGAACAAACTAAGAAAAGCAAAAGAGATGATGTTAATTATACCTTCATGTGGCACTGTAGACTCGGTCATATTAATGAAACAAGATTATCCATGTTGAATAAAGATGGGCTCCTAGAGCTATCGGATTATGAATCATATCCAACTTATGAATCTTGTCTCATGGGCAAAATGACTAAATCTCTTTTTAGTGGAAAAGGATAAAGAGTTACAAAGTTGTTAGCGTTGGTACACACAGATGTATGTGGACCTATGACAACGACTGCACGAGGAGGGTATTCGTATTTTATTACATTCACTGACGATTACTCAAGATTTGGATATGTGTATTTAATGAAATACAAATCTGAATCATTTGAAAAGTTCAAAGAGTTCAGAAGTGAAGTAGAGAAGCAAACTGGTAAGAGTATTAAGATTCTTTGATCTGATTGAGGAGGAGAATACTTAAGTGGTGAGTTTCTCAATTGTCTCAAAGAAAATGGTATAATCTCACAATGGACTCCACAAGGGACACCACAGATGAATGGTGTATCTGAAAGGGGAAATCAAACATTGTTGGACATGGTTCGATCAATGATGAGCTTTACCGACATTCCAGTTTCCTTCTGGGGATATGCCCTAGAATCGGCTGCATACCTACTTAACAAGGTACCTAAAAAATCCTTCCCCAAGATCCTAAATGAGTTATGGACATGGAGGAAACCAAATCTTAAGCATGTTAAGACTTGGGGTTGTCCAGCTTATGTCAAAAAATTTGAAAACGATAAGCTACAGACTAGATTTGACAAATGTAGATTTGTGGGATACCCAAAAGAAACATCGGGGTATTATTTCTATCATCCAACTAATCAAAAGGTGTTTGTTACGAAACATGCTGCCTTCTTGGAAAAGGAGTTTATCCTTTAAGGGGTCAGTGGGAGTAAGATATATCTTGAAGAGGTTTAAGAACCACAAAATACTATAGATCAAAGTGAGGTACCTAACCAAGTAGAGAGATTCATACATCAAGCACCCTATTCAGAATCTGAAGAGTACCAAAGATACCTGATAGGTATGGACTTGTCATAGAGGATGACGATGAGGTACACATCATAGATGTTGATGATCCATTGAATTACGAAAAAGCTATGAGTAATAAAGACTTAGAGAAGTGGCAAGAAGCCATGAAATCTGAGATGGACTCCATGTATGAGAACCAAGTATGGACTTTAGTTTCACCACCTGAAGGCATTAAGCCTATTGGGTGTAAATGGGTCTTTAAAAGAAAGACTGGAGCAGACAGCAAGGTAGAGACCTATAAGGCCCGACTGATCGCAAAAGGTTTCAAACAAAGACAAGAAGTTGACTATACCGAAACCTTCTCACCAGTAACAATGCTCAAGTCTATTCGGATTTTGCTTGTGATTGCAGCTTACCATGACTATGAAATCTGGCAAATGGGCGTGAAAATGGCCTTCCTCAATGGGAAAATTGAGGAGGATATGTATATTGAAAGTAGTATGCACACAAGCCAATCATGTTTGATGATAAATCATATACTTTGTAACAATTTTATTCATTAATTAATAAAAAGTATTAATTTATTAAAGGCTTTTAATTATCTACATGATGCTGTTTTATAATATGTGATAAACCCATAGTTTTAAGCAATGCTTTTAGAATAATGATGATGATCATTCTAATGAGATCTAAATTCTTAGAAAGATTAAAAACTAAAATAGTTCCCAATCGTTGGATTACTAAATTGGGGATTAGTGAATCCGGGATAGATTGGTACATATGTTGCTTGCTCATTGGATGAGGATGATTGATCTCATGATCATTTGTGTGGAGACACTAAAAAGCAAGTATGTAGGTGCTTATTAGAGAATAAGTTCATTGAACGTGGCTCACTAAAGGAATACCTAATGGAGTTTTATTTGCTGTCAATAGGAATTCTGTAGTGATAGTAGTACAAGTGATCCTTGGACTTGAGATCATCATAGTAGTATCTTGTGTATGATGAGTTATACTTTGACTTATTCCTTAAGACCCTTAGGGTATATCAAAGGGTATGCTTGGGTATAATAAGTTGTACATGGAGATAATGTATGATCAATAAAGAATCTACCACTTCTAATAAAGAAGAGAAATGTCCTATGTGATTCGATAATTGACAACCCGAAGAGTCCTTGGCAAGGCGTAATGAAATTAAAAAGGAGTTTCTAATTTGCATTATTTGGAGTTGTGCATTTAAGGATCGAAATACATATAATTAAATAAAATAAGACTTGTGTAATTCCATGTCTTATATTTAATTGGGACATTGTATGGTGGAAGGATTGAATTATCACGGTAACTATTTACTCAAAGGTTCTTTTATGATTAATGTTGAAATCTATATTATCCGGAAAGTCGTTGATCGCTAGAGTCTTATCCTATTGTAGAATAAATATTATTTATTTAAATAAATTAATTGTTTAATTTATTTATTTAAATAAGATTAGAATTGTTCTAATTGATTTATTCACAACCTAGGTTTAATATGGAGAACCTAAAGGGTCACACCATAAAAGGAAGAATAATTATTTAAAAAGTTAATGGCATAATCGTAATAATATGTTATGTATATTTAATTTAATCTATGGTGATAGAATAAATTAAATAGTTTAATATTTATTATTTAATATTTTAGAAATATTAAATATAAATTAATAAGAGGAGTCTTATTAATATTATTACAATTATTATTATTTTAATTTCTAAAAGAGTTTAGGAATTAATTTAATATAAGTACTCTCATTTATTCCTAATTGGATTAGGAAGGAAAATTAGTTAAAGGAGTTTAATTAATTATCCCTAATAAGATTAGGGAGCTTAATTAATTAAAAGAATTTAATTAATTAAATAAAACCCAATTCCTTAATTGTTAAGGTGGGTTGCCCACATCTATAAATAAGAGGAGTCTTATTATGGGTGTGGGGGTTGTTGACTTTTACAACTACGTAATAATTCCAATTTGTTGGAGAGTACGTTTTTTTCTATAGAGATAGGAAAAACTAGGGTTTGAGCCAATACCCCTTCTTCTTGAATCTCTATTCTTCCTTGGTGGATCACCCTCAGAGGCCAAACACATGGGTGGCTAACGTTGATCAAAGGAAGGAACCAAACCCGATGGATTCAAGTTGAACCTTGAAAAGGATTGGAGGTGAACTTGTACCGAGGAAGCTCGATCTTCAAGGGTATGATTTTATTCTTTATCTTTTCGTTTAATTAATAATTGTGCATAAAGGATGATCCGGGGTTTATGGTTTGTAAATTTTTAAACTCTGATTTTACACGTTTCCGCAATTTTTATGCAATTTGATTGCGCACATGAATATTACAAACCTAACAGTGGCATCAGAGCCAAACCTTTATGCGAATTATTAATTGTTCAAATTTGATATGTATGTTGATATGTGTTTAGAATAATTTTATTGAGCATAATTTTATTGTATAAAATTTATTAAATAAAAAAAAAACAAAAAACAAAACCGGGTCATTTTTTTTTTGAAAAGGAGAGCAGGAGGATTCGGCAGAAGCTTCTTTTGTTAACAGGATTGCAGAATTCATAAATGGGCCACGTGGGATTTCTGGTTTCCTTGTTTTTTTTTAGCACATGGCAGGTTCTTTTTTTTTTTTTTTTTTAAAACTAATTGGTTAACAAGGGAGCAGGTCATGAGAATTGGATTTCAAGGATTCACGGATTCCAACAGGTCATGCGAATTGCATTACGAATATATATATAATATATATTCTTAATTATTTTATAATTAAAATAAATATTTATTTTAATTTTAAAATAAAAAGTTTATTTTAATTTTAAAATATAAAGTTTATTTTAATTTTAAAATTAGAATTTCATGTTAACTAATTAGAGTTGGAATTGGATTCCATGATAACTAATTGGAGTTGAAATTGGATTCCGTGTTTCCTTAAATAAAGGAGTTTATTTAAATATGAAATAAGATTTCATATTATTCAAAATAAAAGGAGTTTATTTGTGAATAGGAAAGATAATCCGTGTTTCCTTTAATAATTTTTTTTTACATGGAATGGATTCCATAATTAATTAAAATGAAAGAGTTTATTTTAATTAAAGATTTTTTATATATGGAATTGGATTCCATAATTAATTAAAATAAAGGAGTTTATTTTAATTAAAGATTTTGATTAAAATAAAATAGTTTATTTTATTCAAAATGGATAAATTAAAATAAAATAGTTTTATTTTGATTTAAATTTGGATTAAAATAAAGGAGTTTATTTTGATTCAAAAATAGATTTTATACTAACTAAATTTGCCCATTAAATGATATCAATATATATATTAAATGTTTATTATTCATAAGATGAATGTTATTTATTGATGCATATGGTGATGTGTATGATAATAAATGGGATTGATTATGGACTATTGACCAATATGATTGGATTTTATTTTAGTTGGATGCATGAATGTATGGGTTTTATTAAATGGGAATTCTCATGTACCTTGTCTTCTCTAATTTTTATTCATATAAATTCTATCTCCTCCTATGTACTTCCCTCGATCACGATCAAGGTTTCTATTTATTTTAAATAGTTTTGTAATAGGAATAGTTAGAATTAATTTTGAAGAATTGGAGATCAAGGAACAAGGAGCGCTTGAAGACCGTTTTGTAATGGAGCCCAGGTTTAAATGTAATAGTTATATTTAAATATTATTTCTTGCACCCCTGGGGGTTTGACCTTTTGGTTCACTTGGTGGCTCTAGTGAACCAAACTAGAATAAAAGTCCATAATTAATTCTTGTAGAATATAGTATTCTATATGTGCATGCTTATACTATATATATTATATATTATGCAAACATGCTTCGCATGTTCATTAATAATACGACGTATTTTTTATATATATATGCATGCCGCTAAAAAAGATGAGACAAATTAATAACAAACCCCTCAATTTTTATATTAAGTCCTAAGCGTTCAAAGATATTTGGAATATTGAACGTTTCCTTCTAGCATGATAAAATTAAGAGAGTATTAAATATTTAATATGAGTTTGTTGTGTCACCACAAGGCAAGTATTAAGTATTTAAGATGTTAATTTATCACATTTGATGCTTATAAAGAAAATTGAACAATATTGTTTTGTTGTGTCACCACAAGGATGATATTTTTCTTTTTTGAATATATGGAGTGCTAGGTCGGACTTAACTTGGATAATTTTGATTCGGATGTGCCACCACTTGATCAAAATAATCTAAGAGGCAAAAAAGAAAAGGAGTTGCATAGTTGATGTAATTGACAAAAGTTGTCTACCTATTTATTTATATATAGTTTGTTGTGTCACCACAAGGCTATATACATTTAAAATGGGATCCTTATTCTCACTAGCAAATCTTTAATTAGATTTTGCCGAACTATATAAGTGAGGGTAATATAGTTTGAAAAAAATAGTGGGAGATACCAATTTAAAACAAGACCTAAATTATTTTGGTAATTAATAAAAGAATGTATGTTAAAATGTTGTTAATTACAAATTCATTTACAGAATTTTACAATGTCTAAATTACTATCACTGCGAAGCATATTAGATGCTAAATTAACCAGATCGAATTAAACGGATTGGTTAAGGAATTTGAGAATAGTTCTCATAGCTGAAAAGCTATCTTATGTCCTTAACACTCCTATCCCTGCAATGGTTGCAGACAATGCCTCTGAGGAAGACATTGCTACTTTTAGAAAGTGGCAAGATGATGCACAGTTGGCTCAATGCATCATGCTCACATCCATGAGTAACTTGAGCTTCAAGTGTCAAGATGAAACTATGGATGCTCCTACTATATTCCGCACATCAAGAAGTTGATGGTGAGGAAAGTAGGACTGATAGATATCGAGATATCTAAGGAGCTCTTAGATCTAGAATGACGGAGATGACACTACAAAGATGAGATAAAAGTCCTTAACATTATCAATTTGATTGATCAATTAGGACAACGAAGTTTTGTCATGGATGGAGAGTTGAGCCAAGATTTGATCTTGCACTCACTCCGGACTCCTTTCATTAATTGTTGTGAATTTTTCATATGAACAAGCTAGATATCACCTCATTGATTAGCTTAACATATTGAAAAATGTTGAGAGTCACTTTTCAACCAAGAAAGATCGAGTCTTACTGGTAGGGGCCAAAGGATCTTCTGAAAAGAAGAACGATTCAAAGAAGGTAAATAAAAAGGCAAAAACAAAGGATAATAAGAACAAAATCGATACGGATAGCAAAGGAGTTTGCTTCCACCGCAATAAGCCCGGACAATCGGAAAGAAAGCTGAGAAGCATCTTCGAGAGGCTAACCAAAGAAGCTTAGTGAAGTTTCTACATAATACAAATTTGTTCATGATTTAAAATAAATTTTTCTTTAAGTCAAGGTTCTACTTGGGTATTGGATACCAACTTTGGTTATCATAAATATAGATTTATGAAGGACCAAGTAAGTAGAAAGCTAAACAAATATAAGTAATCCATGCGGAAATGTAGCAAAGGTTGCCATATTAGCCATAGAAACTTATAGTTTAACAATGCCTACGGGCAAATCTATTAAGCCAATAAGTTGTTATTGTATTCCAATTCTTGTTAAAAATATTATTTCCATTTTATTGTTGGACAATGAAATCTTTGGTATTATAATTAAGAACAATTGTTGTTCTATTTATAATAATAATGTTTTGTATAGAACTGGAATATTACTTAATGGATTTTGTATACTTGACTTACGTGAAAAATTATTTTGTAAATTGAACAAACTAGTATAAGAAAAGGAGATGATCATTCAAAGAGTTGAATGTATGTATTTGTTGAAATACAAGTATGAATTATTTGAAAGGTTCAAACAATTCAGAAGTGAAATAAATTGATAAAGTATTAGAATTCTTTGATCGGATCAAGGAATAAATACTTGTGCAATAAGTTTCTAGATCATCTCAAATGGTTTTTCTCATAATGGACACCTCATGATACGTAATAATTGATTGATGTATCTGAAAGGAAAAATCATACCTTGTTGAACATGGTACGGTCCAAAATGATATTACCGACATTCCAGTATTCTTCTAGGGTCATGTCCTAGAAATGGCTGTATATCTACGAAAAGGTAACCTCAAAATCCAGCCCCAAGACTCCATAAAAGTTATGGACAGGGAGGATTCCTAATCTTAAGTATGTTAAGATAAGGGGTTGTTCAACTTATGTGAAAAGGTTTCAAAGGATAAGCTTGGGACAAGATTTGACATGTATGATTTGTGGGACATCCTAAAGTAAGTTTAGGGTATATGTTCTATAATCCTACTTAGCAAAAGGTGTTTGTTGCGAAAACACGCCTTCTAAGATAAATGTGTTTATTATTGAAGGGGCTAGTGGGAGGATAATAGATCTTGAAGAGTTCAAGAACCACAAAACACTATAAGTCAAATAAGGGGAAACCGTAGATGTAACCTATTATACCACACCCAATCGTAAACGGAATAAGACAGAAGATACCTATGAGATATGGATTCATCATGGATGATGATGATGATGAGGTACGCATCACAGAAGATGATGATCCAGTTACATGCGATGAGGTAAGTGTTGTAGACACTCAAAGAAATGGATTGAAGCAAGTTTCTCAAATAAGGAACATTCGTTTTGATGAGGCAATCAAAAGAGTTTGATTTTATCAAAATAAGAATGAACCTAGTGTGTACAAAAGGGTCAATTGGGAGCATCGTGACATTCCTAGTACTATATGTTGATATACTACGGATAAGGAATGACATACCAATGCTACAATCAAGAAAGATAAAGTTGTCTAAACAATCCTCCATGAATGATTTGGAAGAGTATCTTAATTGGGGATATAAATCTATATAGATAGATTTAAGAGGATGCTCGACTTAACCCAAGGAACGATATATTCATTTGATGCTAAAGTCGTTTAGCATGGCAAACTCCAAGATATGTCTCATGTCGATGAGCTATGGAGTGTATCTCTCTTAATAGTCCCCACAGACTCCTGAAAAGAGAAGTCGCATGAGTGACAATCATGCATGCAATGAAATGTACGAGAGACGATGTTGATCGGTCATATTATGGAGAAGTTCACTATGAGTCTGTGAAAAACATCTTAAAGTGCTTAACCGGCACTAAGGATGTGATCATATTCATGGTGGGTCTAAATAAAACTAGAGGGCTTAACAGACTCAAGTTTTTCAGACAAACCAAGATGACAGAAAAATCCACTTTAAGGTAAAGCGTTACCTTGAACGGTGGTGTAGTGAATTTGAAAGGTTCCAAACAGCAAAGAGTTGTTGGTTTAGTGATAAAGACAAAGTATATAGCTATAAATGAAGCTGCAAGTTGATTGTTTGGATGATAAGTTCATTACAGAACTAGGAATAGTTCCTAAGTCTCATCTTGGATCTAAACATGTGTTGTGGCACTTTCATTTGATTATTAGAATCATTGAAAGATGGGAAATCACTATAGAGATAGTGGACTCTCATGAATAACATTACATATCCATTAACTAAAGCTTATCCAACAAAGGATAATCGTCACTTAGAGAAGAAGAGTATAAGATACCAGACGATTGGCTTTAGTGCAAGTGGGAGATTGAAAGTAGTATGCACACAAGCCAATCATGTTTGATGATAAAGCATATACTTTGTAACAATCTTATTCATTAATTAATAAAAAGTATTAATTTATTAAAGGCTTTTAATTATCTACATGATGCTGTTTTATAATATGTGATAAACCCATAGTTTTAAGCAATGCTTTTAGAATAATGATGATGATCATTCTAATGAGATCTAAATTCTTAGAAAGCTTAAAACTAAAATAGTTCCCAATCGTTGGATTACTAAATTGGGGATTAGTGAATCAGGATAGATTGGTACATACGTTGCTTGCTTTCATTGGATGAGGATGATTGATCTCATGATCATTTGTGTGGAGACACTAAAGCAAGTATGTAGGTGCTTATTAGAGAATAAGTTCACTTAACGTGGCTCGCTAAGGAATACCTAATGGAGTTTTATTTGCTGTCAATAGGAATTCCTGTAGTGATAGTAGTACAAGTGATCCTTGGACTTGAGATCATCATAGTATCTTGTGTATGATGAGTTATACTGACTTATTCCTTAAGACCCTTAGGGTATATCAAAGGGTATGCTTGGGTATAATAAATTGTATACATGGAGATAATGTATGATCAATAAAGAATCTACCACTTCTAATAAAAGAAGAGAAATGTCCTATGTGATTCGATAAATGACAACCAAAGTAGTCCTGGCCAAGGCGAGAATGAAATTAGGAAGGAGTTTCTAATTTTTATTATTTGAGTTGTGCATTTAAGGATCGAAATACATATAATTAAATAAAATAAGACTTGATGGTAATTCCATGTCTTATATTTAATTGGGACATTGTATGGTGGAAGGATTGAATTGTCACGGTAACTATTTACTCAAAGGTTATTTTATGATTATTGTTGAAATCTATATTATCCGGAAAGTCGTTGATCGCTAGGGAGGCTTATCCCTATTGTAGAATAAATATTATTTATTTAAATAAATTAATTGTTTAATTTATTTATTTAAATAAGATTAGAATTGTTCTAATTGATTTATTCACAACCTAGGTTTAATATGGAGAACCTAAAGGGTCACACCATAAAAGGAAGAATAATTATTTAAGAAGTTAATGGCAAAATCGTAATATATATGTTATGTATATTTAATTTAATCTATGGTGATAGAATAAATTAAATAGCTTAATATTTATTATTATTTAATATTTTAAAATATTAAATATAAATTAATAAGAGGAGTCTTATTAATATTATTACAATTATTATTATTTTAATTTCTAAAAGAGTTTAGGAATTAATTTAATATAAGTACTCTCATTCATTCCTAATTGGATTAGGAAGGAAAATTAGTTAAAGGAGTTTAATTAATTATCCCTAATAAGATTAGGGAGCTTAATTAATTAAAAGAATTTAATTAATTAAATAAAACTCAATTCCTTAATTGTTAAGATGGGTTGCCCACATCTATAAATAAGAGGAGTCTTATTATGGGTGTGGGGGTTGTTGACTTTTACAACTACGTAATAATTTCAATTTGTTGGAGAGTACATTTTTTTCTATAGAGATAGGAAAAACTAGGGTTTGAGCCAATACCCCTTCTTCTTGAATCTTTATTCTTCCTTGGTGGATCACCTCTAGAGGCCAAACACATGGGTGGCTAACGTTGATCAAAGGAAGGAACCAAACCCGGTGGATTCAAGTTGAACGCGAAAAGGATTGGAGGTGAACTTGTACCTGAGGAAGCTCGATCTTCAAGGGTATGATTTTATTCTTTATCTTTTCGTTTAATTAATAATTGTGCATAAAGGGTGATCCGGGTTTATGGTTTGTAAATTTTTTAAACTCTGATTTTACACGTTTCCGCAATTTTTATGCAATTTGATTGCGCACATGAATATTACAAACCTAACATATATGACACAGCAAGAGGGATTTGTTTCAAAGGTTGGAATAAATCAAGTCTGTAAGCTACAACGATCCATTTATGGATTGAAGCAAGCTTCTCGTAGGTGGAACATCTGTTTTGATGAGACAATCAAAGAGTTTGATTTTATCAAAAATGAGGATGAACCATGTGTGTACAAGAAGGTTAGTGGGAGCGTTGTTTCATTCCTCGTATTATATGTTGATGATATATTACTGATAGGGAATGATATTCCTATGCTACAATCAATTAAAATCTGGTTATCTAAACGCTTCTCCATGAAGGACTTGGGAGAAGCATCCTATATTTTGGGGATAAAGATCTATAGAGATAGATCTAAAAGGATGCTTGGCATGTCCCAAGGAACGTACATTGACTCAATGCTAAAGAAATTTAGCATGGAAGATTCCAAAAGAGGTCTCATGCTGATGAGTCATGGGATACATCTCTCCAAGAAACAAGCCCCAAAGACACCTGAAGAGAGAGACCATATGAGTAAGATTCCTTATGCTTCAGCAATAGGATCTATCATGTACGGTATGATATGTACTAGACCAGATGTCACTCATGCACTTAGTGTAACAAGCAGACATCAGTCGAATCCAGGAGAAGAACACTAGAAGGCAGTGAAAAATATCCTAAAGTACTTAAGAAGAACTAAGGATGTATTTCATGTCTACGGTGGGTCTGAATTGAAACTAGAAGGCTTCACAGACTCAAGTTTTCAAATGGACCAAGATGACAGTAAATCCATTTTGGGGTATGTGTTTACCTTAAACGATGGCGCAGTGAGTTGGAAGAGTTCCAAATAGCAAACAGTTGTTCATTCAGTGACAGAGGCAGAGTACATAGCTGTAAGTGAAGCTGCAAAGGTAGCTGTTTGCATGAAGAAGTTCATTACAAAACTTGGTGTGGTTCCTAGCATTACAGGACTAGTAACTTTATTCTGTGACAACACCGGAGCTGTTGCGTAGTCTAAAGAACCCAGGTCTCATCAGAAATCTAAACACGTGTTGCGGTGGTTTATCATAGAAAGAGGAGACGTCATCCTTGAGCGTGTGGACTCTCAAGACAATATTGCAGATCCATTTACTAAAGCTTTAACACAACAACATTTCGATCATCACTTAGAGAAGATGGGTATGAGATACCACGGCGATTGGCTTTGGTGTAAGTGGGAGATTGAAAGTAGTATGCATACAAGCCAATCATGTATGATGATAAAGCATATACTTTGTAATAAATCTTATTTATTTATTAATAAAAGAATTATTTATTAAAGGCATTTATTATCTATATGTTGCTATTTTAATAATATGTGATAAACCTATTGTTTAAGCAATGCTTTTAGAATCATAATGAGATCATGCTAATGAGATCTAAATTCTTAGATAGCTTTAAACTAAAATGTTCCCAATCAATGGATTATTAAAAAGGGGATTAGTGAATCCGAATAGATTGGTACGTACGTTGCTTGCTCATTGGATGAGGATGATTAATCTCATGATCATTTGTGTGGAGACACTAAACTAAGTATATAGGTGCTTATTAGAGAATAAGTTCACTAAACGTGACTCACTAAAGAATACCTAATGGAGTTTTACTTGCCTGTCAATAGGAATTCCTGTAGTGATAGTAGTATAAATGATCCTTAGACTTGAGATCATCATTGTATCTTATATATAATGAATTACACTTTGACTTATTCTTTAAGACTCTTAGAGTATATCAAAGGGTATGCTTGGGTGTAATGAGTTATATATGGAGATAATGAATGATCAATAAAGACTCTACCACTTCTAGTAAAAGAAGTGAAATGTCCTATGTGATTCGATAAATGACAACTCAGGAATCCTTGACCAAGGTAGAATGAAATTAGAAAGTAGTTTCTAATTTGCATTCATTAGGAGTTATGCATTTAGGAATCTAAATACATATAATTAAATAAAATAAGACTTGACAGTAATTCCATGTCTTATATTTAATTGGGACATTGTATGGTGGAAGGATTGAATTGTACGGTAACTATTTACTCAAAGGTTCTTTTATGATTAATGTTGAAATCTATATTATCTGGAAAGTCGTTGATCGCTAGGGAGGCTTATCCCTATTGTAGAATAAATATTATTTATTTAAATAAATTAATCGTTTAATTTATTTATTTAAATAAGATTAGAATTGTTCTAATTGATTTATTCACTGTAGGTTTAATATGGGAACCTAAATGGTCACACCATAAAAAGAAGAATAATTATTTAAGAAGTTAATGGCATAATCGTAATAATATGTTAAGTATATTTAATTTAATCTATGGTGATAGAATAAATTAAATAGCTTAATATTTATTATTTAATAATTTATAAATATTAAATATAAATTAATAAGAGGAGTCTTATTAGTATTATTAAAATTATTATTATTTTAATTTCTAAAAGAGTTTAAGATCAACTTGTGGAAGACTTCATCTTGAATGTCTTCATAACTCAATTTGTATGTTGATTGGGTTGGTACTTAGATCTTCTGTTAGCTTGCATGCCATTCGTTGAGTGCTCTCTGGTTTCCCTTAGGTGGAATGTATCTTTGCAGCTCAGACCAGAGGATTCATTACTTTGGATATTCTGGGAGTGCTCATTTGTTGAGAATCATTTTTGCTCTACGATTCAGCCTTGGCATTGTGAGCACATCTGTTGAAGCCTTAGTTCTGCATTCTACGATTCATCCTTGGGTTGTGTAGACACTACGACTCTGAGATCAGATCTTGACACTCTACGATTTTTGCCTTTATGCTCATTGTTTTCATCTGATCTTGCTCGACTACGATCTCTGCCTCTGAATTGAATAGTAGACTCTACGACTCAGAGTGTAGTCTACGATTCTTAACTTGGCTTTGGCAGATGCTCGGTCGGCTCTTAGACAGGCTGTCTCTACGATTCTGAACATGACTTTCTCAACAGACTACAGCTCTGAGGAAGTTCTTCTCGACACACTACGATCCGTCCTCGTCTCTCCTGGCAGTCGACAAACTCCGAGATCTACTAGCTTGTAGATTACGATTCTGCCTTGATAGCTCTAGAGTCTTTCTTGACTCTCCTGGCAGACTATGAGTTCTAGTGCAGTGCTCAACGATCAGACAAGCATATCTATTACATTTTAAGATCAACCTAACAAGCTTGATATGTCTATATTTATAGTCCTTGTACATCATTTTTTTTAAGGACTTTACAAAGCTGTTTCACTTATGTAGGATCAACCTAACATATTTGATCAATTCATTCTAAGTCCTTGCACATATGTTCCTATTATCTATTAAAGGACTTTACAGCTTTTCTTAATGCAAGCATACTTACATATTCATTTATTTATATCATAATCAAATCATACATAAATAGGAATATCATTCACATGCTTATTCATAACACTGTTGAATGAAGAAAACAACAAGTATAGGTTTTTTAAATAACGTCGTAGTTATTTATTATTAAAACCGTTGGAATAATTAGATGATTAAAATATCTGAATGTCTGCTGATTGTTGAAAAGAGTAGCACAGATTGCACAATAATTCTAATTATTGATTCTTATGTAAGAAATCATAACTCAATAATTGTTACAGTAATTACTATTCAATATTTTATTTTATTGATTAAATAATTGCTACGTTGATATTTTATATTATTGATTCAATAATTGTCACTGCATGGTATTTTCCATTATCAGATCAATAATTCATATTATTTGAATAATATTATTAGATAGTATTATTGGCAATGTCTAAGGAAGTTGTGTCTAGGAAATGGGTTTGGTCACCTAATTGCGCGCTAGTAAGGAGAAATCCTTATCGGAAAGCCCATCTTTTTGGGAACGACCTGGTTGTCAATATTGTGGTTCTATAATATTATTTGTGAATAATTAATTGTTAATTTATATGATAAGGAAATATTTATTTAACGTGGATATAAATGGAGGAATTTTTAAAAAAGTGACAATTGTTGAAAATTGATATTTTAACTTTTATGATAAAATAATTCATTCAAATATATTATTATATTACATTATAAATGTATAATGTGATAATACAATAACATAATAATGGTGATATTTTTACACTAAATTCACGGTATATGAATAAAATGAGAACAAAGAGAGCAAATTGTGTCTGAATTGATTTTATTACAATAAATGCTAAAAACATGTTTTGTGAGATTGGTGGGCCCCACTTGTTGAAAAATGTTGATTGTTGATTTTTCAAGTTGGTATACGGAGGTCTTTATCAGTATATTTTTGTCAGTGTCGGGGTTTAGAAAAATCATCTATATGTAAACTTGGGTCATTTTTCGTTCGAAATTTGGAAAAACTTACTTCTACAAAGTTGTAGAGAATTAAATTTTATATAGAATGGACATAGAATTCGTATTTTTCTGATAAAAGGGTTATTTATTATGAATTTTTGAAGTTTTGGAAATAAATGTTTTTATTAAAAATATGGGTGGACCCCACTTTTGTTTTCTGTGGAAAAATGCTAAAATTTCAAAGTGTGGTGTGCGTGAATGGCAAAGGGTGAAAGCCACCGGTAGCAGGTTAGTCAACATTGGTGTTCTGGCATTTCCCTATAAATAGGGTGCTTAGTTAGAAATAAAATCACACTAGAATCAGAAGTTTTCTCTCTATAATATCGAGCGTATTTTTGTGAGTATTTAGATACTTTGAGAGTTGATAAGCAGTGCAAGTTTTCTTCAGCATTATATCTGATGTTTTGGCCAAAAGTACTATTCTTTTGAAGTAAGGGATGTTATTTTTTTCATAAATGATATTATTTCTTTTAATATTATTATACAGAAATATTGATATGAATTTTATTGTGAAATTTTTACCTTTTCGTGTCGGGGTTACTATTCACGTATACGACACTATTCACGTATATGACACTATTCACGAATACGACACTATTCATAGAAAAGTTAAGAAAAATTGTCCAAGTTTTCTATTATGGTTACTATATTTGATTGTATCCATGTTTTGGTCTTCATTCTTGAATTTTGCTCCATAATTATTTATTATGGAGTATTTTTGAACTTAGATAAACTAAAGTACGAATCCCTAATCTTTGTCCTTTTATCTCACTAGATTCGTTTTCTTTAAAATATTTTCGTCATCCTCAATCATAAATTGTGATATAACTGAATATCTTTGGCATGTAGTGCAAAGATGAATGATTACCTGATGAATATCTTTGGCCTGTAGTGCAAAAGATGGACAGGTGTTGAGATGAACATGACCAACTGGTGTTACAAATGAATATCTTTGGCCTGTAGTGCAAAGATGAATATTTGATTTGAGATAATTATTGATTGATGTTACACAGATAAAATATTGATGATAGACTTTTAAATCACAGAAGATAGTAGACTTCATTCTCTACTTAACTCTTCTAATGAATTGTTATTTCTGCTGCGAATATTAATCTAAAACTTGTTGTCCATTATATTTTATCTGATTTATTGAATGCTGATAATTTGTTCTATATTATCTTAGTCATAATATTCTTTAATGAGCTAGTTGAGCTCACCCTTTTCCCTTTTTGTTCCATTTTTCTTCTTAGGATGTGAGAATATAGCCGGAACTAGACGGGGTGTGGAGTGATGGTTCAAGACAGTTGTTTTAGCAGTCCTCACTATTTTGTAAAATAGTGTACTAATAATTGTAATATAGACTTTATTTGAGTTTGGATATTGTCTAGAAGACAATATTTGTATTAAAACTCACAGCATATGTGTTGTCGTATTTTGCACGACAATTGTAATAATGAAGTTGTAGTTATTTTATGAACCATGTATTTGGCGACCCATAATGGGTTGTGTGGACCTATTTTGGGGGGCATCACAGTTCAACAACGACGAATTATAGAGAATTTATGAACCATAAATAAATAATATACTGCATCAATGTCATGCTTTAAGAATAAAGTTCAAAGCATTGAAAATATAATAAAACCTTGCTTAAACAAAA
Source organism: Panax quinquefolius (assembly GCA_020205615.1). Taxonomy (NCBI): domain Eukaryota; kingdom Viridiplantae; phylum Streptophyta; class Magnoliopsida; order Apiales; family Araliaceae; genus Panax; species Panax quinquefolius. The sequence continues at coordinate 79,527 of JAINUW010000805.1, forward strand.
ATGGTAATCTAAGGTTAGATTTTCCAATAAAGAAACAGAATTACGAACTTTGCTCAATAGAATTCAAGAACTTGCGTAATTTATAAACAAAATAGAATAACAACCTTGCATAATTATAATCAAGGTAGGATAAGCTCAAATAAAGATTAGGATTAGAGAACTAGCTCAACTAAATAATAAATTCAAGAAATTTGCGTAATGTAAGAGTAGGGATAGGAGACTTGCCTCGTGCGTTAGCTACACAATTATAACTCATGCTTCCCGAACACCCTAAACATTCCATTAACATTGTAACACAACTTTAGCCACATAATATTAATCTCATAGATTCAACTTCCACTTTATATAATTTGTCAACCTAATTTGAATTTGTATTTTTCAAATCGATAAAACTTAACCAATCTAAAGTTCTTTCTTAGCCAACGATTCAATTTCATTAATCACATAATAAAGCTTTACAATAATAGCTTAAAGTATAATTTATAAATTTTCAAAACTTGAAATCATCACATGAATAATCTGTTATAATATCTTCATATAAGCCTAACAGATTTTCATGAACTTTAAACTAGATTAGACTAAGTTTAAGTGATTGAACAAATAACATCTCATCATTGTCTCTATTCAGGTCTAAGCAATTTGTGCTACCTAAAGCCTTTATGACAGCAAGAATCGCGCCATTTCGCGCTGACACCGGTAGCAGACTCAGATTTGGTGTCTTGAGCAGAAATTATCACTGAGACTATTTTTGTCTCTGTTCAAACCCAAACTCACAAATTTTACTATTTAAGCAACAAATTGAACACACCCAAGTAACATAATCTTCATATAAACATTACCCAACATGTATACATTGATTTAAAACATCAAAATATTTTTATAAAAACTCCATTTTTAGACAACCTTAGCAAAAATAATCACTAAAAATTTGTTACTAAACCAAATCTGCCCATTCAAATTGTATTCTTTTGGTTTCTTCATGAATTAACACATTCAAGAATCAATTTACAATTTAATTCATGAATCAAACATCAATTTTGGACTCTAACAAGCCATATTCGTACATATGCTCACTATAAACTAATTTTTTTTTCTTTTTGAACGTGATTTCATGGATTAATATACAACAATTGTGTCTAAATGTTAGTTATCACATTACAATTACTTCTATACACAGTCCATCAATTTATACAACAAAAGTTCATCAAAAGTTACATTATAGAGAGTTTGAAAACCAATTTTGTTGTGAAAACTCAAGAACACCATTCCTTCAATTAAATCCCATATTCCTGATTTAATTCTACATATAACAATTATAATCATCTAAATAACATAACAACTTTTATTCTCACAAATCATCAACTAAAAACTCTATTACAGAGAACTTTTAGAAAACAAAAACCATAACTTTAAACTAAAAATTATACCTTTGATTATTAGTATGGATGATAGAGACACCTATTTGATTCTCCAGTTATCCTCTTCAACCTCAAAACCTCTCAATTTCTCTTCAAGTTCCCTCTCAAAACTTTGTTCTCTCTAGACTAACTTAGAAAACTAAACGTAAAACATATAAGATGATATAAAATATATACATATAATAATATACGTAATATATAACTGACAAACATAATATCTTTGTTTATTACAATGTCAGTTATGTTTTTTTTCAATTCAAAAACCACTAATGAAAGTAGTATGCACACAAGCCAATCATGTTTGATGATAAAGCATATACTTTGTAACAATCTTATTCATTTATTAATAAAAATTATTAATTTATTAAAGGCTTTTAATTATCTACATAATGTTGCTTTATAATATGTGATAAACTCATAGTTTTAAGCAATGCTTTTCGAATAATGATGATGATCATTCTAATGAGATCTAAATTCTTAGAAAGCTTAAAACTAAAATAGTTCCCAATTATTGCATTACTAAATTGGGGATTAGTGAATTCGGATAGAATGGTACATATGTTGCTTGCTCATTGGATGAGGATGATTGATCTCATGATCATTTGTGTGGAGACACTAAAGCAAGTATGTAGGTGCTTATTAGAGAATAAATTCACTGAACGTGGCTCGCTAAGGAATACCTAATGGACTTTCACTTGCCTGTCAAAAGGAATTCATGTACTGATAGTAGTACAAGTGATCCTTGGACTTGAGATCATTATAGTATCTTGTGTATGATGAGTTGTACTTTGACTTATTCCTTAAGACCCTTAGGGTATATCAAAGTGTATGCTTGGGTATAATAAGTTGTACATAGAGATAATGTAGGATCAATAAAGAATCTAATGCTTCTAGTAAAAGAAGTGAAATGTCCTATGAGTTTCGATAAATGACAACCCAGTAGTCCTTGGCTAAGGCAGAATGAAATTAGAAAAGAGTTTTTAATTTGCATTATTTGGTGTTGTGCATTTAAGAATCGAAAAACATATAATTAAATAAAATAAGACTTGACAGTAATTTCTTTTCTTATATTTAATTGGGACATTGTATGGTGGAAGGATTGAATTATACGGTAAATATTTACTCAAAGATTCTTTTATGATTAATTATGAAATCCATATTATCTGGAAAGTCGTTAATCGTTAGGGAGGTTGTGACACCCCCAAAACCGGGTCCTCTAACCCTGGTCCAGTCATCACAATAAAATACTAACATCCACCTCTAAACATCATACGATAACTAAAATGCGGAATATAATAAACGTATGTCATTCATTCAAAAGGTGTTACTAGTCCCAAGATACGATAACCTTAATATCATCTTACAATCATACCCTAAAATAAATATTAGGGTTCATATTACATAATAGTAATTTAAACTAGGCATAAGGAAAAGTCTGCCCCTTGCCACTATTCTACATCTTTCTTTTACCCTTGTCCTTCCCTGAGGTCTCGGGGTTAGCTGTAATATAATTCATGATATAGCAAGGATGAGCAACAAGTTTGCCCAACAAGTTTAAATACAACAATAAGGATATATCATGATGAATGGAAAAATATCTGGCAATGAATTCAACAATATGAATATCAGAAGGATTCAACAATATGAATATCGCAAGAAAAGATAATGATTGCTTTTAGAATAACTGATAGTCAAATAGACTTTGAACTACAACACTCCAATGGAATCAATAGCTAATTGACCCTTTGGTTACTGGCTACAGAATAAGTACTTGAGGGGATCAGCCTCACGTACACTATGTATATGCATAACATTTAAATTTGCTCTGTGTATCTTATATTAGATACCTGGGGTACTCCCCTATCATAAAAAGGGGTGTTCTTTCAGTCTAAGAATCCTTACCCTCAATAGGTTTGGATAGCTTTTATAAAACTTCATACGCTTGTCTGACCGAACAAAGGTTTAGACTCTAGCTCACACAGTTCAAGAATTATTTGAACTTTAAATGATGTACAAGTCCAAGACTGTACGAACTCAAGTGCACTAAGTTCGAATATCAATAATATCGATGTGGAATAATTGTAAGGTAATTACACCACTTAATAACATGCTTGGAAATAAGATTCAAGCTTAAATGAATAACTTTTAATTCAATAATAACCTACTCAATATAATATGACAAGGATTAGAAACTTTCACAACAAACAAAGTTGTGTAAGTTAGGAAACTTGCAACACAATAAAATAGTGTTCGTATACTTGCTCAAGTAAAAGAGTAAGAATTAAGGAACTTGCACAATCAAAGAGTGAAGTTCACAGAAACTTGCTCAATAATAATTGGAGTAAGTTTAGGGAACGTGCTCAATAAAAGACTAAGAATTCAGGAAACTTGCTCAATAATAATTAGAGTAAATTTAGGAAACTTGCCTGTTTGCTTAGCTACAATATAATACAAGCTTTAAGTATCTCGCGTTGAAACGACCTAACATTAACAAGTCGGTCTTTCAATTAGTATCTATAAACTAATATGCGTTTATACTTACAAGAATCAAGTCATCACATAAAATGCTTCTCAACACATTATATGGTACATTGGTCATATATTACAAAGTAAAGCAATCATATAAGCATGCCTTGAAACTTCAAACCAAAAAGCGAGAATCGGCAAAACTACGGAATGATTTGCTGCATTGCGCTGCTGGTCTCAAACTTAGGGCCACGCATTACTGCGGCCTCTGTCGGTCCTATCTGTGGTTGAGCCTTGCCCTTCCTGACTTCAGTCCAACTCTAACATACACCTATATATACATATTAACATACATTCATGCTAAAGTTTCACATAGCACATGACCATACTTGAGTTCATTACTTCAAGTTTAACTTACAAGTTATATGTTATTAAAACATAAAAATGTCATCTAATCATTTGTGCCTTACAACTTGATCATTCAATACTCAGTAGTCATGCTTGTATATAAACAACACATGTATACTTTACTCACATAGTTCATATTTTAGAAATTTCCCTTTCATAACTATGTGTGAATAAGTGAAAACCATACATTAACCAAACGATGTTCATGCCAATATATCCATAGGCATAATGAGTCCTAATATACATGCTTGCAAGGTTATAACGTACTTTAGTCGTTTCTTGATGACATTAGCTTTCTCATTCTAATTTTCTTTGAACATTACACTAAGTCAACTGAGCATATACAAGGCATATTAGCATATAACTCTCATGTATTTACAACGTATATTAAAGTCACATATGCATGCTCAAATGGTCAGAACTTATAAGATAAAAGTCTTGGTCAAGTTCACTTTGAAAAGTCTTAAGTTTCTTATCTTTGAAATAGTCTGATCTTTCAATCATGTATGCTAGTGTGTTCAATCACTTTAGTCTTCATTTCATGTCAATACAAACCATATTATCATGTTCATAAAGTAAAAATGCTCACATGATGTGTTCGTGACAAAGTTCACTTTTGAAATCACAAATCTCCTTTCAAGACCACAAGTATTGTGTCAATCATTGCTATACTTGTTCATCCTATATGCATGTGCTTACATGTGCGTGCTAAAACAGTTTATAAGCTTGCTTTAACAGTGTACCAATAAGTTAGCATGAACAGAAATTGAACAAAAATTATCATAGCTGGTGCAGGCCTGGCGCAGCTGCGCTGCACACTAGTACAATTAGGGCGCAGCTGAGCCATGTTAGAAACAAAATTGATTTTGGGTTATGGAGAGCTGCGCTGCACCCTAGTACAATTAGGGCACAGCTACGTCGTGCCTGTATCAGAGACAGTAAGCAGACACTGTTTGCAGAGCCTTAACCAACTTGGTTTCACTTTCTTCAAACATGTTCCAAACCATCATTTGAGAGTTCAAACATGTAAGCCTACTTCCTAAACACATAATAACATGCTAATTCACTTTGATTAACAAAGAATTTCAAGTAATTTCTATCATTTAACAAAACTCATTTCAAGAACACAAGTTATGATTTTATACCTCTTGAAGCTTAAAGAACTTAGTTTCCCTCTTTTAAGCTTGCTAACTTCTTCTTTAGACAATACACTCACAAACTCAAATTCTCAGTGTTGCAACAGACAAGATAAAGCAATGTAAAAATTGAAATTGAAGCTACCATTTATAGAAGAAGCTTGTATTGGGCATTCAATTTATACTGAGGTTTGAATCAAAGGAAACATCAAGAAAACATTGGACAATAGAAAGTTGGCCAACTGCCACTTCCATAGCCAATGGTCTAGAATTTACTAGCCATTGAAGTTACATAAACTGGCTCAAGACATTGTTCATGTACTAATGTGACTCTTAATTTGGGACAAGCTCAACAATAAGTTATTTGAGGCTTAGTTTGGATACAATAATTCCCTAAATGTAATATAAATTTGTTACTACTACTACACAAAGGAAATTTGGGATTTATTTATGTACTCACATTATATAACTCATGTATATTAAATACACGCAGTAAAATAATGCAGTTAGGTATATTAACTGGGTATCTCCATAACTATATTTTACTACACACATAAACACATAATAACATTATTTAATATTATATATCCAGTGTGCACACATAATGTAATATCCTAGATTTTTCCATGTAATTAAACAATTTCAATAAACAAACTTATGTGAAATTCTTATGTGACAATTATTTTTAGATGAATTATTTATTTTATTATATGTTATGTGATAAGATGCATATTAATGGTTGTTATGGTTAGGCCAATTATTTAAATTGGTTAAGGATGGAATAAATTCTAATTAATTTCGTGGGATGACTTACAAATATGAGTTTGAGTTTGGAGCGGAATTTAGAGACGCGGTCTGCGTATTTGAGTTCGAAACGTCGAAATTAGGCAGGATAGATTGTAACCATTTAAAATGTGTCACTTAAACCGAGACATGTCTCATAATATTTTTAATGTGTCACGAAAATGAGACATGCCTCATAATATTTTTATATATCCACCATTCTCTTTTACAATGCTCTTATTTATAGATATATGGACTTGAAAGTTTCATGACGTAAAATATCACATACAGTAAAATCTCTTCTCTTGGAACTTTATTAGATATAATATTATCTTAAATTTAGCCAAAACACACTTTGGAGCGCATTTAATTGTCAACTACTTAATTTTGAAGTTGAGTTTGATTTAAACGGAGAGTTCCATGACGTCCGGGACGTCGACTTTAGTAGGAATAGATATAAGTATCGACACGTGTGGCTACGGAGGGCAAAACGGTCAAAATCGGTATTTAAATGATTAAAATAACATTATAATGCTTTTGTTTAATTGGACAGCAGCTGGTGGGGTCTTGTGACACATATTATGGGACAAGGAGGGAGAGTATATTCGTATATATCAATAAGGAGGAAGAAAGGTGATAACTCCTTATTAAACCATACATAATAAGCAAACATTTTCATGTTCCTAACTTCCCCCCATAACTATATTCAAGTGGGATAATTATGCATGTAACTGATGATGGGAGTGGTGAAGGGGCTGGAGAGAGCAGCTCTATCAAGTTATATATATATATATACACCCAACAAAAAAATGTTTCACTTTGCAAAAATTCCACCAAGATACAAAAAGAAAGAGAAATATTGAGAGTAATAGATGTTGTGGTGATTTCTGGAGATTTTGGAGAGTCTAAGCAAGCAAGGAGTGAGTCTCTAACAGATTAAATCAAGAGGAATTCGCCAAAGAGGTAAGCTATGAACCCATTCTTTATGTTCTTCCAAAACTATGAGAGAATATGCATAGGAGACCTTTATAAATGGTTTGTTTTGGAGTATGTGATGTTGGGTAATTGTGGTCTGATTGTTATGGAGTAATAAGAACTTAAGTTCTAGACAAATCATGACATGTATGCTTTAAAAATCCAAAGAGTTATGCCTTGCATGCTAGAATCAAAATCATGATTTTCTCAAAAGTTGGGTTAAACTAGCTTGCATGATTTTTTAGGATTTTTGGTCACCCGAAATCATGTCTTAGATTATCCATTTGTTGCATTTAATAATATTCAAAAATAGTATGTAGCGTGAGGTATAACATGTCCAAATTTCATTAGGATCGAAGCTATATTGAGTGAGATATGAAAATCGTAAGGTCGCAGAAATAAACATGTTAGAAACCGAAAAAAAAATTGTGAACTGCTGACCCTAAGGACAAATTCGGGGCTAGCTACAGTTTCCAGAAAATTTTGGGCTTTTGGGTTATTATAGTACACTGAATAAGCTTTCCATAGACTCCGGAACGGACTAATTCCAACTTCGGAGCAAGGAGTTATGACTTTTCAAAGTAGTTGCGTCAAATCTGTCCAACAAATTCGGAGCAGTCTCCTTGCACGGATTTTCTGGAATTTTGTGCTTGGAATTTGAAGATGGTCCATGAATGAAAGTTGTAGCCCCAGAAGTTAGCTTCGCGTGGGCGCAAGAATCGCTCAAAAATGTTTTAAAACGAATTAGTTATGACTGTTTTAGCGAGGTATGGTAAAGCTGAGAAAAAAAATGTAAAAACTTTTATGTTTGGGCATTTTTAAGTTCTGTTTTGGGCTGTCTATGATATCTAAAATGGGTGGCATATATTTTCTAAATATATTCTATTATGATGTTTATAGCATATCCAATAGGAGACCCTTTTACTTCAAACTAGATAGTGTATGAATGGTGATTAACGAGACACATGTGATTAGGTTATGTGAAGGTTAATCGCTAGCGTTAATTATAGCAGGCTTATCAGGCAAGTTTTCTAACCCTAATTTCTTTTGGGTATTTATTAAATCCTTACTAATATTATCGCAGTAAGGGTAAGTATTGGACTTGTGTTAGTTATTTATTCATGCAAGTTTCTTCGTTGAAAAGTCATACAAACTCCAATTATCTTGCAAGCTTTTCAATGGTTATTCAGTTATTATTCTAACGGCTATGCTTTTAAGTTTCATGACATCATAGAACTGTTTCTATGTATGTTCCTAGCCTTTGGTTCCGGCTAGTTATTATTGATGAAAAATGATTTAAAACACATATTTCGAAGCTATTGAATGTTTACCAATCCAAGTTGCCTTGGTGAGGTCTCGCATGATTACTAAGATGAACAACCCGAATGAACGGGAAAACAGATGTTGGGCAAATAGTCTCATTTATGCTTATGCATTTTAAACTTAATACATGTGCACAACGTAGGGTACAATGGGCTGATCACCTGTCGTACTTGCAGAGATCGTTTACAGTCTACACCCCTTAGTATGATATTGAAAATTCTTATTCTTGATGTTCTTCTTTAACATTTGATAATCTTTCAACTGTTGAGATCTAGTAATTCAAATGCCTTTATCCTGATGTATATTTCCCATTTATTCCAGATACTTCTTCGGGCAATTTGTGCTCATTCTTGTTTAAACCTTTCGATTAAGGATGAGAAGGTTGAGGGTTGAGGCAAGGACGAGGAAAGTCCAAGATGAAGTGATGTTAATGGTTATGTAATAAAATAATTATTTCAAGATATGTGTATTGTAGCGATAAACGCTAAGACTAGGTTCCAAAGATGTTTTAAGGTTGTAAAGACTTGGGATTTTATTTTGGATAATTATGTAATAGATAATATTATTATTCCTTATTGTTAAGGTTTTCTTAGTTAGATGATGGTGTATGTTTGATCGTGAGCACCAAGTTTAGAATCGATGATTACACGGATTTTGGGCGTCACTGAGTTGGTATTAAAGTCAGAGGTTATAAACCCTAGGTTGGAGTACCTTAGGCTATAACCTTAGAGAAGAGAGGTGAAGATAATGAACGAATACATTCAAATAGAGTTTGAACAATAAGAAGTAATTTAAGAAATTTATAAAGAAGGGATGAAAACATGCGTGAGAGGATTCAAAGAAGAATCTCGCAGAGTTATGGAGTTACCCAACTCCAATAATAAGAATGTAAGGTGGTAACAAATAGACAATGTCTATAAGAAGAGATTGGTAACGAAGTTAAGAATGAAAAGTTATAGTTAAGTATGGTACAGTTGTACTCTTTAGTAGTTGAGGTATAGTATCTGGGCTAAACGATTCCTTCATAGAGCGGAGGTATATACGAACTAGTAACTCGGAACCTAGTTTGTTGGTTGTTTGTGGGAAACCACTCAGCGTACCATATTGAAACTGTTAGAGACTCGATGTGTACCAAGTGTAGAAATGGATACATATGATAAAAGTGTAGAACTCGAATGAAATTTTGAGCGATGTAAATGAAGTTAGAAATTCTTAAAGGAAGAATTTTTTTTATAAACAAGAAGATTTAAAGAAGAATCTAAGAGATATAAAGATAAGAAATGGGAGTTTCCTAACTCCAAAAGCCAAGATAACAAATAATGTCGTAGATGATGAAAAAGGAAAGAAAGAGGATCGTAAAACAAAACGATCACGAGTTAAGAAAAAAAATTTAAGGGAGATGATTATAGAATAAGATCACGACGTGGTCTGTTTAAGTTATAAAAGAAAGATGGTCTATAATGTTTGAATAATTATAGCTTAATGCTATGAAGATGGAGTACTATGAAATAGTACGAGATAACTCATGAGGAGTTATAGATGATGTGATACGAGGAATTCGTATCGAGCAAAGAGCAATTTATAAGCAAGATAGAGTTAGGTGGAATTTCAATTGAGGACTCATGTGACGGCTGAGTTGTACAAATCTTTGTATGGGAAAGGGTTTTGTGCTTGCACTCAGTTTATCATATTGATAATCATTGGAATGTTGGTGTCACGCTATCAATGTATATGTGACGAAAAGGTGAATCTTTTCTCATGTGTATATTTGATAGTTAGAAACTATTAAGATTAGACATATATTATTAGGATTAGGCGCGGTTCTTAAAACTAATGCATATGGTAAGTTCAGTGACTCATAATAATATGGTATGTTTTGAACTCCTCAAATGAATGGACGCCTATGGTCCGACTAGGATAAGTTCAGTAAACTCATATTATTGTGGCAAGTCCCGAACTTCCAATGTCTTGTAAGTTTGATGAACCGGGGTATAATTAAGTTATGAATGAAGAATTGAGGGTTATGGGAATAGATAGAATTATTAAGCAATGGATCAGTATAGAAAGTGGAGACATAAGTTTTTCCAAATCTTCTAGCTATGCTAGACTTCAAATTTTTGACATCAAGCTAAATTCGCACTATGTGCCTTTTTAAAATGAATTTTTACTCTCAACGCATGGTGACAAATGTGTATGTGTGGGCTTCGGGACACTGACACATCGTTACCTGTTGAGATATGATATCACTAAAACCGATTTTCAAAGATTTTTGAACTATTTAAAGAATAGTCTATGCTAATTGTTTCTATTGATTTAAAATGATTTGAAAATATCAAAATATATTTTATATCATTAATGCATCATGGAACCTGGTGCAAAGATGATAAAAACGATGGAGTTATCAATGCAGAATTTCTTAGTGTTGGATGTGATCTAAGGATCGTCAGCCCACTATGGTATGATGTAGTATGACAAAGTCACAAAATGATAGAATCCTCAAACGGATTCTAAATACAGTGCGGTATCATGACGTCATAAAAAGATTTTTGAGGTTTCTTTAAGATATGAGAATATTTATACGTGTATATGTATATTTCGATTGATGTCCGAATTGTTGTAGAAGTCTATGCTATTTGATTTAGCTAGACGAATATTGAAAGATGTTCATAAAATTCACGTATTTCTTGAGAAGTTATGCCAAACCAAATTATTTTTGTGCGGATTCAGATGTTGAAAAGCTGAGGTGAACAACCCTGTAAAAAGGGGACATGTTATCGGAGACAATGGTTCCGAAAGTAACGCATATAGTCGTTACGATGTTAAGATGTAATACGTTGTGTACAACGTAGGGGTACGATAAATTCGATCACCCAGAGTACTGCAGAGAGAGTGTTTTCGATCGTGTGATTGCTAAACATTCTGTTAAAGATGGTTTATGGTGGTGATGCACTGTTAAACCTGGAGAAGAGTTCAAGGTCCGTATAGTCTTATGACTGTTAAAGGGTCAAGTCGAGATACTTGATAACCTAGGGACATAGTTCAAGGTCTTATGACCCCTCAGCATGATTTGGAAACTTTTAAATTCCTGTTATTCATATCGCTTCCCAATTATTGAGCAATTGAGGAAGATTCTTGTTATTCTGAAAGGTGAAAGTGGAAAGCCGAGAGTTTGAGAATATGGTATATGATAATGATCCTTAGGAAAAGATAATGAACGGGTCAAAGAATATGTAATACTCAAATATAATTGAGTCTAAGTAAATGTTATTAAATGAAACGTACAAAAATTTATTATCAAGAATGGTGGGAGTAGGAAATATAAAATCTATATTAAGGTAATGTGTTGAAGTTATTCAACGAAGAGATTTGATGAAAACCTGGGTAAGGTAGGGTTTCGGTGATTCCGAGGACAGAATCCTTATAAGGGAGGGTGAATGTAATATCCTAGATTTTTCCATGTAATTAAACAATTTCAATAAACAAACTTATGTGAAATTCTTATGTGACAATTATTTTTAGATGAATTATTTATTTTATTATATTTTATGTGATAAGATGCATATTAATGGTTGTTATAGTTAGGCCAGTTATTTAAATTGGTTAAGGATGGAATTAATTCTAATTAATTTCGTGGGATGACTTACAAATATGAGTTTGAGTTTGGAGTGGAATTTAGAGACGCGGTCTCCGTATTTGAGTCCGAAACGTCGAAATTAAAGGATAGATAGATGTAACCACGAAAATGTGTCACTTAAACCGAGACATGTCTCATAATATTTTTAATGTGTCATTTAAAATGAGACATGCCTCATAATATTTTTATATATCCACCATTCTCTTTTACAATGCTCTTATTTATAGATATATGGACTTGGAAGTTTCATGACGTAAAATATCACATACAGTCAAATCTCTTCTCTTGGAACTTTATTAGATATAATATTATCTTAAATTTAGCCCAAACACACTTTGGAGCTTATTTAATTGTCAACAACTAATTTTGAAGTTGAGTTTGACGAAACGGAGAGTTCCATGACGTTCGGGACGTCGACTTTAGTAGGAATCGATAGAAGTATCGACACGTGTGGCTACGGAGGGCAAAACGATCAAAATGGGTATTTAAATGATTAAAATAACATTATAATGCATTTGTTTAATTGGACAGCAGCTGGTGGGGTCTTGTGACACATATTATGGGACAAGGAGGGAGAGTATATTCGTATATAGCAATAAGGAGGAAGAAAGGTGATAACTCCTTATTAAACCATACATAATAAGTAAACTTTTTCATGTTCCTAACTTCCCCCCCCCCCCCCATAACTATATTCAAGTGGGATAATTATGCATGTAACTGATGATGGGAGTGGTGAAGGGGCTGGAGAGAGCAGCTCTATCAAGTTAAATATATATTCACCCAACAAAAAAATATTTCACTTTGCAAAAATTCCACCAAGATACAAAAAGAAAGAGAAATATTGAGAGTAATAGATGTTGTGGTGATTTTTGGAGATTTTGGAGAGTCTAAGCAAGCAAGGAGTGAGTCTCTAACAGATTAAATCAAGAGGAATTCGCCAAAGAGGTAAGCTATGAACCCATTCTCTATGTTCTTCCAAAACTATGAGAGAATATGCATAGGAGACCTTTATAAATGGTTTGTTTTGGAGTATGTGATGTTGGGTAATTGTGGTCTGATTGTTATGGAGTAATAAGAACTTAAGTTCTGGACAAATCATGACATGTATGCTTTAAAAATCCAAAGAGTTATTCCTTGCATGCTAGAATCAAAATCATGATTTTCTCAAAAGTTGAGTTAAACTAGTTTGCATGATTTTTCAGGATTTTTGGTCACCCGAAATCATGTCTTAGATAATCCATTTGTTGCATTTAATAATTTTCTAAAATAGTATGTAGCATGAGGTATAACATGTCCAAATTTCATTCGGATCGAAGCTATATTGAGTGAGATATGAAAATCGTAAGGTCGCAGAAATAAACATGTTAGAAACTGAAAAAAAATTGTGAACTGCTGACCCTAAGGACAAATTCGGGGCTAGCTACAGTTTACAGAAAATTTTGTGCTTTTGGGTTATTATAGTACACTGAATAAGCTTTCCATAGACTCCATAACGGACTAATTCCGACTTCGGAGCAAGGAGTTATGACTTTTCAAAGTAGTTGCGTCAAATCTGTCCAACAAATTCGGAGCAGTCTCCTTGCACGGATTTTCTAGAATTTTGTGCTTCGAATTTGAAGATGGTCCATGAAAAAAAGTTGTAGCCCCAGAAGTTAGCTTCGCGTGGGCGCAAGAATCGCTCAAAAATGTTTTAAAACGAATTAGTTATGACTGTTTTAGCGAGGTATGGTAAAGCTGAGAAAAAAAATGTAAAAACTTTTATGTTTGGGCATTTTAAGTTCATTTTTTCATTTGTCTATGATATCTAAAATGGGTGGCATATATTTTCTAAATATATTCTATTATGATGTTTATAGCATATCCAATAGGAGACCCTTTTACTTCAAACTAGATAGTGTATGAATGGTGATTAACGAGACACATGTGATTAGGTTATGTGAAGGTTAATCGCTAGCGTTAATAATTATAAGCAGCTTATCGAGGCAAGTTTCCTAACCCTTATTTCTTTTGGGTATTTATTAAATCCTTACTAATATTATCGCAGAAGGGTAAGTATTGGACTTGTGTTAGTTATTTATTCGTGAAGTTTCTTCGTTGAAAAGTCATACAAACCCAATTATCTTGCAAGCTTTTCAATGGTTATTCAGTTATTATTCTAACGGCTATGCTTTTAAGTTTCATGTCATCATAGAACTGTTTTTATGTATGTTCCTAGTCTTTGGTTCCGGCTAGTTATTATTGATGAAAAATGATTTAAAACACATATTTCGAAGCTATTGAATGTTTACCAATCCAAGTTGCCTTGGTGAGGTCTCGCATGATTACTAAGATGAACAACCCGAATGAACGGGAAAAACAGATGTTGGGCAAATAGTCTCATTTATGCTTATGCATTTTAAACTTAATACATGTACACAACGTAGGGTACAATGGGCTGATCACCTGTCGTACTTGCAGAGATCGTTTACAGTCTACACCCCTTAGTATGATATTGAAAATTCTTATTCTTGATGTTCTTCTTTAAAACTTGATAATCTTTCAACTGTTGAGATCTAGTAATTCAAATGCCTTTATCCTGATGTATATTTCCCATTTATTCCGTATACTTGCTGGGCAATTTGTGCTCATTCTTGTTTAAACCTTTCAGTTAAGGATGAGAAGGTTGAGGATTCGGGCAAGGACAAGGGAAAGTCCAAGATGAAGTGATGCTAATGGTTATGTAATAAAATAATTATTTTCGCATATGTGTATTGTAGCGATAAACGCTAAGACTATGTTCCAGTTTGTTTTAAGGTTGTAAAGACTTGAGATTTTATTTTGAATATTTATGTAATAGATAATATTATTATTCCTTATTGTTAAGGTTTTCTTAGTTAGATGATGGTGTATGCTGTATCGTGAGCACCAAGTTCTGTAATCGATGATTACACGGATTTGGGGGCGTCACAGGTTGGTATCAAAGCTGTAGGTTATAAACCCTAGGTTGGAGTACCTTAGGCTATAACCTTAGAGAAGAGAGGTGAAGATAATGAACGAATACATTCAAATAGAGTTTGAACAATAAGCAGTAATTTAAGAAATTTATAAAGAAGGGATGAAAACATGCGTGAGAGGATTCAAAGAAGAATCTCGCAGAGTTATGGAGTTACCCAACTCCAATAATAAGAATGTAAGGTGGTAACAAATAGACAATGTCTATAAGAAGAGATTAATGTAAAGTTAAGAATGAAAAGTTATAGTTAAGTATGATACAGTTGTACTCTTTAGTAGTTGAGGTATGGTATCCGGGCTAAACGATTCCTTCATAGAAAAGCGGAGGTATATACTGAACTAGTAACTTCGGAACCTAGTTTGTTGGTTGTTTGTGGGAAACCACTCAGCGTACAATATTGAAACTGTTAAAGACTCGATGTGTACCAAGTGTAGAAATGGATACATATGATAAAAGTGTAGAACTCGAATGAAATTTTGAGCGATGTAAATGAAGTTAGAAATTCTTAAAGGAAGAATTTTTTTTATAAACAAGAAGATTTAAAGAAGAATCTAAAAGATATAAAGATAAGAAATGGGAGTTTCCTAACTCCAAAAGCCAAGATAACGAATAATGTCGTAGATGATGAAAAAGGAAAGAAAGAGGATCGTAAAACAAAACGATCACGAGTTAAGAAAAAAATTTTAAGGAGATGATTATAGAATAAGATCACGGCATTAGTACATTTAAGTTATAAAAGAAAGATGGTCTATAATGTTTGAATAATTATAGCTTAATGCTATGAAGATGGAGTACTATGAAATAGTACGAGATAACTCATGAGGAGTTATAGATGATGTGATCTGAGGAATTCGTATCGAGCAAAAGCAATTTATAAGCAAGATAGAGTTAGGTGGGATTTCAATTGAGGACTCGTGTGGCCTATTTGAGTTGTACAAATCTTTGTATGGGAAAGGGTTTTTGTGTTTGCTTTCGGTTTATCATATTGATAATCATTGGAATGTTGGTGTCATGCTATCAATGTATATGTGACGAAAAGGTGATTCTTTTCTCATGTGTATATTTGATAGTTAGAAACTATTAAGATTATACATATATTATTAGGATTAGGCGCGGTTCATAAAACTAATGCATATGGTAAGTTCGTGACTCATAATAATATGGTATGTTTTGAATCCCTCAGCGAATGGACGCCTATGGTCTGACTAGGATAAGTTCGTAAACTCATATTATTGTGGCAAGTCCCGAACTTCCAATGTGAAAGTAAGTTTGATGAAGCTGGGGTATAATTAAGTTATGAATGAAGAATTGAGGGTTATGGGAATAGATAGAATTATTAAGCAATGGATCAGTATAGAAAGTGGAGACATAAGTTTTTCCAAATCTTCTAGCTATGCTAGACTTCAAATTTTTAACATCATGCTAAATTCGCACTATGTGCCTTTTTAAAATGAATTTTTACTCTCAACACATGGTGACAAATGTGTGTGTGTGGGCTTCGGGACACTGACACATCGTTACCTGTTGAGATATGATATCACTAAAACAGATTTTCAAAGATTTTTGAACTATTTAAAGAATAGTCTATGCTAATTATTTCGGCTAGACGAAAATGATTTGAAAATATCAAAAAGTTTTTTATATCATTAATGCATCCTGGAACCTGGTGCAAAGATGATAAAAACGATGGAGTTATCAATGCAGAATTTCTTAGTGTTGGATGTGATCTAAGGATCGTCAGCCCACTATGGTATGATGTAGTATGACAAAGTCACAAATGATAGAATCCTCAAACGGACTGTAAATACAGTGCGGTATCATGACGTCATAAAAATATTTTTGAGGTTTCTTTAAGATATGAGAATATATATATATACGTGTATATGTATATTTCGATTGATGTCTGAATTGTTGTAGAAGTCTATGCTATTTGATTCAGCTAGACGAATATTGAAAGATGTTCATGAAATTCAAGTATTTCTTGAGAAGTTATGCCAAACCAAATTATTTTCTTTGCGGATTCGGATGTTGAAAAAGTCGAGGTGAACAACCCTGTAAAAAGGGGACATGTTATCGGAGACAATGGTTTCGAAAGTAACACATATAGTCGTTACGATGTTAAGATGTAATACGTTGTGCATGGCATATGGGTACGATAGGCTGATCACCTAGAGTACTTGCAGAGAGTGTTTTCAGTCTGTGTGATTGCTAAACATTCTGTTAAAGATGGTTTATGGTGGTGATGCACTGTTAAACCTGGAGAAGAGTTCAAGGTCCGTATAGTCATATGACTGTTAAAGGTTCAAGTCGAGAGACTTGATAACCTAGGTGTAACGCCCCCAAAATAGGTCCATTCCATCCAACCCATTCTGAGTCGCCAAATATATGCTACGAAAAACAACTACAACTTTATTACAACAATTGTCGTGCAAAATACAACACATATCTTTGTGAGTTTGGATACAAATATATACCAGCTGTAGTACGTCACAATGACACCTTACATAAAGGTATAGTCAAATCAGCATTTTAGAAATTAGAATCTTTGGGAAGTGCTCAAGGAAACCTTCGTACATGGGAGGCCATGCTTTTAGGTTATGGTAGATATCATATGGCCACAGAATTATCCTTGGTTGACCCAATAGACCCCAAAGAAAAACGAGAAGATTACTATCATATTCTTCTCAACGGTGAGTCTTCTCTTGACATATCATTATCTCCACTGTCTCTAATTGGGTATTATACTCCAAACAAACACCAAGATTATATAGGTAGTGCTTGTAAATATACTCAGCAAGTGGATGAGCACAACCATGTCTTATGATAACACGAGTTTGTATGTCATTAGACATCTTGTATGATAGTAACAAAACACCCTTCCAAAGTTGGGTTCGCCTCACCCTATTTAATTCACCAAAAATAACTATTAAATGATGTATAAAATACAACACACTAAAGTCCTCAATAAAATTATTTCCATACTCTTTAGGGAGAACCTCAACAACTATTCTATTTCCTTGTTATCCCCGCTCAACCCAAAGCTACACTTTTATTACCCGAAAGGAATTGTGAAACAAAAGGGTAAGCACAACTAGCTCAAGAAAGAATATTATAACTAAAGATACATAAATTATCAATAGTCTTCATCAATAATAAATCGTAGATTTAGAACATATGGTAGATGATAAAACTTTTCAACCATAGTGCGTTGAACGAGCAATCCATTAAAAGAGTCAAATAGACTATAAAGTCTATTGTCTTCTCCACGTTAAAAGTCCACCAACAATATTTTATCCATGTAACATCAATCAACAGTTCCTTTCCACAATCATATGAATAACTCATAATCATAATTGTGATTCTAAATTCCTCTTCTCATCCAGGACGAAGATAATTTTCATCACCTGTCTTTACCTGAAACATCAAATATCATGGTTATACCAAATCACAGTTCCTGTTCATAATCATACTAATAAATTCATCTTTGCACCACGGGCCAAAGATATTCATCAACAGTTCATCTTTACACTACAGGCTAAAGATATTCAACAACAGGTCATCTTTGCATTACGAGCCAAAGATATTCATCAATAATTCATCTTTGCACTACAACCTAAAGATATTCAACAACAGGTCATCTTTGCATTACGAGCAAAAGATATTCATCAATAATTCATCTTTGCACTACAGGCTAAGATATTCATCAACAAGTCATCTTTGCACTACGAGCCAAAGATATTCATATAACAAAGAAATACATAATCATTTCAGAAGTTATATAACAATAATTATAACCATGTTGATCAATTCACCTTTGCACTTAAGCTAAAAATATTCAATTGTAAATTCAATGGTCATGATCATACCCGATCAACAATTCAACTTTTGCACCATTGGCCAAAGAGAACCTATAGTCACGATCATACCAATAATCTACCCATCTTTACACTCAAGTCAAAGAGAAATATTATCATTAGGGTTATAAGAATGTTATATAAAAATAATATAATCAAAACATGGTTTTAATTTCAAGAGTAAGATTCATAAATCAACGATAATTTGGTCAAAGAAGAAACCAATTTGTCGTGAATAGTACCAGATATTAAATACATAGTACCGTATATCGTGCATAGAATTACCTCGACACTAAAAGATAAAGTTTCATAATAAAATTCATATCCATATTTATAACACCTTAATCCAAATGTTATAAATTACTTAGAAATCTCATAATCTAATATTATTAATATTACAATAATATTTTAATCATTTCTAAAACTTATAAACAATTTAATTAAATTGTTTACACTTTACTAATTAATGCATTTAATCATCATAAAATGCCAAACTCATAAGATTTTATCACCAATAACCAAAACCCTCATCAAAAATCAGATATACCTCATATATGATTTTCAAGCCATAAAATC
The DNA here is from genome assembly GCA_020205615.1 of Panax quinquefolius. Lineage (NCBI taxonomy): Eukaryota > Viridiplantae > Streptophyta > Magnoliopsida > Apiales > Araliaceae > Panax > Panax quinquefolius. Next base: position 99,092 of record JAINUW010000805.1, read on the forward strand.
ATATTTTCCAATTTTCTTACTTCACATAACATATTTAATTCATTTACTCATAACTAGAATATTTTCATGAAAATACCAAATCAGTTCCAAAATATTTCTTTTCTGGGATTTAGCATAACATAGTCCCATATTGAACATATATTTTCTCTCAAAATTTTAAAAATTCATTTACTATTTTTCATATGGCCAAAACCACCAAATATTTAAACATTTATCATAAATTATACTTTTATCCAAAAATTCTAAAATTTACACGGTATACTGATATTATATAGATGTACTCCCAATAAAAATTTCATCAATTTTGGAGTTAATCACAAGGAGTTATAAATAGTTACTTTTAAAATAATCTTTTCTCATAAAATCCATAACTCTAATCTATACATCCAAAAATCGTCATTTTGGACACAATCTACAAAACTCATCAAAATATCATTTCAAATTTTTCCAGAATTTTGAAGGTCCAGAAAAATTTTGAAACTAAAACATATTACCCTTAAAATCCCTTTACTATCCCTTACTTACCTCAAAAAAGAAAGACTTTTAATTAGAATACTTATTTGAGCGAACTTGCACCGTATAACAACACTCAAAGTATACTCAAAATACTCACAAGAATACGCTCGATAATATAGAGAGAGAAAACTTCAGTTTCTGGTGTGATTTTCAATTCTAACCTAAGCACCCTATTTATAGGAAAATGCTTAGAACACCAAAGCAGAAAATTTATTAAATATTATTATATTTTTTCCAAAACTTCATACGGATGTTTTACCATCTGAACTCAGCCCCTATCACATGTTAAATGAGGAAAACAAAATGAAAAACACGTTTTTGTAAATAAAAATAATTAAAACTTTCAAAAATCAATTATTTCGGAACTTCAGAGCTTCAATAATTCATAATAAATAGCCCTTTTATCAGAAAATTCGAATCTTGCGAGTTTTTATAGGAAATTCAATTCTCTACAACTTTGCAGAAGAAAGTTTTTCCAAATTCCAAACAAAAATTGACCAGAATCCACAAACGGGTGATTTTACAGGCTATAATCAAATTTCGGTCAATAATTGTGTCCACCAACACACAAAATATGTGTTAAACATTTATTACCACAAAAATACTCTTCCTCCTCATATACTCATATATCCCACATTCATTATAAAAATATCACCGTTAATATATTATTAAAATAATATATTTAAATAAATTATTTTATCAGAAAAAGACAAAATATTAATTTTCAACAATTGTCACATTAAAAATTTTCTCCATCTATGTCCACATAAAATAAATATTTTCTCATCAAAAAATCAATACTTAATTATTCACAAATAATATTACATAATCACAATATACATGACGTGCGGTTCAAGGAAAGAGGGGCTTTCAATAAGGATCTCTCTCTTCTTGCGCGCAATGATTAGGTGACCAAACCTCTCCTTGAGATGAACTTTCTAGACATTGCCAATAATGTTATCCAATAATATTATTCAGATAATATGAATTATTGTTCGATAATGGAAAATATCGTGTAATGACAATTCTTGAAATAATAATAGAATATAAAATATCAACGCAAACAATTATTGAATCAATAAAATATAATATTGAAGCAGTAATTATCGTAACAATTATTGAGTAGTGCTTTCACGTAAGAATAAATAATTCAAAAATCATGTAATACCGTGTTCTATCGCGTGCAAATACAGAGCGTATTACTTTACTTTACCCCGGGTATTCAAATGTGATGTTAATTCTGTAATAATTACTGTTGTTATTTATTAAAACTCCCTTTTGTCGTTTTCTTCATCAAACAGCTTATTTTACGGTATGGGGCCCACAAATGGTCATGCTGGCATATCATACGAATATTCCCTAGCAGTAAAGAATATTCCACGACCAAACGAATATTCCCCGACAATAATGAGTATTTTATAACCACTTGCTTATTTTGAAAAAATTATATATATCACCCTTAACTTTAACTTTTATCAATTTAACCATTTACTGAATAGTAATTATAAGAAAAATTGAATACTTTTATTTCATAAAATTCGGGGCCTTACACTAGGGACGTAGTTCAAGGTCTTATGAACCCTCAGCATGATTTGGAAACTTTTAAATTTCTGTTATTCATATCGCTTTCCAATTATTGAGCAATTGAGGAAGATTCTTGTTATTCTGAAAGGTGAAAGTGGAAAGCCGAGAGTTTGAGAATATAGTATATGATAATGATCCTTAGGGAAAGATAATGAACGGGTCAAAGAATATGTAATACTCAAATATAATTGAGTCTAAGTAAATGTTATTAAATAAAACGTACAAAAATTTATTATCAAGAATGGTGGGAATAGGAAATATAAAACCTATATTAAGGTAATGTGTTGAAGTTATTCAACGAAGAGATTTGATGAAAACCTGGGTAAGGTAGAGTTTCGGTGATTCCGAGGACGGAATACTTATAAGGGAGGGTGAATTAATATCCTAGATTTTTCCATGTAATTAAACAATTTCAATAAACAAACTTATGTGAAATTCTTATGTGACAATTATTTTTAGATGAATTATTTATTTTATTATATGTTATGTGATAAGATGCATATTAATGGTTGTTATGGTTAGGCCAATTATTAAATTGGTTAAGAATGGAATTAATTCTAATTAATTTCGTGGGATGACTTACAAATAAGAGTTTGAGTTTGGAGCTGAATTTAGAGACGCGGTCTGCGTATTTGAGTCCGAAACGTTGAAATTAGGCAGGATAGACTGTAACCACGAAAATGTGTCACGAAACTGAGACATGTCTCATAATATTTTTAATGTGTCACGAAAATGAGACATGCCTCATAATATTTTTATATATCCACCATTCTCTTTTACAATGCTCTTATTTATAGATATATGGACTTGGAAGTTTCATGACGTAAAATATCACATACAGTCAAATCTCTTCTCTTGGAACTTTATTAGATATAATATTATCTTAAATTTAGCCCAAACACACTTTGGAGCGTAAGAATTGTCAACTATTTAATTTTGAAGTTGAGTTTGGTTTAAACGGAGAGTTCCATGTGACGTCAAGGACGTCGACTTTAGTAGGAATCGATATAAGTATCGACACCGTGTAGCTACTGGAAGGCAAAACGGTCAAAATGGGTATTTAAATGATTAAAATAACATTATAATGCATTTGTTTAATGGGTGGCATATATTTTCTAAATATATTCTATTATGATGTTTATAGCATATCCAATAGGAGACCCGTTTACTTCAAACGAGATTGTGTATGAATGGTGATTAACGAGACACATGTGATTAGGTTATGTGAAGGTTAATCGCTAAGCGTTAATTATAGCGAGCTTATCAAGCAAGTTTCTAACCCTAATTTCTTTTGGGTATTTATTAAATCCTTACTAATATTATCGCAGTAGAGGGTAAGTATTGGACTTACGTTAGTTATTTATTAAATGCAAGTTTCTTCATTGAAAAGTCATACAAACTCAATTATCTTGCAAGCTTTTCAATGCTAATTCAGGTTATTATTCTAATGGCTATGCTTTTAAGTTTCATGTCATCATAGAACTGTTTTATGTATGTTCTAGCCTTTGGTTCCGGCTAGTTATTATTGATGAAAATGATTTAAAACACATCTTTGAAGCTATTGAATGTTTACCAATCCAAGTTGCGTTGGTGAGGTCTTGCATGATTACTAAGATGAACAACCCGAATGAGCGGGAAAAAGCAGGATGTCGGGCAAATAGTCCCATTTATGCTTATGCATTTTAAACTTAATACATGTGCACAACGTAGGGTACAATGGGGTGATCACCTGGCGATTTTGCAGAGATCGTTTCTGATCTACACCCTTAGTATGATATTGAAAATTCTTATTCTTGATATTCTTCTTTAACACTTGATAATCTTTCAACTGTTGAGATCTAGTAATTCAAATGCCTTTATCCTGATGTATATTTCCCATTTATTCCGTATACTTGCTCGGAAATTTATGCTCATTCTTGTTTAAACCTTTCAGTTAAGTATGAGAAGGTTGAGGGTTCGGGCAAGGACAAGGGAAAGTCCAAGATGAAGTGATGTTAATGGTTATGTAATAAAATAATTATTTCCGCATATGTGTATTGTAGCGATAAACGCTAAGACTAAGTTCTAGTATGTTTTAAGGTTGTAAAGACTTTGGATTTTGTTTTGAATAATTATGTAATAGATAATATTATTATTCCTTATTGTTAAGGTTTTCTTAGTTAGATGATGGTGTATGTTGTATCGTGAGCACCAAGTTCTGTAATCTATGATTACACGGATTTGGGGGCGTCACACATAACTTCTTTTCCAACTTATGGAATACACAGACATTCATTTATTTCTGTTTAACAATAACTTATGATTTTATTGCACTACTTGATACTCCATATAATTAGAATATATTCTTATCATATGATTCTATGCATGTCACACATTTCTCCAATGTTCCAATTCATTTTCTATAGCAGAACTTAAATGTCTCGAGGACCGGACCTTTGGCGTAGGCTGCGCCATTTTTATCTTCTTTAAGACAATCGCTGCATGATCCTGGCGATTGCTAAAATAGGTTAGCTTCAAGCCAATTCCAAATCCTATCACCACATAAGTTTCATATGGGATAATTAACTTCTTCAATGGTGATATACCTATACTTGACATAAATTAATATGTACAAATCTTGTCACTATATCCAAATAGATTGAATATTTAAACAATAAGAATCCTATCAATTTCTTGATATTAAAACTCTTAGGGTTAGTCCACTAATTTAAATAACTATTAGTGACTCCCTTTAACCATTTCATAAATTCACATAACCACATAAGGTTTTAATAGACTCACAAAACTAACTCATTAAAATTAAATCACATATTTAATTAATAAGTAGTTTAAAATTTGTGAACATTACATCCCTCCGCCCTTATAAAAATTTCGTCCTCAAAATTGTAAAAATAAGGTTATTCAAATAAAAATGGATAATTCGCTCTCATTTTCTCTTATAGCTTCCACGTAGCTTCTTCTACTGCGTGATTCCTCCAAAGAATCTTAACGGAATGAATAATCTTATTCCTCAGCCTCTGTTCCTTCCTATCTAGTATCAGGAAAGGAACTTCCTCATACGATAAGTCTTTCTCGACTTGAATTGGTTCATAGGAGATAATGTGCTTGTAGTCTTGTTTATATGGTCGTAATACAGACAAATGAAACACATTGTGAATGTGCTCAAGTTCAGGAGGTAACACTACCTCATACGCCACTTCACCAACTCACCTCAAAATCTCGAACGGTCCTATGAACCTAGGGCTCAACTTGCCCTTCTTCCCAAAACGAATCTTCCCTTTCCAGGGAGATACTTTCTGAAATGTATAGCTTCCTACTTTAAAATCTCTCTTCTTGCGATGCAAGTCCACATACTTCTTCTAGCGATCTTGAGCTGCTACTAGTCGAGCTCTTATCACCCTGATGATTTCTACCGTCTGTTGTACCAACTCTGGTCCCAACAGTCGACGTTCTCTAACTTCGTCCCAGCATAAGGGCATTCTACATTTCCAATGATACAGTGCTTCGTATGGCGGCATTCCAATACTGGCGTGATAACTATTGTTATACGTGAACTCTACTAATAGAAGGTGATCCTCCCAATTACCCTTGAAGTCCATCACACAAGCTCGGAGCATGTCTTCATTTGTCTGAATCGTTCTCTCACTTTGCCCATTGGTCTGCAGATGATACGCGGTACTCATTCGTAGTTGTGCCCCCATTCTTTCTTGAAGACTCTTCCAGAAGTTTGATGTGAATCACGGATCTCTATCTGATACAATAGATATCGGCACCCCATGCCTCGAGATAATTTCCTTAACATATAATTTGGTTAACTGGTCCAAACTATACTTAATCCTAATCGACAAAAAATGAGTTGACTTAGTAAGACGATCTACAATTATTCATATGGCGTCGTGCCCTTTTTACGTTGATGAAAGTCCCACCACAAAATCTATTGTGATGTGATCCCATTTCCATTCTGGAATCTCTAATGGTTGTAATAACCCGCTTGGTCATTGGTGCTCTACCTTGACCCTCTGACAAGTTAGGCATCTAGTTACGCATTCCCTAACCTCTCTCTTCATGTTTGGCCTCCAGAAGTGGTGATGCAAGTCTTGGTACATCTTCGTGCTTCCTAGGTGTATCGAATATCTTGTATTGTGCACTTCTTACAAAATCTCTTCTCTTAGTCCTGGTACTAGAGGTACCCAAATTCGTCCTTCAAATCTTAGCAGTCCAGTGCTATCAATCTTAAATTTTAATTCATCACCTTCAGTCAATCGCTTCTTGATGTTAATGCAATCTTCGTCCTTTTCTTGTGCTTTTTTAACCTTATCCAATAAAGTCGGACTTGCTGTCATCGTAAATAATTGTTTGTTGGTCTCCATCTGATACTTAGTCTCCAAGTCTAATCGTTCAAAATCTTTCACCAATTCATCTTGAATGGTCAATTTCAATAACTTTTCTCTGCCTTTCCTGCTCAAGGCATCTGCCACTACATTTGCTTTGACTGTGTGACACCCCTGAATCCGGGTCCTCTAATCCCGGTTCGGTCATCACGATAAAATACAAATATCCACCTTTAAATAACATACGATAACTAAAATGTGGAATATAATAAACGTACGTCATTCATTCAAAAGGTGTTACTAGTCCCAAGATACGATAACCTTAATATCATCTTACAATCATACCCTAAAATAAATATTAGGGTTCATAATACATAATCGTTATTTAAACTAAGCATAAGATAACTTCTGCTTCTCGCAATTATCCTACATCTTCCCTTTACCCCTGTCCTTTTCTGAGGTCTCGGGCTTAGATGCAATATAATTCATGATATAGCAAGGGTGAGCAACAAGTTTTCTCAACAAGTTTAAATGTAACAATAAGGCACTACAAAAAAATGGGCCTTTAGCAACGATTTTTCGGGCAACGACTTTATTAGTCGTTGCTAAAAGTATATGTTTAGCAACGAAATTTGTCCTTCGTTGCAGATTGTGTCAGACTTTCACTTTTTGCAACGAAATTCATAAGTCGTTGCAACATTTCGTTGGTAATTCATTGGCAGGAAAAAAATTCGTTAGAAATTCATTGCAAAATTTTTGGCCACTTGATTTCCCGTCATCGTGGGCAACGAAAGTTTTTTTGTTTCTAAAAATGGGGCTTTAGCAATGATTTTTCAGGCAACGACTTTATAAGTCGTTGCTAAAAGTGTATATTTAGCAACGAAACTTGTCCTTCGTTGCGGATTTGTGTTAGGCTTTCACTTTTTGCAACAAAATTCATAAGTAGTTGCGAAATTTGGAAACAAAATTCGTTAGAAATTCGTTGCAAAATTTCTAACCTCTTGATTTCTCCTCATCGTGGGCAACGAAAGTTTTTTTGTTGCTATATTTTGTTGCCTAATATAGACCACATTCATTAAGCAACAATTTTTTTTTTTAGATGCATATATTTTATATAACTTTTTGCAACAACTATTAACATGTTAATAATAATTAAATAATAATAATAATAATAATAATAATAATAATAATAAAAATAATAATAATATAATAATAATAATAACAACAACAACAACAATAAATAATAATAATAATAATAATAATAATAATAATAATATCCAACAACAACAACCATCACCTTCTTAATCTCAACATCACCCCTAATGACTTTATAACACTAATTAAAATGAATTAGACTTGGACTTGTTTATTTGACTTTAAAATAAATGTTAATTTTTCCCTAAAATTTAAATATTATATAATTACGAATTAGTTGGAGTTTTGTTTGTTTATATATATATATATATATATATATATATATATATATAATTGTAAAAGTAACAATGAAATAATTATTGTATGGAACTTATTATTATTTTTTACTCAAATGTATGATAAAAATAATTTTATCCTCATTTAGGACTATTCTTGATATTTGTAATATAATCTTAGAAGTGTAGCGAGATCAATTAAAAAAAGTACAAATATAAAGAGAATATCCTTAGTTTTATCAAACCAATCCTTGTAATATAAATTTTTAAAATTGTCCATATAAACACTTAAAAGATAAAACTAAGGGATCCGATTCCCTTTCACTAATTGCAAAACTAAAAGATAATCAATCCCATAACACTAAAAACTAATAAAAATTAATTAATATTATGTAGTTTTATCGGTTATGTTATTATTTAATTAATATTATTTTTAGATTCAACAAAATTTACATCTCTCGAAATCCTATTATCTTACTTACTCCTTTAATATTCTTTTACATCTATTTTGGAAACAAATAATTTTTAACAACAAATATAAAATCCAAATTTTAGCACAATCTTTCGCATGAATAATTAATTTCTTGACTAAAATAAGAAAACACAATTCTGGAATTAATTTGATTTAAATACAAATATGATCTGTATAAGCACAGGTTATCTCAACGAGCTATGAGCTCACCATAAGATGCATGAACACGGGAGAATAGCATAATTTAGTGACAACAAAGCTAACAAATTGGATAATAATAATAATAATAATAATAATAATAATAATAATAATAATAATAATAATAATAATAATAATAATAATAATAATAATAATAATAATAATAATAATATTACTATTTTATTTTATTTTATTTTATTTTATTTTATTTTATTTTATTTTATTTTTATTTTTATTATTATTATTATTGTTATTGTTATTGTTATTATTATTATTAATATTATTAGTACTATTATTATTATTGTTATTGTTATTGTTATTATTATTAATAATATTATTAGTACTATTATTATTATTGTTGTTATTGTTCTTATTATTATTAGTACTACAATTTGCTAATGTTAGGCAAGATGGGAAAATATTATGTTTTGATATAAAGATTAGTTCTTGCAAAATATTATCAGTTGGCTTGTGTTGCTCTAGTGGTTATATGGCCAAAGTTTCAAATGTGAGGTTGTGAGTTCAAATTAAAATATTAAATATCATGTCGAAAATTTAAACGTGCCACTTCAAAAGTCAGCAAATTAATATACGGCGCCTGGGGTTCAAAGTCTAAATTTTGAATAGAAATGGGCTCGTAAAAGTTCAATGATCGATTTTACATTTAACCCTATATATATATATATATATATATATATATATATATATATATATATATATATATACATACATACATATTCTTTTCAAAATTTCTTATCAAACTAAATAAAATACTAAACAAATCTCAACATTAAACTAAATATATATAAAGTAACTATGAATATTTTTATATATAAATATATATATATATAAAAAAAATATTCATATAAATATTTATAAATTTATCTCTAAATATTCATATAAATATTTATAACAAATATTCATATCTACATTTTATAAATTTTAGATGAAATATTTATAAATAAATATTCATTTATAAATTTTAAAGATAAATTTATATGAATATTTGTTTATAAAATATTTATATGAATATTTAGAAATAAATTTATAAAAATACACACACACACACACACACACATATATATATATATATATATATATATATATATATATATTAAAATATTCATAGTTACGTTATATAAATATTCATAGTTACACAGCTAGGTTTTGAACCGAAGACCTATGGGTTATTGGGCCATTAAGCTACCACTAAGTCATTCTAATTTATTAGTTAACTAAGTAAATCTCAACATTAAAGTAAATTTTAGATGAAATATTTATAAATTTATAAATTTTAAAGATAATTTTATATGAATATTTGTTTATAAATATTTTTATGAATATTTTATATATATATATATATATATATATATATATATATATATGGTAATAGAATTTATCTAATACACAAAAAATATAACATAAAGAGCAAAAATATCATAACTAAGTTTTGAACCTAAGACCTATAGGTTATTAAGTCATTAAGCTACCACTGAGCCATTCTAATTTATTAGTTAACTAAACTACCGCCATAACTATTAGTGGTAGACAATGTAGCACATGAGCAAATGAGGGGCAAATGAGTAATTTCTCATATAAACTACGACTTATAGTAGGGGGAATTCATTTCAATCCGTGTCATCCAATGTTGCGATCAACAGTATAGATTATGGTTATTGAAATAGTACTCGTGACAATCAATTGTCAAGCATGTTAGTTCCGGGCCTCCGACCCAAATAAACTCAACCTCATCAAACCTGATTATTATATCTATGATTCCCAATGTTTCCTATTTCTAGATAGAAGTAGGATATACTTACAAGTACTCCCTCACTTCGAGAATGAAAGTGATGATTGATTTTATGCAAATTTTTAAAAAAATGTCAAATGATAAAATTAATCATATTTAAATTCTCATCTAATTGCATATTTTTCTATACATGACTAGTGATATTATATAAATATTTATAAATAATAAAAATATGACATTTAATACTGAGGATATTACGCACAAATTATTGTAAAAAAAAATTGATTATTTAATATAAATAAATATTTAACTTGAGATTACATAAAATAATAAGAACTTTTATTCTTGAGGCGGAGGAGTAACTTAAATTATGAACATATTTTTAAGTCCAAGAATAAAACATAAAAAGAAGAATAATAATGGTATACCCCTAGCTATTCCTAGTTCTCCTTTACTTTTTTTTTTTAAATATATTATAAAATTAAATTTATAATACTATCAGTTCTAAGAGAAAACATAAAAGATGAAGAAAAATTTATTATGTTTTATGAACTAAAACTGAATAAAGTTATTTAAAATGACTTATGAGTCATTCCTAATAAGTTAGTTTGGCCCATATTAATGTAATATCAATTTTATCCCTATTTTATTTAAATTTTTTTTAAAAAAAATGAATTTATAAAAAAGAAGAGTAAGATGCAACGTCACTTTAATTGGCATTAGAATTTTTATTTTTCTTTTTTTATAGCTGAAGTCTTATATACTCCTTCATTTCAAACGCCGATGATAGAGAATAAACATTAAAAAATATTGATGTTTGTAAACAAGAATAAGAGATCAAAGAAATTAAAAAAAAAAGAGATTCCAACGTCAGCTAAAGTGATGTTACATCTTACTCTCTTTTTTTATAAATTTGCTTTATAAAAAATTTTAAAAAAGTTACAATGCTGGTAATTTGGCATTAGCTCACATTTTTATTTTTTTCAAATTTCTTTTAAAAAATAAAATCGTTTTTAAAAAATAAAGATAATTTTTTTAAAATTCATTTAAAAAAAAAATTTAAGTGGCGTTGGTTGCCTTTCTGATTTTTAGCCCAAAAAAATCCAAAAATTCAAGCATTTATTAGTTTTTCCCAAATTAGATGTGAAAGCCTTTACTTCCAATGGTCGTTGAAGTTTTTTATTTTTTAAAAAAATATTCGTTTAAAAATAAAGTTTTTTTTTATTTATAAAAATTGTTCTTGAATTACATAATTTGGTTAAAAGAAGAGTAAATTCTAAAAAAAATGAACAAAAAAAGATATAATTGAAAAAGTTAAATATAATTTAGGCAATTCTTCCTTCTCCTAATATACTTTTCCAAGTAGACAAAAAATTTTGGGATCGACTTAAACCTAAAAATTGAAGAGGCGCCCACCACCACGACCATTTGGAGTTCGGCAATGAGGTGGAGGATTAGTGTCAATAATTGCTAAGTTTAACCGAGCCCTCAAGGTGACGTCGAAATTTGTGATACTTACATGTTTAGGTTGTAAACTAAATAAACTGATCTGCTCCTATCCTTCTTCTGCTTGCAATTTCGAAACACTCTGTTGTATAATTGTTTGATTGTTTCTAGCATGTGCCTTTAAACTCCAGTTGGATCTCTATTTAGACAAAAGAATAACAATTTAGTGTTACTTAAGATTGTCATATGTATAAGTATAGCTCAATTTTACTTGTGTACTTTCTCCAATATCCATTTTGCAGGTAGAGATAACCTTCTTGAGTGGATTGAGGATCCATCATATCCTAATACAACTTTGTCGTGGAATATTATTCACGGTAATGAAAGATTTATGTTGTTGTTGGTTGTTAATTGTGAATTAGTTCTCTTAATCATTTCATTATTTCTTATTCTTCTTCTTCTTCTTCTTTTTCTTTTTTTAAATTTATTTGCAGGGGATGGTATGATCCAACAAGATATTTTGAGCTCTAAAAGCTATTATATTGGACTGGGTAGCTTGAACACTGTTGAGGTGGAGGTAATAATGTTAATATGTCAATTTGTTCTTGTAATTGTTTTTTTGGGTGCTTCAAGTTTTGAAATTATTTCAACTGCCAAGCTCTAAGTATGGCAGAAGTCCATGGATGGTTGTAGTGATGTCTTATGTAACAAAGATATTTTCGAGTGAAAATAGCAATTCCCTTTAGGTTTTACTGTCCATATAACAAAGGCTAACCACCAATTGTAAGCACACAAACTTAGTTTGTTAACTAGCCGCAAGTTGAAGATCTATTAGATGTTTGTTGTCTACACATAATATTTTCAGTACAACAAGTGACGTGTGACTTATAGATAAAATATGGAGGAGGTGAACATGTGGATTTTTTTAGTACAAAAGTGATGTGTGATCTATTAGCTTTTAACAATTTGTTCCCAGTAGCCTAGATTTGTAGATAAAATATAGTATCTGAGCTCAGTGAAATGTTCACTGCCCTTTTTGGTTCACGAATGCTATGGCATGGGCTCTTCATTTTGTATAGACCATATATGAACTAATGTAAAGTTCCTACTTTTGGGATGATACTGTATTCCATAATTTTATATGAATCTTTCTCTATGGAATGATATACTTGTGGGCTTGGCCTTGAAATCCCAATTGCCTACCATATCGTGTCTGAGTATTAGCATCAAGTTTTGTAGGTTGTATGAAATTCTTTTTATTGCTAACTTACTTACTTCAGTCTTCTTAATTTGTCATTTGATATACTGAGTATGAAGTCTTACACTCTCTTTTTTTTCCCAATGATTTGATTTTGTAGCAGAAAATCTAAGCAATTTTTTTGGTTCCATATAAGAACATCAACAAGCAGAGAGCATACTTGAAATAGGTTTTAAGATTTAGCTGCTATGAGTAAATACCAAATGAAGTTTCTAATTAAGAGAATAGTGTAAAATTCTTCTGCAGTCGATCATCTTGCCATTTGTCTAAGAAACGAAAAACAAATATGAAATAAGATGTACTCACAAGTCTTGTTGTCTGAAGCGTAATTCAAAAGTGGCACTTTAATGATAATTTAGCGTAACACGGATGTTCATCTTTATCGAGTTAAAAGCATTTGTTATTTTTGACCTTGTACAAAGAATTGCATCGATAAATTATTTATTTGTAGCATTTTAACTATTCATATCCACGAGAGATTCTTTGGAGCTTCTAGCCTTAGATAATCATAAGAGTATTCCGTAAGCGCATCTCAATTCTTTGGTGAAAACTATTTTGTTAAACTTAGTTCACTTTATTTTTCAATTATGCAAGTTTGCACTAATTGGTTAGGTGAAGTGTAAATTTCCACTAGAAAATGAATTATATAAAGCAAGACTATAAATTAAAAGTTTGTTCCTCCAAGGGTTGGTGTTGGTACGTAATATCTTTTCAGAAGTCTTAATCGGTTGTTTTTTGCAAACCAATCAATTTACGCGATAGTGTGTTGACATGCAAACGTACACTTTTGACTTCAAATTTATAATGCTTTTGGATATTGAACTCTTTGCACAACCGATAATGGAAATTATACTACACTAAATCATGTTCCTCTAGAGGAAAGAGCAAATTATATAATGCATAAAGAACCTTTTCATTTGCTTTTGTCTTGTGACTTGTGAGTCTTTGGAGGTATGTATTGATATTTTCTTATGCTCTGAGAGAAACAGTAGAGAGACACGATTGTTGGGTATTTTGTCTTTTGTGCACAATGACAAATTATGGAAGGTGTTGTTTGGAAAGGTTTGTATATTTTCTTCTATATCTCATTTCTTTTAATTTTGAATTTAGTTCTTTTATTCATTATGTGATAACATCTCTCCTTGGCTACTCAACGTCTCAGGCTAATTTAATAATGTTTGAAAATTCTCCCCAATCACTTGCCAAGTACTCCACAAACTCACTCCATGCTGTAGCTAACCTCAGCTTGTAAATTCCAGTGGAGAGGGGAAAGAGAGAGAAACCTGTCGACATGGGCAAACAACCAGTCTTTCTTTGGATCATTGATGCCTATTGCGAAAGCCTAATCAGATTCAGGGTGTATATCGGTGTATTTGTCCCACAAGCCATATTGCCTGAACTTGAAAGTTTTTGTGAAAATGAACTAGAATAGCAGTTACATACTTAAGTGGGTTTATTGTATATATAGAAGAAGGCTTCTTTAAACAAGTCTATAGGGAGTTGCTTACTTTTTAATGCAGTTTAGAATTAACTTGTTAACATACTTTGGATTCACATCGGGAATAAAAAAACCCATAGCTGTTCTATCTGGGTAGCCAATTTCCCATACAGTTGGACCATCTCTGAAGGGAGCATAGATCACACACCATCTACTAATCAAGTGATGTCTTTGATATAGAGGAGGTGAACACGTGGATTTTTTTTCTTTGACATGTTGACATAAGTCTTGTAATCCCTGCCTTGCCAGTTTAGGAAAATACAATAGTTAACACATGAATAGTTAATATATGAATGTGTAGAGTTCATCTCATGAAATGTTTTAATCTCTTGTTATAGTGATGGTACTTTAAATGGGGAAAATGCAGCAAATAACCTGGATGACTCTTCCATTAGGAGTAGTCATTTCAATTGCAGTATGTGTATTTGTCTTCTGGTTGCAAGATTTAAGTTATTCCAATCCATATGCCCAAGCTATCTTGATTCATGGTAATCTGCAATGACCCTTATATATATCTATTCCTGTTATGCAAGGTGCAGTGACTCAACACATAGCTTATTTTTGTTTCACAATTCATTGCTTTGTTGAACTACATCAATCTATTGCAGAAATTGTTTTGTCTTATATTTATTTATTTATATTCGAGGAAAATTGGGTGGCTGAATTTTTTCAGCATAATCAATTGAACATCCTTTCCTGGTGCACAAACAAAAATATTAGGAAACTTCTTTTGCATAATCAGTCACATTATGTCAATAGTGTGACTTAGATTTATATAAACAATGTACTACTGGTTCTGGGTAGGGGTTATATCAGTTATTGTTGTTTAAAATAGTGAAAGGTGAGATGTAAGTTTTTGTATTACTCAACATTTTGATTGTTCATTTTTATTTATGTGGAGCCTTGGTTTAGTCGATTGATGTTTGATACTGTTGCCTCACAGATACACGAGTTATCAATGAAACTCGCTTTGCAGAAATCTCAAAATGCAGATCTCAAAAATCAATTTGAAGGTCGGTGCTTTAAAAGAACACTTAATCTATATTGGGCAAGTCTTACTTGATTATGTTTATTCCATATTTTGATTATAATTATAAGAATGCATACACATAAATAAATATGTACATAATCAGCAAACCTAGAATGGGAAGTAATCCCTCTCCAAAGTGTACTGTCATCATTATAAGCTTGTAAAATGTCTGTTCACTTGTAGCATTATTTATGAGCACCAATTATTATCTTGATCCATGTGTCAATGTATACCCACCAGGACGAGGTTCACGAAGCACATGCTTGTCTTCTTCAGGATATTTGATTTAGATATTAATTTGGTAGTCAATAAAAAGGGTATTACCTTCTTCCACGTCCCTTAATTAGTAAGAAAATAACACAACATTGTTGTCTTTATGTATTTATTTTGGCACTAAGTTCCTTTGGTGACCTATGTGCTTCATTTTTCTGACTTGCTATTATTTTTAAATATGTAGAGGAAGACTGCTTCTACGACCTGCCTTACAATACTGGGTATCAAATTTTCGTGCTACGTTTACGGAAGACAAGGGACGAAATTATGAAGTGTACTCTCTCTATATATGTAGATATATACTTTGATTGAAGAACTGTGGTAGCTTTAGATGGTTAATTGTAAAGATAATGAATGATTATGTAGTGGATGATTTTATTAAGTTAATAATATTTTAGTTTTTTTGTATTTTTGCCATTATTTGTTATGGGGACATTGAGCCAGTCACATACACAAAAAGAATGCCATTATTTGCTATGGGGACTTTAGCAGATCACTACTCCCCCATGGTTGATATTGTCTTCTCAGAGAGGTATGAGTTCTTCTTCTTCATGTGCATCATAAAGAAGTCTTGCATATCTCTTTCTAACTGAAGTCATCATTATCAATTAAATCTTCTTGCATCATAGAAATGGATATCTTCAGGACTGTTCACTCTATGATCATTTAACAGTACTACAAAGGTAGTCTTCTTTTGACAGTTTGTGCTTGGGGAGTTCTACTTTGATAATGAGTTCCTTGAGTGTTCTTCATAGCTGATATGCTTTGGATGATTGAGCATATAAGACCCTTTTTCTCTTCGCATGAATGATCTGCTTCCTTATAGCAATCAATAATCATGTGAGCTTCATTTATGTTAGCTCAGCAAGTCTTTAAGGACAGGCTTTGACAAGTACAGATTAAGTCAAAAATTATTCTTAAATGTCTTAAGCTTTCTGCTGGTTGAATCTTCTTGACTAAAGTCTTCTGCTTCAGCATTCCTTAGTGTGGTCAGATAGACCAAGTACCTGCAGGTTAGATAAATTTCTATTTTTGGTACCCATGGTTAAATGGGTCCTACCAGGTTAGCCTTCAAAATCCATGTTCTTCATATGTTTGAATTTTCATCATATTGATCACCACCACTCATATTCATGCATGTATCCATTTTAAATATTACATTTTAAGATGCATGATAATGAGTGTGCATAATATTAACCATTTTAACAAGACACTCTTTTTCTTTGATGGTTTTATCATTTGCTTGGTTATGTTCACAGAGTTTAAATGTTCACAGAGTGATAATCAATTCTAAAACTTATTTGTATCTGGTTGATTCATGGAGGTGATCAGTTTCTATGAATGTTCAAGATATTCTTATATCCGATCATACTCTATGTGTTATCAAAACTTAGAACATAGATCTCGTATATATATACTAAACCCATCAAAGAAAGATTTCACCACTTAAAATTAATTAAACCTTGGTATGCTTATGACCTATTTCAAACTTCTTTCATGATGTTATCTTCAACCTAAAACTTGGACGGAGAGAAAGTTTGTTAGCGTTTGAGTTTCCAACTTCAGCGTACTTTCTCTCTTCTCCTTTTTAGGTAGAGTATGGCCTCTTGATAGAATACAGTTATAGTGCATAAGGTGATGCAATATGATGTACACATTTATACTAATGAGGAACCGTACCTTTCATTGTCAATTTCTTGACAGTCATTTATCTTGATATACTAAGGTTAGGCATTTATGTGCATACTTTTTCATTTTCTTCTGACAGCTTGTTGCTCTAGTTGTCCTTTGATCAATCAGTCATAGTCTTAAAGATGTAGGCTCAGAGAGTCTTGACATCTTTAGTTCTTTGACAACCTTGAGTCCTCAAGATTCACATCCAGCTGTTGATTGACCAAACATAGATTTGAGAGATTCTTCTTTCTTCTCTGAATGAGTACTTCTTTGCACATATGGCCTTTTCATCTATTAGTCTGGTGGATGCTTGAATCTTTACTTTTGATGCCTCTTGAGCTCCCATATCTACTCTTCAGACTACAAGATTGACTACAGGTAAGGATTGGTCTTGTTGTTATGGCATTTAAGAATATGGACCGATCTGAGCAGCTTCAGGTGTATATACACATTTACCTGTACACAATATTTCCAAGTTGTGAGTTCATCTGTATTTACAAGTGACTTACTACTAAACTAAATTTAGAATAATGTATGTGTCTAGAATCAGACTCAAAGCGATTAGCTTTTGAATATAGCCTGAGAACCTACTCTGATACCAATTGTTAGTTCCCAATAGGCACAATATAGATCTAGAAAGGGGGATTGAATAGATCCTTTTTCGTTTTAAATACTTTTCACATTTATTTTGTATTGCTAATGACTTAGCATATGACAATCATAAGAATATTTTCAATCACAGCGAAATAAGTAAAATATCCCCTTCATTGAAATAATCATGATCATATGTACATTGTTCGTAGAGTAAGTTCAGTTGTAAGCAGTTAATACATACATAGCAATTATAGCAGTTAGGTACATAATGTAAATGACATAAAGTAAATGACACAAGGAATTTTAAGTGGTTAAGAGACTCAAGCTCTTAATCCACTTTTCTGCTTTCAACTAGTAGGATTTCCACTAAGGAAGGGAAGCACCTTGAATCACTAAGATTCTTTCAAGGCCAGCAGCCTTGGAACTTCAGTTCACTAAGAACTCTTCAAGCCCAACAGGCTTACAACTCCTCTAGTTCCCTTTGGAACTCTTTAAGCCCACCAGGCTTGGAACTTCATTTAGTCCCTCCGGACAAGGACCCCTCAAGTCTTGGCTTCTTATTATTGTAGTTGTTGTTATTATTGATGCCTTGCTGCTAAGATGTCTTTAAGCCTAAACATCTTATGTACTTAGCAGCTTGGCATAGTCCTCTTGGAATTCTGCTTAGATTCTAGACTACATCTTCTTTGGTGCAGCTAATCTTCACTCTTTTCTGATCATCTTCATCTGATGTCAACTGTGCACCATCACCATCTAGATTTGCTAAGTCTCTGAGCTTTTGGTAGACTTCGTTTGGCACTTAGAAATCCCTGAACCCTTCTTAAATATTTTGTAGACATGGTTCTGCACTTGTTCTTTTTTAGCTTTCGGTTCATGGTGATTTGTAGAGTGGCTCTTTTGATCTTCTTTATACTCTGCTACTTTTCTGAATGCTATCTTCCTAGCCTTCTCGGCTCTCAACTTAGCTGCCATCTTCAGTGGCATTCTCATCTTTTTTAAGTGAAGCTTTAGTCTTTTCAAGTCCTTTTTTTAAAGCAGCTTCACTTCCACATTTGTAGTCTCACTATCACTAAGATTTGTTCTGTTTAGTTCTGGTGGAACTCGTAGAGTCAAAAATATAGCATTCCAACAACTCAACGATTCTGCAAGAGCAGCAACTCTCGACCTCTGAAGCTCTGGCTGATATATACTCCTTAATCTTCCCGTTGGAATATAGCCGTTGAAAGTAGTTTGAATCGCCTTGCAGATCTCGAGTTATTTGATGTAGACTGCAGATGTGACATGACATCCTCTTTATGACTTTTTGACACTGCAGTCTACTATTTCACTTACCCCGTAAGAGATGTCACTTTTGATGCCTCAGGCAGGTAATCTTCTTTATTTCTTCTTTCTGACTTTTCGATTATAGCATCAGAGATTGTCCTTTTGCATCGATGCTCTCAACTGGTAATGTTCAAATATCAGTCTTCAAATTGAACCGTTGCCAATGCTTCAATCTTCAGATAACAAAACTCTACGATTCTGATGCCTATGTTCTTGGACCTGATTGTAGTGTCATGTTGAATGTTGCTAATCTGTCGATTGAGACAACACTACGATCCTAAAGAGTGTTCATTGCATCTTCAATATAGAACACTTCTTTCTTCATTTGTGCAGTGCTTCAATACTTCTGTTTACCTTGACTGATCTCAAGAACTGATAGCTTTACTCCTAGTTCTGGTCTCTTCTGAATAGCAAGACACCTCAGATTTGTGGCATGCCCAGCTCGCTTTCTCCTTGTGATCTCCCGTTCACTTATCATCAATGGACTGACCCAGTGCTTAATCACTTTAGCCTTGTTCTTCAAAAGCTGACCAGTATCTTCGTGTATACCCCATCAGTTCCTTCTTTGTTTGGCAAACACAACGATCCTGGTTACTTCTGAAAGTAGTATGCATACAAGCCAATCATGTATGATGATAAAGCATATACTTTGTAATTAATCTTATTTATTTATTAATAAAAGAATTATATATTAAAGGCATTTATTATCAACATGGTGCTGTTTTAATAATATATGATAAACCCATAGTTTAAGTAATGCTTTTAGAATCATGATGAGATGATGATAATGAGATCTAAATTCTTAGATAGCTTAAAACTAAAATGTTCCCAATCAATGAATTACTAAAAAGGGGATTAGTGAATCTGGATAGATTGGTACATACATTGCTTGCTCATTGGATGAGTATGATTGATCTCATGATCATTTGTGTGGTGACACTAAAGCAAGTACGTAGGTGCTTATTAGAGAATAAGTTCACTAAACGTGACTTACTAAGGAATACCTAATGGATTTTTACTTGCATGTCAATAGGAATTCCTGTAGTGATAGTAGTACAAATGATCCTTAGACTTGAGATCATCATAGTATCTTATATATAATGAATTACACTTTGACTTATTCCTTAAGACTCTTAGAGTATATCAAAGGGTATGCTTGGGTGTAATGAGTTATATATGGAGATAATGAATGATCAATAAAAAATCTACCACTTCTAGTAAAAGAAGAGAAATGTCCTATATGTTTTGATAAATGACAACCCAGGAATCCTTGGCCAAGGTGGAATGAAATTAGAAAGTAGTTTCTAATTTGCATTCATTAGGAGTTGTGCATTTAGGAATCGAAATACATATAATTAAATAAAATAAGACATGACATTAATTCCATGTCTTATATTTAATAGGGACATTGTATGGTGGAAAGATTGAATTGTACGGTAACTATTTACTCAAAGGTTCTTTTATGATTAATTTTGAAATCTATATTATCTGGAAAGTCATTGATCGCTAGGTAGGCTTATCCCTATTGTAGAATAAATATTATTTATTTAAATAAATTAATCGTTTAATTTATTTATTTAAATAAGATTAGAATTGTTCTAATTGATTTGTTCACAACCGGTTTAATATGGAGAACCTAAAGGATCACACCATAAAAGAAAGAATAATTATTTAAGTAGTTAATGGCATAATCATAATAATATTTTAAGTATATTTAATTTAATCTATGGTGATATAATAAATTAAATACCTTAATATTTATTATTTAGTACTTTAGAAATATTAAATATAAATTAATAAGCGGAGTCTTATTAATATTATTACAATTATTATTATTTTAATTTCTAAAAGAGTTTAGGAATTAATTTAATATAAGTACTCTCATTTATTCCTAATAGGATTAGGAGGAAAAATTAGTTAAAGGAGTTTAATTAATTATCTCTAATAAGATTAGGGAGCCCATTTAATTAAAAGAGTTTAATTAAATAAATAATACCTTATTTTAGGGTTACCTGATATCTTTATAAGAGGAGTCTTATATCAGATATCATATATATGTAATTCCAATAGTTGGAGAGTACGCCCCTTTTTTCGCTAGAGATAAAAAAAACTAGGGTTTGAACCAATACACCATTCTTCTTGAAAATTCTTCTTCCTTGGTGGATCACCTCTAGAGGCCATACACTTGGTTGGCTTACATTGATCAAAGGAAGGAATCTACCCGAAGATTCAAGGAGATCGCGGAGAAATAGGAGGTGAACTCGTACCTGAGGAAGCTCATTTCTACAAGGGTATGTTTTCATAACTTCTTATTCTTCGTTTAATTATTAATATACATAAAGGATGATCCAAGTAATTGGTTTGTGAAAAATTTTAAAATCTGATTTTATTTTGCTTCTGCTATTTTTTGCAATTTGATTGCTACTTTGATTTTCACAAAACCTTACAGTGGTATCAAAGCCAAACTTTATGCGAATTATTAATTATTTGGATTCCATATATGTATGGGTATATATTTTGAATAATTTATTGGGTATTTGTTGTATAAAATTAGTATTTTATGACGAAAAAAAATTGGCGTAAACCTGTTGCTATTTTTTCGATTTTTACGCTGAACGGTTTATGTTAAAAACTGTTAGGTTTGTAATATTCATGAAGCAATCAAATTGCATAAAAAGTGCGGAAGCGTGTAAAAATCAGAGTTTAAAAATTTTACAAACCATATACCCGGATCACCCTTTATGCATAATTATTAATTAAACGAAAAGATAAAGAATAAAATCATACCCTTGAAGATCGAAGCTTCCTCGTGTACAAGTTCACCTCCAAATCCTTTCGCGTTCAACTTGAATCCACGGGGTTTTGTTCCTTCCTTTGATCAACGTTAGCCACCCATGTGTTTGGCCTCAGAGGTGATCCACCAGGAAGAATAAAATTCAAGAAGAATGGGGTGTTATGGCTAACCCTAGTTTTCTATCTCTATAGAAAAGGCATACTCCCAACAACTTGGAATTATTACGTACTTTGTTAAAGTCAACAACCCATACCACCCATAATAAGACTCATCTTATTTATAGATGTGGGCAACCCATTTTAACAATTAAGGAATTGGATTTTATTTAATTAATTAAATTCTTTTAATTAATTAATCTCCCTAATCTTATTAGGGATAATTAATTAAACTCCTTTAACTAATTTTCCTTCCTAATCCAATTAGGAATATTTGAGAGTACTTATATTAAATTAATTCCTAAACTCTTTTAGAAATTAAAATAATAATAATTGTAATAATATTAATAAGACTCCTCTTATTAATTTATATTTAATATTTCTAAAATATTAAATAATAAATATTAAGCTATTTAATTTATTCTATCACCATAGATTAAATTAAATATACTTAATATATTATTACGATTATGCCATTAACTTCTTAAATAATTATTCTTCCTTTTATGGTGTGACCCTTTAGGTTCTCCATATTAAACCCGGTTGTGAATAAATCAATTAGAACAATTCTAATCTTATTTAAATAAATAAATTAAACAATTAATTTATTTAAATAATATTTATTCTACAATAGGGATAAGCTCCCTAGCGATCAACGACTTTCCGAGATAATATAGATTTCAACATTAATCATTAAAGAACCTTTGAGTAAATAGTTACCGCACAATTCAATCCTTCCACCATACAATGTCCCAATTAAATATAAGACATGGAATTACTCACAAGTCTTATTTTATTTAATTATATGTATTTCGACTCTTAAATGCACAACTCCAAATAATGCAAATTAGAAACTCCTTTCTAATTTCATTCGCATTGCCAAGGACTCTTTGGGTTGTCATTTATCGAATCATATAGGACATTTCTTCTCTTTATTAGAAGTGGTAGATTCTTTATTGATCATACATTATCTCCATGTACAACTTATTATACCCAAGCATACCCTTTGATATACCCTAAGGGTCTTAAGGAATAAGTCAAAGTATAACTCATCATACACAAGATACTATGATGATCTCAATTCCAAGGATCACTTCAGACTACTATCACTACAGAATTCCTATCGATGCACAAATAAAACTCCATTAGGTATTCCTTAGCGAGCCATGCTCAGGTGAACTTATTCTCTAATAAGCACCTACATACTTGCTTTTAGTGTTCCACACAAATGATCATGAGATCAATCATCCTCATCCAATGAGTAAGTTAACGACGTATGTACCAATCTATCCGGATTCACTAATCCCCAATTTAGTAATCCAATGATTGGGAACTATTTTAGTTTTAAGCTTTCTAAGAATTTAGATCTCATTAGAATGATCATCATCATTATTCTAAAAGCATTGCTTAAAACTATGGGTTTATCACATATTATAAAACAACATCATGTAGATAATTAAAAAGCCTTTAATAAATTAATACTTTTATTAATAAATGAATAAGATTGTTACAAAGTATATGCTTTATCATCAAACATGATTGGCTTGTGTGCATACTACTTTCAATCTCCCACTTGCACTAAAGCCAATCGTCATGGTAACTCATACTCTTCTTCTCTAAGTGACGATTATCCTGCTGTTGGATAAGCTTTAGTTAATGGATATGTAATGTTGTTCATGAGAGTCCACTATCTCTATAGTGATTTCCCATCTTTCAATGATTCTAATAATCAAATGAAAGTGCCACAACACATGTTTAGATCCAAGATGAGACTTAGGAACTATTCCTAGTTCTGTAATGAACTTTAATCCAAAAAATCAACTTGTAGCTTCATTTATAGCTATATACTTTGTCTTTATTACTAAACCAGCAACTCTTTGCTGTTTGGAACCTTTCCAATTCACTGCACCACCGTTCAAGGTAACACTTTACCTTAAAGTGAATTTTCTGTCGTCTTGGTCTGTCTGAAAAACTTGAGTCTGTTAAGCCTTCTAGTTATAATTCAGACCCACCATGAATATGATCACATCCTTAGTGCCGGTTAAGCACTTTAAGATGCTTTTCACTGACCCATAGTGAACTTCTCCATAATATGACTGATCAACATCAGGTCTCGTACATTTCATTGCATACATGATTGTTATTCATGTGATCTCTCTTTTGGAGTCTGTGGGGACTATTAGAGAGATACACTCCATCGCTTCATCCACATGAGACATCTCTTGGAGTTTGCCATGCTAAGCGACTTTAGCATCAAATGAATATCGTTCCTTGGGTTAAGTCGAGCATCCTCTTATATCTATCTATATAGATTTATATCCCCAATTAAGATACTCTTCCAAATCATTCATGGAGGAATCTTTAGACAACTTTATCTTTACTGATTGTAGCATTGGTATGTCATTCCTTATCCGTAGTATATCAACATGTAGTACTAGGAATGTCACGATGCTCCCACTGACCCTTTTGTACACACTAGGTTCATTCTTATTTTTGATAAAATCAAACTCTTTTGATTTGTTTCATCAAAACGAATGTTCCATTTTTGAGAATATTGCTTCAATCAATTTCTCTGAGTGTCTACAACTCTTAACTCATCGTATGTAACTGGATCATCATCTTCTATGATGATCGTACCTCATCATCATCATCTATGATGAATCCATACCTCCTAGGTATCTTGATACTATTCGCATTTACGATTGATTAGGTTGTGGTACAATAGAATTACATCTCTGAGTTCCTCTTATTTGACTTATAGTGTTTTGTGGTTCTTGAACTTTTCAAGATCTATTATCCTCCCACTAGCCCTTCAATGATAAACGCCTTTATCTTAGAAGGCGGCGTTTTTCGTAACAAACACCTTTTGCTAAGTAGAATTATAGAACATATACCCTAAACTTACTTTAGGATGTCCCACAAATCGACACTTATCAAATCTTGTCCCAAGCTTATCCTTTGAAACCTTTTCACATAAGTTGGACAACCCCTTATCTTAACATACTTAAGATTAGAATCCTCCCCATCCATAACTTTTATGGAGTCTTGAGGGCCGGATTTTGAGGTTACCATTTTCGTAGAGATATCGACCATTTCTAGGACATTATCCTGAAGAATCTTTGGAATGTCGGTAAAATCATTATGGACCGCACCATGTCCAACAAGGTACGATTTTTCATTCAGATACATCAATCAATTATTGCGTATCAGGATGTGTCCATTATGAGAAAACCATTTGAGATGATCTAGAAACTTATTGCACAAGTATTTATTCCTTGATCTAATCAAAGAATCTTAATACTTTGCCAATTTGTTTCATTTCTGAATTCTTTGAACCTTTCAAATAATTCACACTTGTATTTCAACAAATACATACATTCAACTCTTTGAATGATCATCTTCCTTTTTCTTGTTCTAGTTTGTTCAATTTGCAAAATTATTTTTTATGTAAGTCAAGTATACAAAATTTATTAAGTAGTATTCCAGTTCTATACAAAACATTATTATTATAAATAGAACAACAATTGTTCTTAATTATAATACCAAAGATTTCATTGTCCAACAATAAAATAGAAATAATATTTTTAACAAGAACTGGAATACAATAACAACTTATTGACTTAATAGATTTGCCCGTAGGCATTGCTAAACTATAAGTTCCTATGGCTAATGCAGCAACCTTTGCTTCATTTTCCACACATAGGATTACTTATATTTGTTTAGCTTTCTACTTCTGCTTGGTCCCTTCATAAATCTACATTTATGATAACCAAAGTCGGTATCCAATACCCAAGTAGAACCTTGACTTAAAGAAAAATTTATTTTAAATCATGAACAAATTTGTATTATGTAGAAACTTCACTAAGCTTCTTTGGTTAGCCTCTGCGCAAGATGCTTCTCGCAGATTTCTTTCCGAGTGTCCGGGCTTATTGCGGTGGAAGCAAACTCCTTTCTTTATCCGTGTCGCTTTTGTTCTTATTATCCTTTGTTTTTGCCTTTCTATTTACCTTCTTTGAATCGTTCTTCTTTTCGAGAAAATCCTTTGGCCCCTACCAAGAAGACTTGATCTTTCTTGGTTGGAAAGTGACTCTCAACATTTTTCAACATGTTAAGCAAATCAGCAAGGCTGATATCTAGCTTGTTCATATGAAAAATTCACAACAATTGTGAAAGGAGTCCGGGAGTGAGTGCAAGATCAAATCTTGGCTCAACTTTCCATCCATGACAAAACCAGTTGTCCTAATTGATCAATCAAATTGATTATGTTAAGAACTTTTTGTCTGTACTATAGTGCCATTGGCCAATCTAGATCGGAAGAGCTCCTTAGATATCTGATATCTATCAGTCCTACTTTTCTCGCCATCAACTACTTGATGTGTAGGAATATAGTAAGAGCATCCATAGTTTCATGCTGACGCTGAAGCTCGTTACTCATGGATGCGAGCATGATGTATTGAGCCAATTGTGCATCATTTTGCCACTTTCTAAAAGTAGCAATCTCTTCCTCGGAGGCATTATGCGCGCAACCATTGCGAGGATAGGCGTATTAAGGACATAAGATAGCTTTTCACCTATGAGAACTATTCTCAAATTCCTTAACCAATCCGTTTAATTGATTACGGTTAATTTAGCATCTAATATGCTTCGCAGTGATAGTAATTTTAGACATTGTAAAATTCTGTAAATGAATTTGTAATTAACAACATTTTAACATACATTCTTTTATTAATTACCAAAATAATTTAGGTCTTGTTTTAAATTGGTATCTCCCACTATTTTCTTCAAACTATATTACCCTCACTTATATAGTTCGGCAAAATCTAATTAAAGATTTGCTAGTGAGAATAAGGATCCCATTTCAAATGTATATAACCTTGTGGTGACACAACAAACTATATATAAATAAATAGGTAGACAACTTTTGTCAATTACATCAACTATGCAACTCCTTTTATTTTGCCTCTTAGATTATTTTGATCAAGTGGTGGCACATCCGAATCAAAATTATCCAAGTTAAGTCCGACCTAGCACTCCATATATTCAAAAAAGAAAAATATCATCCTTGTGGTGACACAACAAAACAATATTGTTCAATTTTCTTTATAAGCATCAAATGTGATAAATTAACATCTTAAATACTTAATACTTGCCTTGTGGTGACACAACAAACTCATATTAAATATTTAATACCTTATTAATTTTATCATGCTAGAAAGCGACGTTCGATATTCCAAATATCTTTGAGCGCTTAGGACTTAATATATAAAAATTGAGGGGTTTGTTATTAATTTGTCTCATCTTGTTTTAGCGCATTTACATATATATATATATAAAATACGCGTTATATTAATGAACATGCGAAGCATGTTTGCATAATATATATATATATATATATAGCATGCACATATAGAATACTATATTCTACCGGATTGATTATGGACTTTTATTCTAGTTTGGTTCACTAGAGCCACCAAGTGAACCAAAAGGTCAAACCCTAGGGGTGCAAGAAATAATATTTAAATATAACTATTACATTTAAACCCGGGCTCCATTACAAACAGGTCTTCAAGCGCTCCTTGCTCCTTGATCTCCAATTTTTCAAAATTAATTCTAAATATTCCTATTACAAAACTATTTAAAATAAATAGAAACCTTGATCGTGATCGAGGGAAGTACATAGAGAGAGATAGAATTTACATTTAGAAAAATTAGAGAAGGCAGTAATGAGACCCCATTTAATAAAACCCATACATTCATGCATCCAACTAAAATAAAATTCAATCGCATTGGTCGATAGTCCATAATCAATCCCATTTATTATCATACACATCACCATATGCATCAATAAATAATATTCATCTTATGAATAATAAACATTTAATATATATATTGATATCATTTAATGGGTAAATTTAGTTAGTATAAAATCTAATTTTGAATCAAAATAAACTCCTTTATTTTAATCCAAATTTAAATCAAAATAAAACTATTTTATTTTAATTTATCCAATTTTGAATAAAATAAACTATTTTATTTTAATCAAAATTTTAATCAAAATAAACTCCTTTATTTTAATTAATTATGGAATCCAATTCCATATAAAAAAAAAAATCTTTAATTAAAATAAACTCTTTTATTTTAATTAATTATGGAATCAATTCCATGTAAAAAAAATCTTTTATTCAAGGAAACACGGATATTCTTTCCTATTCACAAATAAACTCCTTTTATTTTGAATAATATGAAATCTTATTTCATATTTAAATAAACTCCTTTATTTAAAGAAACATGGATTCTCTTTCCTATTCACAAATAAACTCTTTTATTTTGAATAATATGAAATCTTATTTCATATCTAAACAAACTCCTTTATTTAAGGAAAGATGGATTTACTTCCCTATTCACAAATAAACTCCTTTATTTTAGGAAAAATAAAATCCAATTTCAACTCCAATTAGTTATCATGGAATCCAATTCCAACTCTAATTAGTTGAAGCATGAAATTTAATTAAAATAAATCTTTTATTTTAATATTAAAATAAACCTTTTATTTTAAGATTAAAATAAACCTTTTATTTTAATTATAAAATTATTAAAATTAAAATAAAACTTTATATTTTAATATTAAAATAAACCTTTTATTTTAAAATTAAAATAAACTTTTATTTTAATTATATAATAATTAAGATATATATATATATATATATATATATATATATATATTATATATATATATATATATATATATATAACCGTTCTCGATTTCCGTGCCATGCTACAAAAAAAAATGTGTCGCTTTCTTATTTATTTTGGTATGACATAATATATATATATATATATATATATATATATATATATATAATGATTATACAATCATTAGATAATCATTAGCAATCATTACTTCTTGATTTCGATTTATGATGCTTCACGTAACTTCGACTTGATTTCCGAATTAACTTTTAGTTGCTTTGTCCGGTTTTGAATTTCAAAGCAGTCAAGGTTTCAAAAAAAAAAATTTTTTTTTTTTTTTTTTTTTTTATTAAATTTTATATAATAAAATTATGCCCAATTAAATTGTTCTAAACACATATCAATATAATATCAAATTAAAATAATTAATAATTCGCATAAAAGTTTGGCTCTGATGCCACTGTTAGGTTTGTAATATTCATGAAGCAATCAAATTGCATAAAAAGTGCGGAAGCGTGTAAAAATCAGAGTTTAAAAATTTTACAAACCATATACCCGGATCACCCTTTATGCATAATTATTAATTAAACAAAAAGATAAAGAATAAAATCATACCCTTGAAGATCGAGCTTCCTCAAGTACAAGTTCACCTCCAAATCCTTTCGCGTTCATGCAACTTGAATCTACCGGGGTTTTGTTCCTTCCTTTGATCAACGTTAGCCACCCATGTGTTTGTCCTCTAGAGGTGATCCACCAAGGAAGAATAAAATTCAAGAAGATGGGTGTTATGGCTAACCCTAGTTTTCTATCTCTATAGAAAAGGCATACTCCCAACAACTTGGAATTATTACGTACTTTGTTAAAGTCAACAACCCATACCACCCATAATAAGACTCCTCTTATTTATAGATGTGGGCAACCCATCTTAACAATTAAGGAATTGGATTTTATTTAATTAATTAAATTCTTTTAATTAATTAATCTCCCTAATCTTATTAGGGATAATTAATTAAACTCCTTTAACTAATTTTCCTTCCTAATCCAATTAGGAATATTTGAGAGTACTTATATTAAATTAATTCCTAAACTCTTTTAGAAATTAAAATAATAATAATTGTAATAATATTAATAAGACTCCTCTTATTAATTTATATTTAATATTTCTAAAATATTAAATAATAAATATTAAGCTATTTAATTTATTCTATCACCACAGATTAAATTAAATATACTTACTTATATTATTACGATTATGCCATTAACTTCTTAAATAATTATTCTTCCTTTTATGGTGTGACCCTTTAGGTTCTCCATATTAAAGCTAGGTTGTGAATAAATCAATTAGAACAATTCTAATCTTATTTAAATAAATAAATTAAACAATTAATTTATTTAAATAATAATATTATTACAATAAGGATAAGCCTCCCTAGCGATCGGCGATTTTCCGGATAATATAGATTTCAACATTAATCATTAAAGAACCTTTGAGTAAATAGTTCTTTGTCAATTCAATCCTTCCACCATACAATGTCCCAATTAAATATAAGACATGGAATTATCGTCAAGTCTTATTTTATTTAATTATATGTATTTCGACTCTTAAATGCACAACTCAAATAATGCAAATTAGAAACTCCTTTCTAATTTCATTACGCCTTGCCAAGGACTCTTGGGTTGTCATTTATCGAATCACATAGGACATTTCTCTTCTTTTATTAGAAGTGGTAGATTCTTTATTGATCATACATTATCTCCATATACAACTTATTATACCCAAGCATACCCTTTGATATACCCTAAGGGTCTTAAGGAATAAGTCAAAGTATAACTCATCATACACAAGATACTATGATGATCTCAAGTCCAAGGATCACTTGTACTACTATCACTACTGAGAATTCCTATTGATGAACAAATAAAACTCCATTAGGTATTCCTTAGCGAGCCACGTTCGGTGAACTTATTCTCTAATAAGCACCTACATACTTGCTTTTAGTGTCTCCACACAAATGATCATGAGATCAATCATCCTCATCCAATGAGCAAACAACGTATGTACCAATCTATCCGGATTCACTAATCCCCAATTTAGTAATCAATGATTGGGAACTATTTTAGTTTTAAGCTTTCTAAGAATTTAGATCTCATTAGAATGATCATCATCATTATTCTAAAAGCATTGCTTAAAACTATGGGTTTATCACATATTATAAAACAAAGATCATGTAGATAATTAAAAGCCTTTAATAAATTAATACTTTTTATTAATAAATGAATAAGATTGTTACAAAGTATATGCTTTATCATCAAACATGATTGGCTTGTGTGCATACTACTTTCAAAAACAGCTTTCCGTGTAAAGATGAGACGGTTTATATATAATATTATTCAAGTAAGATATGATATTATTTATAATATTATATATGATAGTTATATATATATTGTTAACATGTGATCCTGACATCTTCGGTAAAAATGAGTATATCATATATAGTAATTATATATATCAAGTGACCTGAAGTTTTTTTTATATATCATATATAGTAATTATATAATAATATATATGGTTACTTTCTTATATGATTACATGGATGTGCAGGATCAACATGTTTTATATAAACGTGATTCGCATTGTTTTTTTTAACATGCCACACCATTCAGTTAAATTGAATATTATAATATATAATATTCTAATAATTTTATAATTAAAATAAAGAGTTTATTTTAATCTTGAAATTGGATTTCATGCAACTTAAAATTGTCCATTGAATGATATTCATATATATATGGAATGATTTTATTTATTGATACATATAATGATATGTATGATAATAAATGGGATTGATTATGGACTATTGACCAATGTGATTTGATTTATTTTGGTTGGATGTTTGAATGAATGGGTTTTATTAAATAGTGTTTGCGTACCTCGTCTTTTTTGGTTTTCTTCTGATGTAAATTCTATCTCTCTCCTATGTACGTCTCCTTGACTGCTGATCAAGGTTTCTATTTAAATTAAATAGTTTATGTAATAGGATTAGTTAGAATTTTTTTCGAAGAACCGGCGATCAAGGAGCGTTCGAAGACCCATTTTCATGGAGCCCGGGTTTAAACGTAATAGTTATTTTTAAATGTTTATTCTTGCACCCTAGGGTTTGACCTTTTTGTTCACTTGGTGGCTCTAGTGAACCAAACTAGAATAAAAGTCCATAATCAATCCGGGTAGAATATAGTATTCTATATGTGAATGCTAGTATTATATATATATTATATATTATGCAAACATGCTTCGCATGTTTAATAATATGACGTGCATTTTATATATATATTTTCATGCACGCTAAACAAGATGAGACAAATAATTACAAATCCCTCAAAGTTTTTATATTAAGTCTTAAGCGTTCAAAGATATTTAGAATATCGAACGTCGCCTTCTAATAAAATTAATAGAGTATTAAATATTTAATATGAGTTTTTTGTGTCACCACAAGGCAAGTATTAATCATTTAAGATGTTAATTTATCACATTTGATGCTTATAAAGAAAATTGAACAATATTGTTTTGTTGTGTCACCACAAGGACAATATTTTTCTTTTTTGAATATATGGAAGTGCTAGGTTGGACTTAACTTTGATAATTTTGATTCGGATGTAACACCACTTGATCAAAATAATCTAATAGGCAAAACATAAGGAGTTACATGATGATGTAATTGACAAGGAGTTGTCTACCTATTTATTTATATATTGTTTGTTGTGTCACCACAAGGCTATATATACTTAAAATGGGATCCTTATTCTCACTAGCAAAAACTTTAATTAGATTTTGCCGAACTATATAAACGAGGGTAATATAGTTTGAAGAAAATAGTGGGAGATACCAATATAAAATAAGACCTAATTTATTTTGGTAATTAATTAAATGAATGTTTGCTAAAATATTATCTTTTTACATGCAGAATTTTGAAAATGTCACATTCACTAATTTCACTGCGTAACATACTTGATGCTAACAAACTTACCGGACCAAATTACACAGACTGGTTAAGAAATCTGAGAATTGTTCTCACTGCTGAAAAGATTTCTTATGTCCTAAATTCGCCCGTACCTGCAAAATTTGCAGAGACAGCCTCTGAGGAAGAGATTGCTACTTTTAAAAAGTGCCAAGATGATGCATCTGTGGCTCAATGCATCATGCTCGCATCCATGAGTAACGAGCTTCAGCGTTAGCATGAAACCATGGATGCTCCTACTATGCTACTGCAACTTCAAGAGTTGTATGGTGAGCAAAGTAGGACTGCTAGATATGAAATATCTAAGGAGCTCTTCCGATCTCGAATGACCGAGGGTACTACCGTTGAGACTCATGTCTTAAATATGATCAATCTGATTGAACGTCTTGGACAGCTTGGGTTCATCATGGATGGGGAGTTGAGTCAAGATTTAGTCTTACAGTCACTCTCGGACACCTTCTCACAATTTGTTGTGAATTTTCACATGAATAAGTTAGATGTCACCTTGCCTGAATTACTTAACATGTTGAAAACTGCTGAAGGTCACTTCCCATCCAAGAAGAACTATGTCTTACTGGTGGATGATTCTTCCAAGAAAAGGAAGAAGCCTAAGGTATCTTATGAAAAGAAGAAATCCAAGAAAGCTAAGGGAAAGGCAAACGTGAAGAATCAAAAGAAACCTGGTCCAGCTAGGAAATGAATTTTCTTCCATTGCAACAAGTCGGGTCACTAGAAGAGGAACTGCAAGGATTATCTTGCGGAACAAAAGTAAAAGAAGCTTGGAGAAGCTTCGAATCCTAATCAAGGTTTGTTTGTGATTGAAATTAATTTTTCTAAAAGTCAATATTCTACTTGGCTATTGGATACCGGCTGTGGTTCTAACATATAATAATATGTAGGGACTGGTTAGAAGTAGAAAGTTGAACAAGGATGAGGTCGTCCTAGGAGTGGGAAATGGAGCAAAGGTTGCTGCATTAGCCGTAGGGACTTATTGTTTAGCACTGCCTACGGGCAAGTTCATTAATTTAAATAATTATTATTTTATTCCAAATATCATTAGAAACATTTTTTCTATCTTTGTATTTGATATGGATGGTTTTAACATTATAATAAAGAACACCAGTTGTTCTATTTATAATGATAATGTTTTATATGGTGTTGGTAATTTGCGAAATGGACTTTATATACTTGACTTGCATGAAAATATACTTCAAATTGAACAAACTAAGAAAAAGAAAAGAGATGATGTTAATTATACCTTCATGTGGCACTGTAGACTCGGTCATATTAATGAAACAAGATTATCCAAGTTGAATAAAGATGGGCTCCTAGAGCTATCGGATTATCAATAATATCCAACTTATGAATCTTGTCTCATGGGCAAAATGACTAAATCTCCTTTTAGTGGAAAAGGATAAAGAGTTACAGAGTTGTTAGCGTTGGTACACACAGATGTATGTGGACCTATGACAACAATTGCACGAGGAGGGTATTCATATTTTATTACATTCACTGACGATTACTCAAGATTTGGATATGTGTATTTAATGAAATACAAATCTGAATCATTTGAAAAGTTCAAAGAGTTCAGAAGTGAAGTAGAGAAGTAAACTGGTAAAAGTATTAAGATTCTTCGATCTAATCGAGGAGGAGAATACTTAAGTTGTGAGTTTCTCAATTGTCTCAAAGAAAATGGTATAATCTCACAATGGACTCCACTAGGGACACCACAGATGAATGGTGTATCTGAAAGGAGAAATCGAACATTGTTGGACATGGTTCGATCAATGATGAGCTTTACCGACCTTCCAGTTTCCTTCTGGGGATATGCCCTATAATTGGTTGCATACCTACTTAACAAGGTACCTACAAAATCTGTCCCCAAGACCCTATATGAGTTATGAACATGGAGGAAACCAAATCTGAAGCATGTTAAGACTTGGGGTTGTCCAGCTTATGTCAAAAAATTTGAAAATGATAAGCTACAGACTAGATTTGACAAATGTAGATTTGTGGGATACCCAAAAGAAACTTCGGGGTATTATTTCTATCATCCAACTAATCAAAAGGTGTTTGTTGTGAAACATGTTGCCTTCTTGGAAAAGGAGTTTATCCTTGAAGGGGTCAGTGGGAGTAAGATATATCTTGAAGAGGTTTAAGAACCACAAAATACTATAGATCAAAGTGAGGTACCTAACCAAGTAGAGATTCCTTCTGTACCACACCCTATTCATAAATCTGAAGAGTACCAAAGATACCTGATAGGTATGGACTTGTCATAGAGGATGACGATGAGGTACACATCATAGATGTTGATGATCCATTGAATTACAAACAAGCTATGAGTAATAAAGACTCAGAGAAGTGGCAAGAAGCCACGAAATCCGAGATGGACTCCATGTATGAGAACCAAGTATGGACTTTAGTTTCACCACCTGAAGGCATTAAGCCTATTGGGTGTAAATGGGTCTTTAAAAGAAAGACTGGAGCGGACAGCAAGGTAGAGACCTATAAGTCCCGACTGATCGCAAAAGGTTTCAAACAAAGATAAGAAGTTGACTATGCCAAAACTTTCTCACCAGTAGCAATGCTCAAGTCCATTCGGATTTTGCTTGCGATTGCAGCTTACCATGACTATGAAATCTGGCAAATGGACGTGAAAACGGCCGTCCTTAATGGGAAACTTGAGGAGGATATGTTTATGACACAGCAAGAGGGATTTGTTTCAAAGGTTGGAATAAATCAAGTATGTAAGCTACAACGATCCATTTATGGATTGAAGCAAGCTTCTCGTAGGTGGAACATCCGTTTTGATGAGACAATCAAAGAGTTTGATTTTATCAAAAATGAGGATGAACCATGTGTGTACAAGAAGGTTAGTGGAGCGTTGTTTCATTCCTTGTATTATATGTTGATGATATATTACTGATAGGGAATAATATTCCTATGCTACAATCAATTAAAATCTGGTTATCTAAACACTTCTCCATGAAGGACTTGGGAGAAGCATCCTATATTTTAGGGATAAAGATCTATAGAGATAGATCTAAAAGGATGCTTGGCTTATCCCAAGGAACGTACATTGACTCAATGCTAAAGAAATTTAGCATGGAAGATTCCAAAAGAGGTCTCATGCTGATGAGCCATGGAATACATCTCTCTAAGAAACACGCCCCAAAGACACCTGAAGAGAGAGACCATATGAGTAAGATTCCTTATGCTTCAGCAATAGGATCTATCATGTACGGTATGATATGTACTAGACCAGATGTCACTCATGCACTTAGTGTAACAAGCAGACATCAGTCGAATCCGGAGAAGAACCACAGAAAGCGTTGTGAAAATATCCTAAAGTACTTAAGAAAAACTAAGGATGTATTTCTTGTCTACGGTGGGTCTGAATTGAAACTAGAGGGCTTCACAAACTCAAGTTTTCAAACGGACCAAGATGACAATAAATCCATTTTGGGGCATGTGTTTACCTTAAATGGCGGCACAGTGAGTTGGAAGAGTTCCAAACAGCAAACAGTTGCTCATTCAGTGACAGAGGCAGAGTACATAGCTGCAAGTGAAGCTGCAAAGGTAGCTGTTTGGATAAAGAAGTTCATTACCGAACTTGGTGTGGTTTCTAGCATTACAGGACTAGTACCTTTATTACGTGACAATCATAGGAGTACATTACATGAGCTAAAGAACCCAGGTCTCATCAGAAATCCAAACACGTGTTGCGGCGGTTTATCATAGAAAGAGGAGACGTTACCCTTGAGCGTGTGGACTCTCAAGACAATATTGCAGATCCATTTACTAAAGCTTTAACACAACAACATTTTGATCGTCACTTAGAGAAGATGGGTATGAGATACCACGGCGATTGGCTTTGGTGTAAGTGGGAGATTGAAAGTAGTATGCATACAAGCCAATCATGTATAATGATAAAGCATGTACTTTGTAATAAATCTTATTTATTTATTAATAAAAGAATTATTTATTAAAGGCATTTATTATCTACATGGTGTTGTTTTAATAATATATGATAAACCTATAGTTTAAGCAATGCTTTTAGAATCAAAATGAGATCATGCTAACGAGATCTAAATTCTTAGATAGCTTAAAACTAAAATGTTCCCAAATAATTCACTAAAAAGGGGATTAGTGAATCCAAATAGATTGGTACGTACGTTGTTTGCTCATTGGATGAGAATGATTGATCTCATGATCATTTTTGTGGAGACACTAAAGTAAGTATATAGATGCTTATTAGAGAATAAGTTCACTGAACGTGACTCACTAAGGAATACCTAATGGAGTTTTACTTGCCTGTCAATAGGAATTCCTATAGTGATAGTAGTACAAATGATCCTTAGACTTGAGATCATCATAGTATCTTATATATAATAAATTACACTTTGACTTATTCCTTAAGACTCTTAGAGTATATCAAAGGGTTTGCTTGGGTGTAATGAGTTATATATGGAGATAATGAATGATCAATAAAGACTCTACCACTTCTAGTAAAAGAAGTGAAATGTCCTATGTGATTCGATAAATGACAACTCAGGAATCCTTGGGCAAGGTGAAATGAAATTAGAAAGTAGTTTCTAATTTGCATTCATTAGGAGTTGTGCATTTAGGAATCGAAATACATATAATTAAATAAAATAAGACTTGACAATAATTCCATGTCTTATATTTAATTGGGACATTGTATGGTGGAAGGATTGAATTGTACGGTAACTATTTACTCAAAGGTTCTTTTATGATTAATGTTGAAATCTATATTATCTGGAAAGTCGTTGATCGCTAGGGAGGCTTATCCCTATTGTAGAATAAATATTATTTATTTAAATAAATTAATCATTTAATTTATTTATTTAAATAAGATTAGAATTGTTCTAATTGATTTATTCACAACCGGTTTAATATGGGAACCTAAAGGGTCACACCATAAAAGAAAGAATAATTATTTGAGAAGTTAATGGCACAATCGTAATAATATGTTAAGTATATTTAATTTAATCTATGGTGATAGAATAAATTAAATAGCTTAATATTTATTATTTAGTACTTTAGAAATATTAAATATAAATTAATAAGAGGAGTCTTATTAGTATTATTACAATTATTATTATTTTAATTTCTAAAAGAGTTTAAGATCAACTTGTGGAAGACTTCATCTTGAATGTCTTCAGAACTCAATCTGTATGTTGACTGGGTTGGTACTTAGATCTTCTGTTAGCTGGCATGTCATTCGTTGAGTGCTCTCTGGTTTCCCTTAGGTGGAATGTATCTTTGCAGCTCAGACTAGAGGATTCATTACTTTGGATATTCTGGGAGTGCTCATTTGTTGAGAACCATGTTTGCTCTACGATTTAGCCTTGGCATTGTGAGCACATCTGTTGAAGCCTTAGTTCTGCATTCTACGATTCTGCCTTGGGTTGTGCAGACACTACGACTCCGAGATCAGATCTTAACACTCTACAATTTTTATCTTTATGCTCGATGTCTGCATCTGATCTTGCTCGACTACGATCTCTGCCTCTGAATTGAATAGTAGACTCTACGACTCAGAGTGTAGTCTATAATTCTTAACTTGGCTTTGGCAGATGCTCGGTCGGCTCTTAGACAGGCTATCTCTCCGATTCTGAACATTACTTCCTCAACAGACTACGGCTCTGAGGAAGTTCTTCTCGACACACTACGATCCGTCCTCGTCTCTCCTGAGAGGCGACGAACTCCGAGATCTACTAGCTTGTAGACTATGATTCTGCCTTGATAGCTCTAGAGTCTTTCTTGACTCTCCTGGCAGACTATGATTTCTAGTGCAGTGCTCAACGATCAGACAAGCATATCTATTACATTTTAAGATCAACCTAACAAGATTGATATTTCTATATTTATAGTCCTTGTACAT
Source organism: Panax quinquefolius (assembly GCA_020205615.1). Lineage (NCBI taxonomy): Eukaryota > Viridiplantae > Streptophyta > Magnoliopsida > Apiales > Araliaceae > Panax > Panax quinquefolius. Next base: position 138,035 of record JAINUW010000805.1, read on the forward strand.
CATTTCTTTTTAAAAACTTTACAAAGCTATTTCGCTTATGTAGGATCAACCTAACATATTTGATCAATTCATTCTAAGTCCTTGTACATATGTTCCTATTATCTATTAAAGGACTTTACAGCTTTTCTTAATGCAAGCATACTCGCATATTCATTTATTTATATCATAATCAAATCATACATAAATAGGAATATCATTCACATGCTTATTCATAACACTGTTGAATGAAGAAAACAACATGTATAGGTTTTTTAAATAACGTCGTAGTTGTTACCGTTAAAACTGTTGGAATACCCGGTGATTAAAATATAGTAATACGCGGTGTTGCACATTAGCACACGGTATTGCACAATAATTCTAATTATTGATTCTTACGTAAGAAATCATAACTCAATAATTGTTACAGTAATTACTGTTCAATATTTTATTTTATTGATTAAATAATTGCTACGTTGATATTTTATATTATTGATTCAATAATTGTCACTACATGGTATTTTCCATTATCAGATCAATAATTCATATTATTTGAATAATATTATTAGATAGTATTATTGGCAACGTCTAAGGAAGTTCTGTCTAGGAAATGGGTTTGGTCACCTAATTGCGCGCCAGTAAGGAGAAATCCTTATCGGAAAGCCCCATCTTTCTTGGGAACGACCTGGTTGTTAATATTGTGGTTCTGTAATATTATTTGTGAATAATTAATTGTTAATTTATATGATAAGGAAATATTTATTTAATGTGGATATAAATGGAGGAATTTTTTAAAAAGTGACAATTGTTGAAAATTGATATTTTATCTTTTCTGATAAAATAATTCATTCAAATATATTATTATATTACATTATAAATGTATAATGTGATAATACAATAACATAATAATAGTGATATTTTTACACTAAATTCATGGTATATGAATAAAATGAGAAGAAAGAAAGCAAATTGCGTCCGAATTGATTTTGTTACAATAAATGCTAAAAACATGTTTTGTGAGATTGGTGGGCACCACTTGTTGAAAAATGTTGATTGTTAATTTTCCAAAGTTGGTATACGGAGGTCTTTATCAGTATATTTTTGTCAGTGTCAAGGCTTGGAAAAATCATCTATATGTAAACTTGGGTCATTTTTCGTTCGGAATTTGGAAAAACTTTCTTCTACAAAGTTGTATAGAATGAAATTTTATATGGAATGGACATAGAATTCGTATTTTTCTGATAAAAGGGTTATTTATTATGAATTGTTGAAGTTTTGGAAATAAATGTTTTTTATTAAAAATATGGGTGGACCCCACTTTTGTTTTTTGTGGAAAAATGCTAAAATTTCAAAGTTTGTTATGCGTGAATGGCAAAGGGTGAAAGCAACCGGTAGCAGGTTAGTCAACATTGGTGTTCTGGCATTTCCCAATAAATAGGGTGCTTAGTTAGAAATAAAATCACACCAGAATCAGAAGTTTTCTCTCTATAATATCGAGCGTATTTTTGTGAGTATTTAGATACTTTGAGAGTTAATAAGTTGTGAAAGTTTTCTTCAGCATTATATCTGATATTTTGGCCAAAAGTACTATTCTTTTGAAGTAAGGGATGTTATTTTTTTTATAAATGATATTATTTCTTTTAATATTATTATACCGAAATATTGATATAAATTTTATTGTAAAATTTTTACCTTTTCGTGTCGGGGTTACTATTCACGTATACGACACTATTCACATATACGGCACTATTCACGAATACGACACTATTCATAGAAAAGTTAAAAAAAATTGTCCAAGTTTTCTATTATGGTTACTATATTTGATTGTATCCATGTTTTGGTCTTCATTCTTGAATTTTGCTCCATAATTGTTTATTTTAGAGTATTTTTGAACTTCGATAAACTAAAGTACGAATCCCTAATCTTTGTCTTTTTATCTCACTAGATTCGTTTTCTTTAAAATATTTTCGTCATCCTCAGTCATAAATTGTGATATAACTGAATATCTTTGTCCTGTAGTGCAAAGATGAATGATTACCTGATGAATATCTTTGGCCTGTAGTGCAAAAGATGGACAGGTGCTGAGATGAACATGACCAACTGGTGATACAAATGAATATCTTTGTCCTGTAGTGCAAAGATGAATATTTGATTTGAGATAATTATTGATTGATGTTACAGGGATAAAATACTAATGATAGACTTTTAAATCACAGAAGATAGTAGACTTCATTCTCTACTTAACTCTTCTAATGAATTGTTATTTTCGCTGCGAATATTGATCTAAAACTTGTTGTCCATTATATTTTATCTGATTTATTGAATGCTAACGATAATTTGTTCTATATTATCTTAGTCATAATATTCTTTAATGAGCTAGTTGAGCTCACCCTTTTCCCTTTTTGTTCCATTTTTCTTCTCTGGAGGTGAGAATATAGCGGGAACTAGTCGGGGTGTGGAGTGATGGTTCAAGATAGTTGTTTTAGCAGTCCTCACTATTAAGTAAAATAGTGTATTAATAATTGTAATGTGGACTTTATTTGAGTTTGGATATTGTCTAGAAGACAATATTTGTATTAAAACTCAAAGCATATGTGTTGTCGTATTTTGCACGACAATTGTAATAATGAAGTTGTAGTTATTTTCTGAACCATGTATTTGGCGACCCATAATGGGTTGTGTGGACCTATTTTGGGGGGCATCACAGTTCAACAACGACGAATTATAGAGAAGTTATGAACCATAAATAAATAATATAATGCATCAAATTCATGCTTTAAGAATAAAGTTCAAAGCATTGAAAATATAATAAACCTTGCTTAAACAAAAATGGTAATCTAAGGTTAGATTTTCCAATAAAGAAACAGAATTACGAACTTTGCTCAATAGAATTCAAGAACTTGCGTAATTTATAAACAAAATAGAATAACAACCTTGCTTAATTATAATCAAGGTAGGATAAGCTCAAATAGAGATTAGGATTAGAGAACTAGCTCAACTAAATAATAAATTCAAGAAATTTGCATAATGTAAGAGTAGGGATAGGAGACTTGCCTCGTGCGTTAGCTACACAATTATAACTCATGCTTCCCGAACACCCTAAACATTCCATTAACATCGTAACACAACTTTAGCCACATAATATTAATCTCATAGATTCAACTTCCACTTTTATATAATTTGTCAACCTAATTTGAATTCGTATTTTTCAAATCGATAAAACTTAACCAATCTAAAGTTCTTTCTTAGCCTACGATTCAACTTCAATAATCACATAATAAAGCTTTACAATAATAGATTAAAGTATAATTTATAAATTTTCAAAACTTGAAATCATCAATTACACATGAATAATCTGTTATAATATCTTGATATAAGCCTAACAGATTTTCATGAACTTTAAACTAGATTAGACTAAGTTTAAGTGATTGAACAAATAACATCTCATCACTGTCTCTATTCTCGGTCCAAGCAAATTTGTCGCCTAAGCCTCTGCGATAGAGCAACCACGCCATTTCGCTTTTGACACCGGTATGACTCGATTTGGTGTCTGACAAAAATTATGCAGACTGTTTTTCATCTCTGTTCAAACCCAAACTCACAAATTTCACTATTTAAGCAACAAATTGAACACACCCAAGTAACATAATCTTCATATAAACATTACCTAACATGTATACATTGATTTAAAACATCAAAATATTTTTATAAAAACTCCATTTTTAGACAACCTTAGCAAAAATAATCACTAAAAATTTGTTACTACATCAAATCAGCCCATTCAAATTGTATTCTTTTGGTTTCTTCATGAATTAACACATTCAAGAATCAATTTAAAATTTAATTCATGAATCAAACATCAATTTTGGACTCCAACAAGCCATATTCGTACATATGCTCACTATAAACTAATTTTTTTTTCTTTTTGAACGTGATTTCATGGATTAATATACAAAAATTGTGTCTAAATGTTAGTTATCAAATTAAAATTACATATAAACACAGTCCATCAATTTATACAAAAAAAAGTTCATTGAAAGTTATATTATAGAGAGTTTGAAAACCAATTTTGTCGTGAAAACTCAAGAACACCATTCCTTCAATTAAATCTCATATTCCTGATTTAATTCTACATATAACAATTATAATCATCTAAATAACATAACAACTTCTATTCTCACAAATCATCAACTAAAAACTCTATTACAGAGAACTTTTAGAAAACAAAAACCATAACTTTAAACTAAAAATTATACCTTTGATTATTAGTATGGATGATAGAGACACCTATTTGATTCTCTAGTCATCCTCTTCAACCTCAAAACCTCTCAATTTCTCTCCAAGTTCCCTCTCAAAACTTTGTTCTCTCTCGACTAACTTAGAAAACTAAACGTAGAACATATAAGATGATATAAAATATATACATATAATAATATACGTAATATATAACTGACAAACATAATATCTTTATTTATTACAATGTCAGTTATGTTTTTTTTAATTCAAAAGCCACTAATGAAAGTAGTATGCACACAAGCCAATCATGTTTGATGATAAAGCATATACTTTGTAACAATCTTATTCATTTATTAATAAAAAGTATTAATTTATTAAAGGCTTTTAATTATCTACATAATACTGCTTTATAATATGTGATAAACCCATAGTTTTAAGCAATGCTTTTAGAATAATGATAATAATCATTCTAATGAGATCTAAATTCTTAGAAAGCTTAAAACTAAAATAGTTCCCAATTGCTGCATTACTAAATTGGGGATTAGTGAATCCGGATAGAATTGTACATATGTTGCTTGCTCATTGGATGAGGATGATTGATCTCATGATCATTTGTGTGAAGACACTAAAGCCAGTATGTAGGTGCTTATTAGAGAATAAATTCACTGAACGTGGCTCGCTAAGGAATACCTAATGGACTTTCACTTGCCTGTCAAAAGGAATTCATGTACTGATAGTAGTACAAGTGATCCTTGGACTTGAGATCATCATAGTATCTTATGTATGATGAGTTATACTTTGACTTATCCCTTAAGACCCTTAGGGTATATCAAAGTGTATACTTGGGTATAATAAGTTACATAGAGATAATGTATGATCAATAAAGAATCTACTGCTTCTAGTAAAAGAAATGAAATGTCCTATGTGATTCGATAAATGACAACCCAGTAGTCCTTGGCTAAGGCAGAATGAAATTAGAAAAGAGTTTTTAATTTGCAATATTTGGTGTTGTGCATTTAAGAATAGAAAAACATATAATTAAATAAAATATGACTTGACAGTAAGTTCTTGTCTTATATTTAATTGGGACATTGTATGGTGGAACGATTGAATTATACGATAAATATTTACTCAAAGATTCTTTTATGATTAATTATGAAATCCATATTATCTGGAAAGTCGTTAATCGTTAGGGAGGCTGTGACACCCCCAAAACCGGGTCCTCTGACCCCGGTCCGGTCATCACGATAAAATACTAACATCCACCTCTAAACATCATACGATAACTAAAATGCGGAATATAATAAACGTATGTCGTTCATTCAAAAGATGTTACTAGTCCCAAGATACGATAACCTTAATATCATCTTACAATCATACCCTAAAATAAATATTAGGGTTCATATTACATAATAGTAATTTAAACTAGGCATAAGGAAAAGTCTACCCCTTGCCACTATTCTATATCTTTCTTTTACCCTTGTCCTTCCCTGAGGTCTCGGGATTAGCTGCAATATAATTCATGATATGCAAGGATGAGCAACAAGTTTTCCCAACAAGTTTAAATACAACAATAAGGATATATCATGATGAATGGAAAAATATCTAGCAATGAATTCAACAATATGAATATCTGAAGGATTCAACAATATGAATATCGCAAGCAAAGATAATGATTGATTTTAGAATAACTGCTAGTCAAATAGACTTTGAACTATAACACTCCAATGGAATCAATAGCTAATTGACCCTTTGGTTACTAGCTACAGAATAAGTACTTGAGGGGATCAGCCTCACGTACACTATGTATATGCATAACATTTAAATTTGCTCTGTGTATCTTATATTAGATACCTGGGGTACTCCCCTATCATAAAAAGGGGTGTTCTTTCAGTCTAAGAATCCTTACCCTCAATAGGTTTGGATAGCTTTTATAAAACTTCATACGCTTGTCTGACCGAACAAAGGTTCAGACTCTATTTCATATAGTTCAAGAATTATTTAAACTTTAAATGATGTACAAGTCCAAGACTGTACGAACTCAAGTGCACTAAGTTCGAATATCAATAATATCGATGTGGAATAATTTTAAGGTAATTACACCACTTAATAACATGCTTGGAAATAAGATTCAAGCTTAAATGAATAACTTTCAATTCAACAATAACCTACTCAATACAATATGACAAGGATTAGAAACTTTCACAACAAACAAAGTCGTGTAAGTTAGGAAACTTACAACACAATAAAATAGTGTTCGTATACTTGCTCAAGTAAAAGAGTAAGAATTAAGGAACTTGCACAATCAAAGAGTGATGTTCACAGAAACTTGCTCAATAATAATTGGAGTAAGTTTAGGGAACTTACTCAATAAAAGAGTAAGAATTCAGGAAACTTGCTCAATAATAATTAGAGTAAGTTTAGGAAACTTGCCTGTTTGCTTAGCTACAATATAATACTAGCTTTAACTATCTCGCGTTGAAACGACCTAACATTAACAAGTTGGTCTTTTAATTAGTATCTGTAAACTAATATGCGTTTACACTTACAAGAATCAAGCCATCACATAGCATGCTTCTCAACACATTATATGGTACATTGGTCATATATTACAAAGTAAAGCAATCATATAAGTATGCCTTGAAACTTCAAGCCAAAAATAGAATCTGGCAAAACTGCAGGACGGCGCAGCTGCGCCTAGTCTAGGCTTACGGACGGTGCATTTGCGTTGTCCCCTGGCCAGACCAGGGTTGAGCCTTGCCCTTCCTAACTTCAGTCCAACTCTAACATACACCTATACATACATATTAACATACATTCATGCTAGATTTTCACATAGCACATGACGATACTTGAGTTCATTACTTCAAGTTTAACTTACAAGTTATATATCATTAAAACATAAAAAGGTAATCTAATCATTTGTGCCTTACAACTTGATCATTCAATACTCAGTAGTAATGCTTGTATATAAATAACACATGTATACTTTACTCACATAGTTCATATTTTAGAAATTTCCCTTTCATGACTATGTGTGAATAAGTGAAAACCATACATTAACCAAACGATGTTCATGCCAATATATCTATAGGCATAATGAGTCCTAATATACATGCTTGCAAGGTTATAGCGTACTTTACTCGTTTCTTGATGACATTAGCTTTCTCATTCTAATTTTCTTTGAACTTTACACTAAGTCAACTTAGTATATACAAGGCATATTAGCATATAACTCTCATGTATTTACAACGTATATTAAAGTCACATATGCATGCTTAAATGGTCAGAACTTACAAGATAAAATTCTTAGTCAAGTTCACTTTAAAAAGTCTTAAGTTTCTTATCTTTGAAATAGTCTAATCTTTCAATCATGTATGCTAGTGTGTTCAATCACTTTAGTCTTGCATTTCATGTCAATATAAAGCATATTATCATGTTCATAAAGTCAAAATGCTCACATGATGTGTTCGTGACAAAGTTCACTTTTGAAATCACAAATCTCCTTTCAAGACCACAAGTATTATGTCAATCATTGCTATACGTGTTCATCCTATATGCATGTGCTTAAATGTGCGTGCTAAAACAGTTTACAAGCTTGTTTTAACAGTGTACCAACAAGTTAGCATGAACAGAAACTAAACAAAAATTATCATAGTGCAGTGTAGGCTGGTGCATTGCTACAAGACACTAGTACAATTATTAAGAAGCATTTATGCCATGCTAGAAACAAAACTGATTTTGGGTTATGGCGCAGCTGCGTCGTGCCTATATCAAAGATAGTAAGCAGACACTGTTTGCAGAGCCTTAACCAACTTGGTTTCACTTGCTTCAAACATGTTCCAAACCATCATTTGAGAGTTCAAACATGTAAGTCTACTTCCTAAACACATAATAACATGCTAATTCACTTTGATTAACAAAGAATTTCAAGTAATTTCTATCATTTGACAAAACCCATTTCAAGAACACAAGTTAAGATTTTATACCTCTTGAAGCTTAAAGAACTTAGTTTCCCTCTTCTGAGCTTGCTAACTTCTTCTTTAGACAATACACTCACAAACTCAAATTCTCAGTGTTGCAACAGACAAAACAAAGCAACGTAAAAACTGAAATTGAAGCTACCATTTATAGAAGAAGCTTGTACTGGGCATTCAATTTATACTGAGGTTTGAATCAAAGGAAACATCAAGAAAACATTGGACAATAGAAAGTTGGCCAACTGCCACTTTCATAGCCAATGGCCTAGAATTTACTAGCCATTGAAGTTACGTAAACTAGCTCAAGACACTGTTCATGTACTAATGTGACTCTTAATTTGGGACAATCTCAACAATAAGTTATTTGAGGCTTAGTTTGGATAATATAATTCCCAAAATGTAATATAAATGTGTTACTACTACTACACAAAGGAAATTTGGGATTTATTTCTGTACTCACATTATATAACCCATGTATATTAAATACACGCAGTAAAATAATGCAGTTAGGTATATTTACCGGGTATCTTCATAACTATATTTTACTACACACATAAACACATAATAACATTATTTAATATTATATATCCAGTGTGCAAACATAACTTCTTTTCCAACTTCTGGAATACACAGACATTCATTTATTTTTGTTTAACAATCACTTATGATTTTATTGCACTACTTGATACTCCATATCATTAGAATATATTCTTATCATATGATTCTATGCATGTCACACATTTCTCCAAGTTCCAATTCATTTTCTATAGCATAACTTAACTATCTCAGATCGACATCGCACAATTTGCACCATTTTATCTTGCTAGGACGGTGCAATGCTACTGGCGGTCCTCGGCAAGTGCTAAAATAGGTTAGCTTCAAGCCAGTTCCAAATCCTATCTCCACATAAGTTTCATATGGGATAATTAACTTCTTCAATGGTGATATACCCATACCTGACATAAATTAATATGTACAAATCTTGCCACTATATCCAGATAGATTAAATATATAAACAATAAGAATCCTATCAATTTCTTGATATTAAAACTCTTAGGGTTAGTCCACTAATTTAAATAACTATTAATAACTCCCTTTAACCATTTCATAAATTCACATAACCACATAAGGTTTTAATAGACTCACAAAACTAACTCATTAAAATTAAATCACATATTTAATTAATAAGGAGTTTAAAATTTGTGGACGTTACATCCCTCCCCCCTTATAAAAATTTCGTCCTCAGAATTGTAAAAATAAGGTTATTCAAATAAAAATGGATAATTCGCTCTCATTTTCTCTTATAGCTTCCACGTAGCTTCTTCTACTGCGTGATTCCTCCAAAGAATCTTAACGGAATGAATAATCTTATTCCTCAGCCTCTGTTCCTTCCTATCTAGTATCAGGAAAGGAACTTCCTCATACGATAAGTCTTTCTCGACTTGAATTGGTTCATAGGAGATAATGTGCTTGTAGTCTTGTTTATATGGTCGTAATACAGACAAATGAAACACATTGTGAATGTGCTCAAGTTCAGGAGGTAACCCTACCTCATACGCCACTTCACCAACTCGCCTCAAAATCTCGAACGGTCCTATGAACCTAGGGCTCAACTTGCCCTTCTTCCCAAAACGAATCTTCCCTTTCCAGGGAGATACTTTCTGAAATGCATAGCTTCCTACTTGAAAATCTCTCTTCTTGCGATGCAAGTCCGCATACTTCTTCTAGCGATCTTGAGCTGCTACTAGTCGAGCTCTTATCACCCTGATGATTTCTACCGTCTGTTGTACCAACTCTGGTCCCAACAGTCGACCTTCTCCAACTTCTTCCCAAAGCATAAGGGCGTTCTATATTTCCTACGGTACAGTGCTTCGTACGGCGGCATTCCAATACTGGCATGATAACTATTGTTATACGTGAACTCTATTAATGGAAGGTGATCCTCCCAACTACCCTTGAAGTCCATCACACAAGCTTGGAGCATATCTTCATTTGTCTGAATCATTCTCTCACTTTACCCATCGGTCTGCAGATGATACGCGGTACTCATTCGTAGTTGTGTCCCCATTCTTTCTTGAAGACTCTTCCAGAATTTTGGTGTGAATCACAGATCTCTATCTGATACAATTGATATTGGCACCCCATGCCTCGAGATAATTTCCTTAACATACAATTTTGCTAACTGGTCCAAACTATACTTAATCCTAATCGGCAAAAAATGAGCTGACTTAGTAAGACGATCTACAATTATTCATATGGCGTCGTGCCATTTTTACGTTGTCGGAAGTCCCACCACAAAATCTATTGTGATGTGATCCCATTTCCATTCTGGAATCTCTAATGGCCTGTGTGACACCCCGGAATCCGGGTCCTCTGACCCCGGTTTGGTCATCACGATAAAATACAAACATCCACCTTTAAATAACATACGATAACTAAAATGTGGAATATAATAAACGTACATCGTTCATTCAAAAGGTGTTACTAGTCCCAAGATACGATAACCTTAATATCATCTTACAATCATAACCTAAAATAAATATTAGGGTTCACATTACATAATCGTTATTTAAATTAAGCATAAGATAATTTCTGCTTCTCGCAATTATCCTACATCTTCCCTTTACCCTTGTCCTTTTCTGAGGTCTCGGGCTTAGCTGCAATATAATTCATGATATAGCAAGGGTGAGCAACAAGTTTGCTCAACAAGTTTAAATGCAACAATAAGGCACTACAAAAAAATGGGCCTTTAGCAACGAGTTTTTGGGCAACGACTTTATAAGTCGTTGCTAAAAGTATATGTTTAGCAACGAAATTTGTCCTTCGTTGCAGATTGTGTCAGACTTTCACTTTTTGCAACGAAATTCATAAGTCGTTGCAACATTTCGTTTCTAATTCATTGGCGGGAAAAAAATTCGTTAGAAATTCGTTGCAAAATTTTCGGTCACTTGATTTCCCGTCATCGTGGGTAACGAAAGTTTTTTTGTTGCTAAAAATGGGGCTTTAGCAATGATTTTCCAGGCAACGACTTTATAAGTCATTGCTAAAAGTGTATGTTTATTAACAAAACTTGTCCTCGTTCATGGATTTGTGTGGGGCTTTCACTTTTTTGCAATGAAATTCATAAGTAGTTCTTGAAATTTGAAACAAAATTCGATTAGAAATTAGATTTAAAAATTTCTAACCTCTTGATTTTTCTCTTCATCGTGGGCAACAAAATTTTTTTTTGTTGCTATATTTCGATTACTGATATAGACCACATTCATTGGCAATAATTTTTATTTTCGTTGCATATTTTATATAACTTTTTGCAACACCTATTAACATGTTGCCTTAAATTAAGATAATAATAATAATAATAATAATAATAATAATAACAACAATAAAAGTAATAATAATAATAACAATAAAAGTACAAATAATAATAATAATAATAATAATAATAATAATAATAATAATAATAATAATAATAATAATAATAATAATAATAATAATAATAATAATAATAATAATAATAATAATAATAATAATAATAATAATAATAATAATAATAATAATAATAATAATAATAATAATAAAGCAACAACAACAACAACAACAACAACAATAATAATAATAATAATAATAATAATAATAATAATAATAATATCCAACAACAACAACCATCACCTTCTTAATCTCAACAGATTAAACATCACCCCGGCCATCTTTATAACACTAATTAAAATGAATTAGACTTGGACTTGTTTATTTCGGCTTTAAAATAAATGTTAATTCTTTCCCCTAAAATTTAAATATTATATAATTACGAATTAGTTGGAGTTCTGTTTGTTTATATATATATATATATATATATATATATATATAATTGTAAAAGTAACAATGAAATAATTATTGTATGTAACTTATTATTATTTTTTTTACTCAAATGTATGATAAAAATAATTTTATCCTCATTTAGGACTATTCTTGATATTTGTAATATAATCTTAGAAGTGTAGCAGATCAATTAAAAAGTACAAATATAGCGAATGTAGCGGATCAATTAAAAAAGTACAAATATAGCGAGAATATCCTTAGTTTTATCAAACCAATCCTTGTAATATAAATTTTTAAAATTGTCCATATAAGCGCTTAAAAGATAAAACTAAGGGATCCGATTCCCTTTCACTAATTGCAAAACTAAAAAAAGATAATCAATCCCATAACACTAAAAACTAATAAAAATTAATTAATATTATGTAGTTTTATCGGTTATGTTATTATTTAATTAATATTATTTTTTAGATTCAACAAAATTTACATCTCTGAAATCCTATTGTCTTACTTACTCCTTTAATATTCTTTTACATCTATTTTGGAAACAAAATAATTTTTAACAACAAATATAAAATCCAAATTTTAGCACAATCTTTCGCATGAATAATTAATTTCTTGACTAAAATAAGAAAACACAATTCTGGAATTAATTTGATTTAAATACAAATATGATCTGTATAAGCACAGGTTATCTCAACGAGCTATGAGCTTACCATAAGATGCATGAACACGGGAGAATAGCATAATTTAGTGACAACAAAGCTAACAAATTGGATAATAATAATAATAATAATAATAATAATAATAATAATAATAATAATAAGAATAAGAATAATAATAATAATAATAATAATAATAATAATAATAATAATAATAATAACAACAACAACTGCAACAACAACAACAACAACAACAACAACAACAACAATAATAATAATAATAATAATAATAATAATAATAATAATAATAATAATAATATCCAACAACAACAACCATCACCTTCTTAATCTCAACAGATTAAACATCACCCCGGCCATCTTTATAACACTAATTAAAATGAATTAGACTTGGACTTGTTTATTTCGGCTTTAAAATAAATGTTAATTCTTTCCCTAAAATTTAAATATTATATAATTACTGAATTAGTTGGAGTTACATTTGTTTTATATATATATATATATATATATATATATATATATAATTGTAAAAGTAACAATGAAATAATTATTGTATGTAACTTATTATTATTTTTTTACTCAAATGTATGATAAAATAATTTTATCCTCATTTAGGACTATTCTTGATATTTGTAATATAATCTTAGAAGTGTAGCGGATCAATTAAAAAAGTACAAATATATAGAGAATGTAGCGAGATCAATTAAAAAGTACAAATATAGCGAGAATATCCTTAGTTTTATCAAACCAATCCCTTGTAATATAAATTTTTAAAATTGTCCATATAAACACTTAAAAGATAAAACTAAGGGATCGATTCCCTTTCACTAATTGCAAAACTAAAAGATAATCAATCCCATAACACTAAAAACTAATAAAAATTAATTAATATTATGTAGTTTTATCGGTTATGTTATTATTTAATTAATATTATTTTTAGATTCAACAAAATTTACATCTACGAAATCCTATTGTCTTACTTACTCCTTTAATATTCTTTTTACATCTATTTTGGAAACAAAATAATTTTTAACAACAAATATAAAATCCAAATTTTAGCACAATCTTTCGCATGAATAATTAATTTCTTGACTAAAATAAGAAAACACAATTACGGAATTAATTTGATTTAAATACAAATATGATCTGTATAAGCACGAGGTTATCTCAACGAGCTATGAGCTTACCATAAGATGCGTGAACACGGAGAATAGCATAATTTAGTGACAACAAAGATAACAAATTGGATAATAATAATAATAATAATAATAATAATAATAATAATAATAATAATAATAAGAATAAGAATAATAATAATAATAATAATAATAATAATAATAATAATAATAATAATAACAACAACAAGCGCAACAACAACAACAACAACAACAACAACAATAATAATAATAATAATAATAATAATAATAATAATAATAATAATAATAATATCCAACAACAACAACCATCACCTTCTTAATCTCAACAGATTAAACATCACCCCTACCATCTTTATAACACTAATTAAAATGAATTAGACTTGGACTTGTTTATTTAGAACTTTAAAATAAATGTTAATTCTTTCCCTAAAATTTAAATATTATATAATTACGAATTAGTTGGAGTTCATTTGTTTTATATATATATATATATATATATATATATATATATATAATTGTAAAAGTAACAATGAAATAATTATTGTATGTAACTTATTATTATTTTTTACTCAAATGTATGATAAAATAATTTTATCCTCATTTAGGACTATTCTTGATATTTGTAATATAATCTTAGAAGTGTAGCGAGATCAATTAAAAAAGTACAAATATAGCGAGAATGTAGCGAGATCAATTAAAAAGTACAAATATAGCGAGAATATCCTTAGTTTTATCAAACCAATCCTTGTAATATAAATTTTTAAAATTGTCCATATAAACACTTAAAAGATAAAACTAAGGGATCCGATTCCCTTTCACTAATTGCAAAACTAAAAGATAATCAATCCCATAACACTAAAAAACTAATAAAAATTAATTAATATTATGTAGTTTTATCAGTTATGTTATTATTTAATTAATATTATTTTTTAGATTCAACAAAATTTACATCTCTGAAATCCTATTGTCTTACTTACTCCTTTAATATTCTTTTACATCTATTTTGGAAACAAAATAATTTTTAACAACAAATATAAAATCCAAATTTTAGCACAATCTTTCGCATGAATAATTAATTTCTTGACTAAAATAAGAAAACACAATTCTGGAATTAATTTGATTTAAATACAAATATGATCTGTATAAGCACAGGTTATCTCAACGAACTATGAGCTTACCATAAGATGCATGAACACGGGAGAATAGCATAATTTAGTGACAACAAAGCTAACAAATTGGATAATAATAATAATAATAATAATAATAAGAATAAGAATAAGAATAAGAATAAGAATAATAATAATAATAATAATAATAATAACAACAACAACAACAACAACAACAACAACAACAACAATAATAATAATAATAATAATAATAATAATAATAATAATAATAATATCCAACAACAACAACCATCACCTTCTTAATCTCAACAGATTAAACATCACCCCTACCATCTTTATAACACTAATTAAAATGAATTAGACTTGGACTTGTTTATTTTACTTTAAAATAAATGTTAATTCTTTCCCTAAAATTTAAATATTATATAATTACGAATTAGTTGGAGTTCATTTGTTTTATATATATATATATATATATATATATATATATATATATATAATTGTAAAAGTAACAATGAAATAATTATTGTATGTAACTTATTATTATTTTTTACTCAAATGTATGATAAAATAATTTTATCCTCATTTAGGACTATTCTTGATATTTGTAATATAATCTTAGAAGTGTAGCAGATCAATTAAAAAGTACAAATATAGCGTAATGTAGCAGATCAATTAAAAAAGTACAAATATAGCAGAATATCCTTAGTTTTATCAAACCAATCCCTTGTAATATAAATTTTTTAAAATTGTCCATATAAACACTTAAAAGATAAAACTAAGGGATCTGATTCCCTTTCACTAATTGCAAAACTAAAAAGATAATCAATCCCATAACACTAAAAAACTAATAAAAATTAATTAATATTATGTAGTTTTATCAGTTATGTTATTATTTAATTAATATTATTTTTTAGATTCAACAAAATTTACATCTTTGAAATCCTATTGTCTTACTTACTCCTTTAATATTCTTTTACATCTATTTTGGAAACAAAATAATTTTTAACAACCAATATAAAAAATCCAAATTTTAGCACAATCTTTCGCATGAATAATTAATTTCTTGACTAAAATAAGAAAACACAATTCTGGAATTAATTTGATTTAAATACAAATATGATCTGTATAAGCACAGGTTATCTCAACGAGCTATGAGCTTACCATAAGATGCATGAACACGGGAGAATAGCATAATTTAGTGACAACAAAGCTAACAAATTGGATAATAATAATAATAATAATAATAATAATAATAATAATAATAATAATAATAATAATAATAATAATAAGAATAAGAATAAGAATAAGAATAAGAATAAGAATAATAATAATAATAATAATAATAACAACAACAACAGCAACAACAACAACAACAACAACAACAACAACAACAATAATAATAATAATAATAATAATAATATTAATAATAATAATATCCAACAACAACAACCATCACCTTCTTAATCTCAACAGATTAAACATCACCCCGGCCATCTTTATAACACTAATTAAAATGAATTAGACTTGGACTTGTTTATTTCGGCTTTAAAATAAATGTTAATTCTTTCCCCTAAAATTTAAATATTATATAATTACGAATTAGTTGGAGTTACATTTGTTTTATATATATATATATATATATATATATATATATATATATATATAATTGTAAAAGTAACAATGAAATAATTATTGTATGTAACTTATTATTATTTTTTTACTCAAATGTATGATAAAAATAATTTTATCCTCATTTAGGACTATTCTTGATATTTGTAATATAATCTTAGAAGTGTAGCAGATCAATTAAAAAAGTACAAATATAGCAGAATGTAGCAGATCAATTAAAAAAGTACAAATATAGCAGAATATCCTTAGTTTTATCAAACCAATCCCTTGTAATATAAATTTTTTAAAATTGTCCATATAAACACTTAAAAGATAAAACTAAGGGATCTGATTCCCTTTCACTAATTGCAAAACTAAAAAGATAATCAATCCCATAACACTAAAAAACTAATAAAAATTAATTAATATTATGTAGTTTTATCAGTTATGTTATTATTTAATTAATATTATTTTTTAGATTCAACAAAATTTACATCTCGAAATCCTATTGTCTTACTTACTCCTTTAATATTCTTTTTACATCTATTTTGGAAACAAAATAATTTTTAACAACAAATATAAAATCCAAATTTTAGCACAATCTTTCGCATGAATAATTAATTTCTTGACTAAAATAAGAAAACACAATTCTGGAATTAATTTGATTTAAATACAAATATGATCTGTATAAGCACAGGTTATCTCAACGAGCTATATGAGCTTACCATAAGATGCGTGAACACGGAGAATAGCATAATTTAGTGACAACAAAGCTAACAAATTGGATAATAATAATAATAATAATAATAATAATAATAATAATAATAATAATAATAATAATAATAATAATAATATTACTATTTTATTTTATTTTATTTTATTTTTATTTTTTTTTATTATTATTATTATTATTATTATTATTATTATTGTTATTATTATTAATAATATTATTAGTACTATTATTATTATTGTTGTTATTGTTCTTATTATTATTAGTACTACAACGGCTAATGTTAGGCAAGATGGGGAAATATTATGTTTTGATATAAAGATTAGTTCTTGCAAAATATTAGCAGTTGGCTTGTGTTGCTCTAGTGGTTATATGGCCAAAGTTTCAAATGTGAGGTTGTGAGTTAAAATCCTTGCAATGGCAAATTTTTGAAAAAAAATCAAAAGAAGCCACGTCAGCAATGCTCACGTGTCAAATTAAAATATTAAATATCATGTCAGACCTGCCATGTGTGCCACTTCAGCAGCCTGGGGGCTCAGAAAAGTTTAGTGGTCGACTTTGCATTTAACCCTATATATATATATATACATATTCTTTTCAAAATTTCTTATCAAACTAAATAAAATACTAAACAAATCTCAACATTAAACTAAATATATATAAAGTAACTATGAATATTTTTATATATAAATATATATATGTAAACAAATATTCATATAAATATTTATAAATTTATCTCTAAATATTCATATAAATATTTATAACAAATATTCATATCTACATTTTATAAATTTTAGATGAAATATTTATAAATAAATATTCGAGTTTATAAATTTTAAAGATAAATTTATATGAATATTTGTTTATAAAATATTTATATGAATATTTAGAGATAAATTTATTATAAACACACACACACACACACACACACACACACACATATATATATATATATATATATATATATATATATATTAAAATATTCATAGTTACGTTATATAAATATTCATAGTTACACTGACTAGGTTTCGAACCTAAGATTATTGGGCCATTAAGCTACCAATTTGAGCCATTCTAATTTATTAGTTAACTAAGTAAATCTCAACATTAAAGTAAATTTTAGATGAAATATTTATAAATTTATAAATTTTAAAGATAAATTTATATGAATATTTGTTTATAAATATTTTTATGAATATTTAGATATATATATATATATATATATATATATATATATATATATATATATATATATATATATGGTAATGGAATTTATCTAATACACAAAAAAATATAACATAAAAAGCAAAAATATCATAACTAAGTTTTGAACCTAAGACCTATAGGTTATTAAGCCATTAAGCTACCACTGAGCCATTCTAATTTATTAGTTAACTAAACTACCGCCATAACTATTAGCGGTAGGCAGTGTAGCACATGAGAAAATGAGGGGCAAATGAGTAATTTCTCATGTCGCTACAGCTTGTAGCGGCAGGGGGGAATCCATTTCAATCCGTGTCATCCAATGTTGCGATCAACAGTATAGATTATGGTTATTGAAATAGTACTCGTGACAATAAATTGCCAAGCATGTTAGTTCCGGGCCTCCGACCCAAATAAACTCAACCTCATCAAACCTGATTAAAAATTTATTTTTTATTTATAAAAATTGTTCTTGAATTACATAATTTGGTTAAAAGAAGAGTAAATTCTAAAAAAAATTGAACAAAAAAGATATAATTGAAAAAGTTAAATATAATTTAGGCAATTCTTCCTTCTCCTAATATACTTTTCCAAGTCGACAAAAAATTTGGGGATCTGACTTAAACGTAAAAATTGAAGAGGCGTCCAGCCACCACGACCCACCGCTGGAGTTTGCGACAGCGGAGGTGGAGGATTAGTGTCAATAATTGCTAAGCGATCGACCCTCAAGGTGACGTCAGAGTTTGTGATACTTACATGTTTAGGATGTAAACTAAATAAACTAATCTGCTCCTATCCTTCTTCTGCTTGCAATTTTGAAACACTCTGTTGTATAATTGTTTGATTGTTTCTAGCATGTGCCTTTAAACTCCAGTTGGATCTCTATTTAGACAAAAGAATAACAATTTAGTGTTACTTAAGATTGTCATATGTATAAGTATAGCTCGATTTTACTTGTGTACTTTCTCTAATATCCATTTTGCAGGTAGAGATAACCTTCTTGAGTGGATTGAGGATCCATCATATCCTAATACAACTTTGTTGTGGAATATTATTCACGGTAATGAAAGATTTATGTTGTTGTTGGTTGTTAATTGTGAATTAGTTATCTTAATCATTTCATTATTTCTTCTTCTTCTTCTTCTTCTTCTTCTTCTTCTTCTTTTTCTTTTTTTTAAATTTATTTGCAGGGGATGGTATGATCCAACAGGATATTTTGAGCTCTAAAAGCTATTATATTGGACTGGGTAGCTTAAACACTGATGAGGTGGAGGTAATAATGTTAATATGTCAATTTGTTCTTGTAATTGTTTTTTTGGGTGCTTCAAGTTTTGAAATTATTTCAACTGCCAAGCTCTAAGTATGGCAGAAGTCCATGGATGGTTGTAGTGATGTCTTATGTAACAGTATATTTCTGAGTGAAAATAGCAATTCCCTTTAGGTTTTACTGTCCATATAACAAAGGCTAACCACCAATTGTAAGCACACAAACTTAGTTTGTTAACTAGCCGCAAGTTGAAGATCTATTAGATGTTTGTTGTCTGCACATAATATTTTCAGTACAACAAGTGACGTGTGACTTATAGATAAAATATGGAGGAGGTGAACATGTGGATTTTTTTAGTACAACAAGTGATGTGTGATCTATTAGCTTTTAACAATTTGTTCCCGAAGAGCTTTAGATTTGTAGATAAAATATAGTATCTCGAGCTCAAATTGAAATGTTCACCGCCCTTTTAGTTCACGAATGCTATGGCATGGGCTCTTCATTTTGTATAGACCATATATGAACTAATGTAAAGTTCCTACTTTTGGGATGATACTGTATTCCATAATTTTATATGAATCTTTCTCTATGGAATGATATACTTGTGGACTTGGCCTTGAAATCACAATTGCACGCCATATAAATTAATGCGAGTATTAGCATCGAGTTTTGTAGGTTGTATGAAATTCTTTTTATTGCTAACTTACTTACTTCAGTCTTCTTAATTTGTCATTTGATATACTGAGTAAGAAGTTTTACACTCGCTTTTTTTTTCCAATGATTTGATTTTGTAGCAGAAAATCTAAGCAATTTTTTTGGTTCCATATAAGAACATCAACAAGCAAAGAGCATACTTGAAATAGGTTTTAAGATTTAGCTGCTATGAGTAAATACCAAATGAAGTTTCTAATTAAGAGAATAGTGTAAAATTCTTCTGCAGTCGATCATCTTGCCATTTGTCTAAGAAACGAAAAACAAATGTGGAATAAGATGTACTCACAAGTCTTGTTGTACGAAGGCAGAATTCAAAAGTGGCACTTTAATGATAATTTAGCAGAACACAGATGTTCATCTTTATCAGTTAAAAGCATTTGTTATTTTCCAGCCTTGTACAAAGAATTGCATCGATAAATTAGCTGTTTGTAGCATTTTAACTATTCATATCCCTGAGAGTTACTGGAGCTTCTAGCCTTAGATAATCATAAGAGTATTCCACAAACTGCATCTCAATTGCTGGTGAAAACTATTTTGTTAAACTTAGTTCACTTTATTTTTCAATTGTGCAAGTTTGCACTAATTGGTTAGGTGAAGTGTAAATTTCCACTGGAAAGTGAATTATATAAAGCAAGACTATCAACTAAAAGTTTGCTCCTCCAAGGGTTGGTGTTAGCTGTAATATACTGCTCAGGTAGTCTTAACTGGTTGTTTTTGCAGTAATCAATTTACGCATAGTGTGTTGACATGCAGCGTACACTTTTGACTTCAAATTTACAATGCTTTTAGATATTGAACTCTTCAGACAAATGACAATGAAAATTATACTACACTAAATCATGTTCCTCTAGAGGAAAGAGCAAATTATATAATGCATAAAAAAACCTTTCTGTTTGCTTTTGTCTTGTGACTTGTGAGTGCTGGAGGTATGTATTGATCTTTTCTTATGCTATAGAGAAACAGAAGGGAGATGCAATTGTTGGGTATTTTATCTTTTGTGCACAGTACAGTATGGAAGGTGTTGTTTGGAAAGGTTTGTATATTTTCTTCTACATCTCGTTTCTTTTAATTTTGAATTTAGTTCTTTTATTCATTATGTGATAACATCTCTCCTTGACTACTCAACGTCTCAGGCTAATTTAATAATGTTTGAAAATTCTCCCCAATCACTTGTAAAGTACTCCACAAGCTCACTCCATGTTGTAGCTAACCTCAGCTTGTAAATTCCAGTGGAGAGGGGAGAGAGAGAGAGAGAGAAACTTGTCGACATGGGCAAAGAACCAGTCTTTCTTTGGATCATTGATGCCTATTGTGAAAGCTTGATCAGATTCAGGGTGTATATCGGTGTATCTGTCCCACAAGCCATATTGCCTGAACCTGAAAGTTTTTGTGAAAATGAACTAGAATAGCAGTTACATACTTAAGTGGGTTTATTGTATATATGGAAGAAGGCTTCTTTAAACAAGTTTATAGGGAGTTGCTTACTTTTCAATGCAGTTTAGAATTAACTTGTTAACATACTTTGGATTCACATCAGAAATAAAAAAACCTATAGCTGTTCTATCTGGGTAGCCAATTTCCCATACAGTTGGACCATCTCTGAAGGGAGCATAGATCACACACCATCTACTAATCAAGTGATGTATTTGATATGGAGGAGGTGAACACGTGGATTTTTTTCTTTGACATGTTGACATAAGTCTTGTAATCCCTACCTTGCCAGTTTGGGAAAATACAATAATTAAAACATGAATAGTTAATATATGAATGTGTACAGTTCATCTCATGAAATGTTTTAATCTCTTTTTATAGTGATGGTACTTCAAATGGGGAAAATGCAGCAAATAACCTGGATGACTCTTCCATTAGGAGTAGTCATTTCAATTGCAGTATGCGTATTTATCTTCTGGTTGCAAGATTTAAGTTATTCCAATCCATATGCCCAAGCTAACTTGATTCATGGTAATCTGCAATGACCCTTATATATATCTATTCCTGTTATGCAAGGTGCAGTGACTCAACACATAGCTTATTTTTGTTTCCCAATTCATTGCTTTGTTGAACTACATCAATGTAGCATGGAAAAATCGAACATTTTGTAATTATTTTAATAATGAATAAAATAATGTTATTTATTATTATTACGTGTGGAGAAAATGAATGTCGATTCTATAACCTAGAAGCGTCGAATGTCGTAGTATTTTAACTACGTGGGAAAATTAAAGTGTTTGAATTTCTAAGACAAAAATAAAAGCTTTCGAGAAATTTTCCGAAAAATACTATTCATCGATTTCGCTCGAATTATTTTTGAACTTCGAGAGAAATACGTAATGTTATAATATCAAGGTGAGATCGATTATGTAATAATAACCTAAGTATGGAAAAGCGTAATATTTGCATGCGGACTTAATTTGGGAACGTTAGGTTTATTAAGCGTTAAAGGAAGAGAGTTGTAATCATATGATGTGTATACATTATATGAAGTATGAATGTAAGTATAATACCATGTATTGTACTATTATGAATGAAGAATGAGATAACGTATATTACGAATTTATATACGAGCTAGCATATGAAGATTATACATGGGGTATACTTGTTAAGTTGTTAAGATTAAGATAATGGACTTGTAGGATTATTAGCTTAATGGTAGAAGTCCAATAGAACGTGTTTCTCAAGCCCAAGTGGTTGTTAATCATAATTCCAATCTATCTGTAGCACAAGCCCATTAAGAAAGTAGTTAGATTAATTAACCAAGCCCAATGAGAAGCCTTGATCCATGGGTCAAACTAATTAGGAAGTGGGTAAGCTTGATGGGCAAGGTTAATATGTGGTGACCAAGTGATGTGATGAGCAAGTGTTGTGGCTAGCAAGTTTACTTAGTGGCTAGATAATGAATAATAAGGAGATGGAGTATGAGGAGGTGGAATGAGGAGGTGGAAATTAGGAGGTGGGATGTGTTAATGACCATTCTACCCTAGCTTTTGATAGCCTATAAATACAAAGCTCATTTCAATTTTGTTGGTTGTTATTTCATCCAACTTTCCTCTCAATATAAAGCTACTTATTGGTTAGGGAGAATAAGCCACTTAAGCACTTATAAGCCACTTCAACCTTTGCTAGTTTTCCAAAGTGAATTGAAGTCTTCAAGGGTAAGACTCATCTCTTTTATCTACATCTCTTCTATGATATGATTGATAGAGAAGCGGGATGGTTTGATAATAACATGTAATAAGTTAATAAGAAATGAACTTAAGCCGAATATTTTGGATAATCAACTTGAACATTAATAAATTGCTAGAACCATGAAGAAATTTGTCATATGATGTTAGTATGTTGATTATAGCATTAGAATATTGATTAGTGGACTTAAGTTATTAATAAGTCATGAGCATGAAGATTTATAGTTCATAAGTTGAATAAGTTAATGACTTATGAGAATGAGTCAAAACCTACCTTGTTTATAAGTTGGTTTAATAAGTAACTTGTAATGATCAGTTGTTGGTTGAGTCCATTTAAAACGCTTAGTAATGAAGCTTTGCCGGAATTCACACGATTGGATTATTATCATCGAATTCGTAAAATTCTCGGAATGGAAGTCGTATTTTGTGTTTGAAGTCGAAAACATTGGTTTTTTGATGGAGACAAGTCATATTGGTTATTATAGAGTTGCGGACTCAAAAATGACCGGATTCCGACTTGAAACGAAGAAACGAGCGTTGAACGTTGACGAACGTTTATCATTTTCGTTGAAAATGAACTCATAGGTGAATTTTTAGTAAGCAAAGTCAAATAGATAAAATTCTTGCATGAACGCGTAGATTATGAAATTTGTGAACCATAAGCTTTTGAATGGACCAATTCAGACTTAAAACGAAGAAGTTATGCATCTGGGAAGTTCGCTAAAATTTCAAAACTGCAAAAGCGTTCGAGGGCGAGAGTCATGTGGCATGGCTGACTCCAAGCCTAAAATCCCATGCCGCAGCATGAGGCCGGAACCCTGCATACTGCTAACTTGCATCAGAGCGCGAAGTTACTGAGTGATTGTTGAAAGCCATGGCGCTGATCAAGAAAATGATAGAAAAGAAAGATTTCAAGTGTAGAAGGAAAGAGAACTTGTTAGTAATGAATTAAGATGTAATCATAACATGGTTAAGACATTGTAAGGTACTTGTAAGACACTAATGCATGTTGATTAAGAGTTAATAATCAATCAAAGATGAGCGGAATGTGAATGACGTAATGAAAGCCGAAAACCCTAATAATGAATCTAAGTTAGGATTTACATTGAGATGAAGGGTAAGATATAATAGTATACATATTTGATTATATATAACCTAATGTGGTATGTTATATGATTATATATTGTAGAAATGTAGAGACTTAAAATGTCTTTGTTTAGTATTAATTAAGTAATCGGACGCTAAAGGCAAGTATTCTAACCCTTGTTCCGATTCGATCCGACAAGCTTTGTAATTCATGTATTCTTTCGCATGAAGTCTTGAATAATGAAGTCAAAGCCAATTCTTTCGACTAGACTTGTATTATGAATCTATCAAGCATGATTAATGTTTACCGAGCTATATTGGTGTGGCTTTCAATTGAAGACCGAGTATGCTAAAATGTTTTTGTCGTTTAACGATGTGCGCGTGAGGTTGCCACAACTTAAACGTATACATGTTTAATGGATGTAGTGTTGATCAACATAGAGTACTATGAGTTGATCACTCATAAGTGCTGCCGTAAGCTATCTCTTGGACTTACGGACTTAGTGTTGGGTTGTCCTTTTCAAAAGAACTTATTATATGCTCATAGACTTGAGCCATAATTGTTATTCCACTGAGTATGGTTGTGTAAAACGTTTTGAAGGAAAAGAAGTACTATTTTGAATTATCGATAGTACTTCGTAACTATTGTTCGATTATTGAAGATATATGAGTTCTATGTTTCAAGCATGTTGTTTATTAGAATTGTAGTACTTCTTTGAGCTAGTCATGCTCACTCTTGCTTGAACCATATGAACACTGACCTAAGATCGAGTGAAAGAAGGTCAAATGAGGATAAAGGCAAAGCGAAGACGGACCCGTAGTATAC
Organism: Panax quinquefolius; assembly: GCA_020205615.1. Taxonomy (NCBI): domain Eukaryota; kingdom Viridiplantae; phylum Streptophyta; class Magnoliopsida; order Apiales; family Araliaceae; genus Panax; species Panax quinquefolius. The sequence goes on from JAINUW010000805.1 coordinate 163,626, forward strand.
TTATGTAATAGTATAGGAGGAATGTTTGTAATATATTGATATTATAACAAGAACAATTGAAAGGGTTACAAAGAACCTGGGGAATGTAATATTATTTTGGATATATAGAAGTTATATTAGTCCTTTTGAGACTATTCAATGAAAGAATGAATGAATGAATGATTGGAAGAGAGTGGGGCGTCATGAGTTGGTATCAAAGCTATAAAAGCCTTTTCTTTGGTGGCGTCCCTAAATGGGAATGCACCACTTCAAGTAGGGCTATTTGGGGTTGGAAGAGACCCGGATTTGGTTGAAAGTACCATTAGCGTCCACAGGTTGGTATCAAAGCTATAAGCGCAATGCGTGAAGAACCTCGAGCCTTTTCTTTGGTGACGCCCCTAAATTACCGGACTTTTATCAAAGCATTAGGTTATAAAACTTAAGCATTAGGGGGATTAAAACCTTAAGTCATAACCTTAAGAGGAGTCAAAGAAGTACAAGAAGAAAATAACCTTATAAAAATGCATTATGATTATGTTATGTGTTTTTATTATTCTACTGACGTGTACTAATCAACTTAATTATTTTGTATAGATGTCAGGAGTAAATGGAATGTATGTAGGTGGTCAAACCATTAGTGAAGAATCGGTGAACCAAGTAGAGGTTATACCAAACCCTATAGCAGCAGAGCCAGATGTGGTGATTATTGAGTCTGGAGACTCGGAGGAAGCTAACTACATGTCAGTGTTTGATGGGATGATAGAGGAGGAGGTAGAGACAGTCTCCTTTAACCCAGTGGCTATAGCAGCCGAGATAGCTCCTGGGGGGTCGATGATGTCTCTGTTCATGTCAGTGTTGGATAGAAATATCCATTACTGTTAGGAAGTCAAGGAGCTGAAGGCAGAGCTCCAAATTGTTAGAGATGACAAGACTGATGTCGAGTCCATGTGGGAGCAAGAACACGACGGGAGGATTTTGGCAAAGGACAAAGTCCATGATTTAAAGCACGAGGTCTTTGAGCTCAAGGAGGAGCTAAAGACTAAGGTGCAGAAGATAGGGAGGATGTCCTATATCTATAGGAGTTCTCATACAGATTTCTAGCAGCAGGTAGCTGGATATCCGGTGGAGGTGGGGCAAACACGGTATACTATTAGCCGTGATATTATTGTCGGTCTTGCTAAGGCAGATTTCGAGAATGCCTTGAGGCAGATGTAGACTAGTAGTAGTTTGAGTAGTATGTAAATATTTTGTAAGTAGTAGTGACGTAAAGCCCTTTTTGTATAGTAGGGGGTAGTCTTTTATAAATCCCAATTTTTGGAAAGCGGCAATGACGGAAAGTAATGTAAAGCAACTTAGGTCGTGTATATATAGCGATGTGTAGTATTATACTACGAGAATGAATATAAGTCCTTTTTATGGAAAGCAATGTGTTATGGATGTTGAAGTTATTATTAAATATTAATGATAACTAATAAAGAAGGAAGTAATAAAGAAATGTGTTTATTGTATCAACAAAATGCCGCCAAGAAGAGTGCAACGTAATCAAGGAACGAATGTGAATCAACCGGAGGGAGGTCCGGTTAATCCGATGCAGAAGTTTGTTAATTTAATAACCGTCGCATTTAATAGAATAGGGGCTAATATCCCCGTAAATCCAGGAGTAGCACGAGCTACTACCTTTAAGGATTTCAAGATTTGGGGGTCATGGGAGTTCAAAGGAACTACGGACCCTATTAAAGCCCAAACATGGGTTAAAGAAATAGAGAAGGCATTTATAATAGCAAATGTCGACGAGGCCCAAAAGGTTGCCTTTGTGACCTATATGATGAAGGGAGAGGCCAACTTCTGGTGGGAAGCTAATCAGGCTAGGGTTGGGATAGCGAATTTGACGTGGGATAGGTTCAAGGAGATATTCTTCGAGAACTACTTTCCCATGAGCATGCAGGGAAGGATGGAGATGTGATTTCTGGAGTTAAAATAAGGGGACATGACGATTCCCCAATATGCTGCCAAGTTCAATGAACTGGCGAGGTTCGCTCCACACCAAGTGGATACCGAGGTGAGGAAGGCGCAACGGTTCAAGCAAGGCCTAAAACCCTGGCTCTATAACCATATATCGGTGTTCCAAAGTACTTCTTTTGGAACCGTTTTAGAGAAGGCGATAATCGCCGAAGGTGGTAGTGAGGCGTTGAGCCAATACCACAAAGAAAAGAAGAATAAGGGAAAGGTTGACGGGAGAGTCAAGATTGAGGGAGCCAGTGGAAGTGGCGAGGGTCAGAAGAGGAAGGTATTTAGCTCTGGGAATACCGAAGTGAATCAAGGAGACCCGAAGAGAAGAATGGAGGCCTGCAAGACCTGTGGGAAGACTCACTTAGGAGTCTGTCTCAAGGGGAAGGCCGTCTGCTATAACTGTGGATAGGAGGGGCACATTGCGCCAAATTGTCCAAGTCCGAAGAAGAATCACGGATGCTTTGTGTGTGGATCAACTGACCACATGGAAAAGAACTGCCCGAAGAAGGGGACGGACGGGAACCGGGGCACTAATAGCGGTAAGTTAGCTATTAGTGGTCCAGCACAGCCGGGTAGGCCGATGGGTCGTACCTTTAACATGATGACAGTCCAAGATGCGGTTGCATCAGGGGACGTCGTCGCAGGTATTATTCCGATCAACGATATCAATGCGTATGTGTTGTTTGATTCGGGTGCTACTTGTTCGTTTATAGCATGCGATTTTGCTAGATGATTAGGATTACTTCCCGATAAGTTGCCTATACCTTTAAATATTAAGGTAGTAAACAAAGAGATAATTCGGTTGAATATATTCATAAGAGTTATTGTGTAGATATACGGGGTTGTAAATTATTGGTAGATTTATTACCAATAAAGTTAGGAGAATTTGATGTAATTCTCCAGAATGGATTGGTTGGTAAACCATGGGGCAATTATAGATTGTCAAAAAAATGTGTGAATATTAAGATGTTAGAACAACCTCGGGTAGTATTTTACGGGAATAGATCGACGGGACATTCGTGTTGTCTAACCATGACACAAACTAGGAAATTACTGAGGAAGGGATGCGTAGGTTACCTGTGCCATGTTGTTGATACCTAGAGAGTGGTAGCAACCATGGAACAAATACCTATAGTGAGAGAATTCGCCGATGTATTTTTTGAGTGAATTTACTGGTCTTCCATGGGATAGGGAGACCAAGTTTGTGATAGACATTGTGTCAGGAGCGGCACCAGTTTCTATGGCACCGTATCGTATGGCGCCAGTGGAGATGAAGGAGTTGATGGTGCAGTTGCAAGAACTGTTGGATCGAAAGTACATTAGGAGTGTGTCAGCATGGGGAGCACCGCAAATCTTGTTTGTCAAGAAGAAGGACGGATCGTTAAGAATTTGTATCGACTATAGAGAGTTGAACAAGTTAACAATAAAAATATAAATACCATTGCCCGGGATCTATGATCTCTTTGACCGATTAAAAGGGGCTAAGTATTTTTCTAAAATAGATTTAAGAACGGGGTATCATCAGTTGAAGGTTAGGAAGGAGGATGTACCAAAGACAGCATTCAGGACTCGTTATGGTCATTACGAGTTTTTAGTGATGTCGTTTGGATTGAAAAATGCACCAGCTGCATTCATGGATATGATGAACAGAGTGTTCAAACAATATTTGGACAAGTTCATCGTGGTGTTTATCGATGATATTCTAGTCTACTCTAAGACGCCAGAAGATCATGTTGAACACCTAAGATTAGTGTTGGAAACACTAAGAAAGGAGAAATTTTACGCGAAATTCACGAAGTATGAATTTTGGCTAGAGAAGGTGCAATTTTTAGGTCATGTCATTGCCCATGAGGGGATTTCAGTGGATCCAGCGAAGGTGGAAGCCGTGATGAATTGGGAACCGAAAATGTCAACTGAGGTGCGGAGTTTCCTAGGGTTAGTGGGTTACTATCGAAGATTTATCCAAGATTTTTTGAAGATAGCTACTCCATTGACTAACTTGACGAGGAAGACGGTGAAATACGCTTGGACTAACAAGTGCGAGGACAGTTTTCAAGAACTAAAGAAGAGATTGAGTGAAGCGCCTGTTTTGTCATTGCCCGATGACACAGGAAATTTTGTAGTTTATAGCGATGCTTCGCATAGAGGACTTGGTTGTGTGCTCATGCAACATGGCAAGGTCATTGCGTATGCATCTAGGCAGTTGAAGGATTATGAGAAAGTTTATCCTACTCATGATCTAGAACTGGCAGCAGTAGTTTTTGCTCTAAAGATATGGAGGCATTATCTTTATGGAGAAAAATGTGAGATATACACGGACCACAAAAGTCTAAAATATATCTTTACACAGAAGGAGTTGAATATGAGGCAGAGGAGATGGCTGGAGTTGATAAAGGATTACAACTATGAAATCTCGTATCACCCTGGAAAAGCCAATGTAGTTTCCGACGCCTTAAGTAGAAAGGGTCGGGAAAAGTTATCTTTGTTAATGGCTCAAACTGAGTTGATAACAGAGATGGCTAGGATGGAGCTGGAAGTGAAGCTGCCAAGTGAAGGAGGACAAATACTATTTGCGATGGAGATGCAACCAACCATTGTAGAGAGAGTTAAAGAGGTACAACTCAAAACGGATGAGTGTAACCGGATGAGGGAGTGGCTGACCAACGAAAAAGATACTAAGTACAGTCTTGATAACGAGGGGTTATTGAGATTTGAAGGAAGAATTTGGGTTCCGAATGAGATGGAATTAAAGAAGAGGGTGTTGCAAGAGGCTCATAGTTCGAGGTTTTCGATTCATCCTGGTAGCACTAAGATGTATCAAGATCTTCGATAGAGTTTACGGTGCCGAACATGAAGAGAGAAATAGTAGAATATGTGAGTAGGTACTTGACTTGTCAGAGAGTTAAGGCCGAACATCAACGACCTAGTGGCTTGCTACAGTCATTAGAAATTCTAGAGTGGAAGTGGGAGAATATCACTATGGATTTTGTGGTAGGACTTCCAAGTACTCAGAAGGGGTATGATGCTATTTGGGTAATAGTGGACCGGTTGATGAAGTCGGCTCACTTTTTGCCAATTAGGGTTAAGTATAACTTAGATCAGTTAGCTAGACTTTATATTAAGGAAATAATCTCTAGACATGGGGTGCCAGTATCGATTGTGTCAGATCGTGATCCACGATTCACGTCGAACTTTTGGAGAAGTCTACAAGAGCAGTTGGGAACGCAATTGAAGCTGAGTACAACGTATCATCCACAGACGGATGGACAGAGCGAGAGGACAATTCAGACGTTAGAAGATATGTTAAGATCTTGCGTCTTGGATTTTAAGGGTAGTTGGGATGATCATCTACCATTAGTGGACTTTGCATATAACAATAGTTATCATGCAATCATAGGTATGCCGCCTTATGAAGCTTTGTATGGGAGGAAATGCAGAACGCCACTGTATTGGGATGAGGTAGGAGAACGCCAAATGTTGGGGCCAGAATTGGTGCAACAGACAGCGGATATTGTCAAGAAGATACAAATGCGTCTTTTAGCAGCTCAAGACATACAAAGGAAGTTTACGGATTCGCATAGAGAAAATCGGGAGTTTGAAGTAGGCTTTTACGTCTTTCTAAAAGTATCTCCCTGGAAAGGAAAGATACGTTTTGGAAAGAAGGGAAAGTTAAGTCCGAGGTTTATAGGACCTTTTGAGGTATTGAAACGGGTAGGTGAGGTAGCTTATATGATAGCATTACCTCCAGACCTAGAACGAATACATAATGTATTTCACGTATCGGTATTGTGTCCTTATAAGCCAGATTATAAGCACATGATAGAATATGAGCCTATTCATATCGAGAAGGACTTAACGTACGAGGAAACGCCGATTCAAATTGTCGATAGAAAAGAACAAGTTCTGCGGAATAAAGTCATACCTTCCGTGAAGGTGATATGGAAGAACCACGATGCAGAAGAAGCAACGTGGGAGTTAGAAAAAATGATGAAAAAGAATTACCCTCATTTATTTGTGTAATTTTTTATATATAGCGAGATTCTGGGAACAGAATCCTTATAAGGGGGAGAGAGTGTAACGCCCCAGAAAATCGAACATTTTGTAATTATTTTTAATAATGAATAAAATAATGTTATTTATTATTATTACGTGTGGAGAAGATGAATGTTGTTCTATAACCTAGAAACGTCGGAATGTCGTAGTATTTTAACTACGTGGGAGAATTAAAGTGTTTGAATTTCTAAGACGAAAATAAAAGCTTTTCGAGAAATTTTCCGAAAAACACTATTCATCGATTTCTGCTCGGGAATTATTTTTGAACTTCCGAGAAATACGTAATGTTATAATATCAAGGTAAGATCGATTATGTAATAATAACCAAAGTATGGAAAACGTAATATTTCGCATGCGGACTTAATTTGGGAACGTTAGGTTTATTAAGCGTTAAAGGAAGAGAGTTGTAATCATATGATGTGTATACATTATATGAAGTATGAATGTAAGTATAATACCATGTATTGTACTATTATGAATGAAGAATGAGATAACATATATTACTTAATTTATATACGAGCTAGCATACGAAGATTATACATGGGGTATAATTGTTAAGTTGTTAAGATTAAGATAATGGACTTGTAGGATTATTAGCTTAATGGTAGAAGTCCAATAGAATGTGTTTCTCAAGCCCAAGTGGTTGTTAATCATAAGTCCAATCAATTTGTAGCACAAGTCCATTAAGAAAGTAGTTAGATTAATTAACCAAGCCCAATGAGAAGACTTGATCCATAGGTCAAACCAATTAGGAAGTGGGTAAGCTTGATGGGCAAGGTTAATGTGTGGTGACCAAGTGATGTGATGAGCAAGTGTTGTGGCTAGCAAGTTTACTTAGTGGCTAGATAATGAATAGTAAGGAGGTGGTGTATGAGGAGGTGGAATGAGGAGGTGGAAATGAGGAGGTGGGATGTGTTAATGACCATTCTACCCTAGCTTTTGATAGCCTATAAATACCAAGCTCATTTCAATTTTGTTGGTTATTATTTAATCCAACGTTCCTCTCAATATAAAGCTACTTATTGGTTAGGGAGAATAAGCCACTTAAGCACTTATAAGCCACTTCAACCTTTCCTAGTTTTCCAAAGTGAATTGAAGTCTTCAAGAGTAAGACTCATCTCTTTTATCTACATCTCTTCTATAATTTGATTGATGGAGAAGGCGGATGGTTTGATAATAACATGTAATAAGTTAATAAGAAATGAACTTAAGCCAAATATTTTGGATAAGCAACTTGAACATTAATAAATTGCTAGAACCATGAAGAACTTGTCATATGTTTGTCATATGATGTTAGTATGTTGATTATAGCATGAGAATATTGATTAGTGGACTTAAGTTATTAATAAGTCATGAGCATGAAGATTTATAGTTTATAAGTAGAATAAGTTAATGACTTATGAGAATGAGTCAAAACCTACCTTGTTTATAAGTTGGTTTAATAAGTAACTTGTAATGATCAGTTGTTGGTTGAATCCATTTAGAACGCTTAGTAATGAAGCTTTGCCGGAATTCACACGATTGGACTATTATCGTCGAATTCGTAAAATTCTCGGAATGGAAGTCGTATTTTGTGTTTGAAGTCAGAAACATTTGTTTTTGATGGAGACAAGTCATATTGGTTATTATAGAGTTGCGGAATCAAAAATGACCGGATTCCGACTTGAAACGAAGAAACAAGCGTTGAACGTTCACGAACGTTTATCGTATTCGTTGAAAATGAACTCATAGGTGAATTTTTAGTAAGTGGGGTCAAATAGATAAAATTCTTGCATGAACGCGTAGATTATGAAATTTGTGAACCGTAGGCTTTTGAACGGACCAATTCGAACTTAAAACGAAGAAGTTATGCGTCCGGGAAGTTCGCTAAAATTTCAAAATAGCAAAAAATCAGACGAGGCATGAGTCCACGTGCGGTGTGACTCCAAGCCTAAAAGCCCGCATGTCGAAGTGAGGCTAGAACCCGCATATTGCTAACTGCGCACCGACAGTGCCAGTTTCTGAGTGATTGTTGTTGCCATGACCTGATCCACAAGAAAATGATAGAAAAGAAAGATTTCAAGTGTAGAAGAAAAGAGAACTTGTTAGTAATGAATTAAGATGTAATCATAACATGGTTAAGACATTGTAAGGTACTTGTAAGACACTAATGCATGTTGATTAAGAGTTAATAATCAATCGAAGATGAGCGGAATGTGAATGACGTAATGAAAACTAGAAACCCTAATAACGAATCTAAGTCAGGATTTACATTGAGATGAAGGGTAAGATATAATAGTATACATATACTTTATTAGATATAACCTAATGTGGTATGTTATATGATTATGTGTTATTGAAATGTAGAGACTTAAAGTACTGTACGGGTATTAATCAGTAAGTAGATGCTAAAGGCAAGTATTCTAACCCTTGTTCCAGTTCAGTCTGGATAAGCTTTGTAATTCATGTATTCTTTCGCATGAAGTCTTGAATGATGAAGTCAAAGCCAATTCTTTCGGCTAGACTTGTATTATGAATTTGTCAAGCATGATTAATGTTTACCAAGCTATATTGGTGTGGTTTTCAATCGAAGACCGAGTATGCTAAAATATTTTTGTCGTTTAACGACAGGCACGTGAGGTTGCCACAACTTAAACGTGTACACGTTTAATGGATGTAGTGTTGATCAACATAGAGTACTATGAGCTGATCACTCAAAAGTGCTCGTAAGCTATGCCGAACTTACGGACTTAGTGTCGGGTTGTCCTTTTCAAAAGAACTTATGATATGCTCATAGACTTGAGCCATAATTGTTATTCCACTGAGTATGGTTATGTAAAACGTTTTGAAGGAAAAGAAGTGCTATTTTGAATTATCGATAGTACTTCATAACTATTGTTCAGTTATTGAAGCTATATTAGATCTATGTTTCAAGCATGTTGTTTATTAGAATTGTAGTACTTGTTGAGCTAGTCATGCTCACTCTTGCTTGAACCATATGAACACAGCCAAGATCGAGTGGACCGAAGGTTCCGGCAAGGATAAAGGCAAAGCGAAGACGAACCCATAGTATACTTATGTAATAGTATAGGAGGAATGTTTGTAACATATTGATATTATGACAAGAACAATTGAAAGGGTTACAAAGAACCTGGGGAATGTAATATTATTTTGGATATATAGAAGTTATATTAGTCCTTTTGAGACTATTCAATTGAATGAATGAATGAATGAATGGATGGTAGTACTGTGTAGCACCATATGTCGGGTTGGAAGAGACCCAGATTTGGGGGCGTCACAATGTATACCCACCAGGACGAGGTTCACGAAGCACATCCTTGTCTTCTTCAGGATATTTGATTTAGATATTAATTTGGTAGTCAATAAAAATGTTATTACCTTCTTCCATGTCCCTTGATTAGTAAGAAAATAACACAACATTGTTTTCTTTATGTATTGATTTTGGCACTAAGTGCCTCTGGTGACCTATTTGCAGGTTTTCGACTTGCTATTATTATTTTTAAATATATGCGGGAAGGCGCTTCTCGACCTACCTTACAATCTTTGGGTATCAAATTTTCGTGCTACGTTTACGGAAGACAAGGGACGAAATTATGAAGTGTACTCTCTCTATATATGTAGATATATACTTTGATTAAAGAACTGTGGTAGCTTTAGATGGTTAATTGTAAAGATAATGAATGATTATGTAGTGGATGATTTTATTAAGTTAATAATATTTTAGTTTTTTATATTTTTGCCATTATTTGCTATGGGGACATTGAGCCAGTCAAGTACACAAAAAGAATGTCAAATTTTGATTTGACAACAATATAATTTGTTACCAAAGCATTGAAAAAGTTTTAATATAGCAACAATTTTTTATATATTTAGCAACAAATTTTCGTTGCTAATGACATTAAAAATATAACATTTGGCAACAAAAAATTAACCTAATAACAATGAAGATGATATTGTTGCTAATACTAAAATAAAAGGCAACATTTTTTATCGTTGCAAATCATATCAACTTTCGTTGCACATATAAAGAAACGGCAACATATAATGTCGTTGCTAACCAACGACTTTCATTGCTATTGAAAAATAATTAGCAACAAACATTTTCGTTGTTGATTCAGCATAATGTCATTGCCAAATAATATAATCAGCAACGAAAATCGTTGCTAAAAAGTTTACGTTCCGCAACGAAAGCAAGCTTAGGCAATAATTTTCATAATTTACTGCAACGAAAAAAGTCATTGCAAAATGGTGTCAATTGCAACGAAAATGCATGGTCGTTGCCAAAAAAAAAGAGTTCATTTCGTTGCCAATTAGCAGGCTTTTACAACGTAATGAGGTTTTTAGCAACGAAATTTTAATTATTCTGCAACAATATATTTTGTTGCTAAAGGATCGATGTATCTATACGAAAGACAAATTTCGTTGCAAAATGTATTACTTTTGGCAATGAAAAAAATACGTTCGTTGCGGAACAATTAGTAACGCTCATTGCGCAACGAAAGACGTAACGACAGTAAAGTCGTTGCCAAAAACATTTAGCAACGAAATTTGGCACCTTTTCCAACGAAAATCAGTTGTTGCTGAAGCCCCATTTTTTGTAGTGAGGATATATCATGATGAATGAAAAAATATCTGGCGATGGATTCAATAATATGAATATCTGAAGGATTCAACAATATGAATATTATAAGCAAAGACAATGGTTGCTTTTAGAATAACTGCTAGTCAAGTAGACTTTGAACTATAATACTCCAATGGAATCAATAGCTAATTGACCCTTTGGTTACTGGCTACAGAATAAGTACTTGAGGGGATCAGCCTCACGTACTCTATATATATGCATAACATTTAAATCTGCTCTTTTGTATCTTATATTAGATACTTGGGGTACTCTCCTATCATAAGAGGGGTGTTCTTTCAGTCTAAGAATCCTTACAATCAATTGGTTTGGATAGCTTTTATAAAACTTCATACGCTTGTCTGAACGAACAAAGGTTCAGACTTTCTCTATCACAGTTCAAGAATTATTGAACTTTAAATGATGTACAAGTCTAAGACTGTACGAACTCAAGTGCACTAAGTGCGAATATCAATAATATCGATGTGGAATAATTGTAAGGTAATTAAACCAATTAATATCATGCTTGGAAATAAGATTCAAGCTTAAATGAATAACTTTCAATTCAACAATAACCTACTTAATACAATATGAGAAGGATAAAAAAATTTCATAACAAACAAAGTTGTCTAAGTTAGGAAACATTTCAACACAATAAAATAGTGTTCGGATACTTGCTCAATATAAATTTGAGTAAGGTTAAGGAAACTTGCATTCAACATACGAATCGTATGAAATTCAAGAACTTGCATAATCAAAGAGTGAAGTTCATAGAAAAACTTGCTCAATAAGTTCAAGGAGACTTGCTTATTTGCTCAGCTACAATTAATTCTAGCTTTAGTTAACTTGCGTTGAAACGACCTAACGTTATCAAGTCGATCATTTCAATTAGTATGTGTAAATTAATATGAGTCTACACTTACAAGAATCAAATCATCACATAGCATGCTTCTATACATGTATCATTACATTACTCGATTAGTTTCTAACTATATCATAGTTGAAATCACCATTTAATAATTCATCATAGGATTCTTTCAATAACATGCTCATTATCATATGACTACTATACTGGACAAGTATTACAGATTAGAGTAATCATATAAGTATGCATCAGTTCTCAATTTAATAACAGAACTCAGATCTCAATGCAGAACTATCATGGTAGCGCGCTTGGTTTGTACTTAAGGAGTATGCCACGCGCTTCTCCTGGTGCAAACCAAGACATGGCTGCTTCTGCAGAAACCAGTGCACACACGACTTGCACATAAATGAACAATCATTCACAACATACATGTTATTATATGAATAACTAACTTTAACCTTTTATCAAACATATCAAAGGTCATTATTCATTTTTACTTAATCAAGACTTCACATGTTAAGCTATCAATCATGTAAGTCACTTTACCTACCATACATCATACTTTCATATATATACATGCTAGGCATCAAAAACATACTTACAAGTTCTCAACTTAATGTATATATAGTTTATCAAGTTCATTTTCAAAACTTTAAGTCTCCATTAGTAAAATTCATTCAAGCATTCAAGATACATCTATATTGTCTAATTCATGCTTTCATATGTATTTGTGCACATACTCAAGTTATTTACATATGTTCACAAGGTCAGAATATATATTACTCCATGTGTACCATTTCTAGTTTTCAAATCTTTAAACCTTCTTTGATATTCCAAGTCAAAACAAACCTATTATGGCTTACTACATACATAACTACCTTAGTCCACAAGTTCAGGTCATTTGTATGCATATAATAATCAAGGTAACATGCTCAGAATATCTTAAGGAGCTAATATGAGCAATCAGAATCGCTACACTAGCCATGGTGGTGAAAGAGGGAAGAAGTGGCGCATATAGCGCCACTTCGACGTAAAGAAAAAAATGGCCTCTGCTTCTGCAGAGGCTCAACTCCAACCAATGCCAAACATCTAATTGTTGCAACTCAACTGCTTCTAATACTTCTAAGCATGCATACTAACTAAAACAATACAACCTTAAGCCAAATCATACCACATTACCAGGAATTCATGAGAATTTACAAGAATTTGCAAAAAAAAAACAATTCAAGAACATAAGTTTATGATTTTATACCTCTTGGAGCCTGAATTGATTTCCCTCTATTCTCTCTGATAATTCTCCCTAATAGCTCAGCAACTAACACACTCTAATGCACAATCTCAGCAACAAGAAATGAGAAGAGAAGTGCTCTATTTATAGAAATTTCATTGACCGTGTTAAGCCATTACTCAAGAATTTAAACCAAGGGATGGATGAAGAGAGTTTAGTGAGAGTTGGTGATTCCAGTCATGAATCTCACTCCCCATCCACTAATTGTTCTAGGTTAGTTGAATTTGAGATGAAGCTAAAGTAGGCTTTCTAGCTTGTTCACGTGAAATGAAATGGGACTCTAATTATGGGACAAAGCAAAATCCCAACATTTGCAACATGTGAAATAAGATGCAACCCTTGGCTTATACCACATATACATATAATATAATTTTATTATACACTATGTACACCCAATTTATTTCATATAATAATATTATTAAGCAACTCACATGAATGCAAATAACTCTTACTATATAGTCTATATATAGACATATTAATGTGTCACCTTATACTATATAAAATATACAATTAATTACCACATAATAAAGGTTTACTATATTTCATCCTTGCATAAATTAATCAAGAAAATATATAATCACTTTATAAATTATTAATACTCATTAATTATTATTTATTCATAATAATTATTAATTAACACATTATCAATTAATTACTCAAAATTGCAATTAATCAATATGTTCAACTCTTGCTACTATATTCAAAAAAATTGAATATTTAATTCTTAATAATCTTATCAATTCCTTGATATTAATTTCTTAGGGTTAGTCAACTAATTTAAATAAACTATTAGTGACTCCCTTTAACCATTTCATAAATTCACATAACCACATAAGGTTTAAATAGACTCACAAAACTAACTTATTAAAAATTAAATCACATATTTAATTAATAAGGAGTTTCAAAATTTGTGGGCGTTACATCCCTCCCCCCTTATAAAAATTCTGTCCTCGGAATTGTAATAATAAGGTTACCCAAATAAAAACGGATAATTTGCTCTCATTTTCTCCTCTAGCTCCCACGTAGCTTCTTCGACTACATAATTCCTTCAGAGAATCTTAACGGAATGGATAATCTTATTCCTCAACTTCTATTCCTTCCTATCTAGTATCTGGATAGGAACTTCCTCGTACGATAAGTCTTTCTCGACTTGAATTGGTTCATAGGAGATAACGTGCTTATAGTCCGGTTTATACGGCCGCAACAATGACACATGAAACACGTTGTGAATGTGCTTAAGTTCAAGAGGTAATGCTACCTCGTACGCTACTTCACCGACTCGCCTCAAAATCTCGAATGGTCCTATGAACCTAGGGCTCAACTTTCCCTTCTTACCAAAATGAATCTTCCCTTTCCAGGGAGATACTTTCAGAAATGTATAGCTTCTTACTTTAAAATCTCTCTTCTTGCGATGCAAGTCCACATACTTCTTCTAGCGATCTTGAGCTGCTACTAGTCGAGCTCTTATCACCCTGATGATTTCTACCGTCTGTTGTACCAACTCTGGTCCCAACAGTCGACCTTCTCCAACTTCGTCCCAACATAAGGGCGTTCTACATTTCCTCCCATACAGTGCTTCGTACGGCGGCATTCCCATACTGGCGTGATAACTATTGTTATACGCGAACTCTGCTAATGGAAGGTGATCCTCCCAACTACCCTTGAAGTTCATCACACAAGCTCGGAGCATGTCTTCAAGTGTCTGAATCGTCCTCTCGCTTTGTCCATCTGTCTGCGGATGATACGCGGTACTCATCCGTAGTTGTGTCCCCATTCTTTCTTGAAGACTCTTCTAGAAGTTTGACGTGAATCATGGATCTCTATTAGATACAATAGATACCGGCACCCCATGCCTTGAGATATTTTCCTTAACATATAATTTGGCTAACTGGTCCAAACTATACTTAATCCTAATCGACAAAAAGTGAGCTAACTTAGTAAGATGATCTACCATTACCCATATGGCATCGTGCCCTTTCTACGTTGCTGGAAGTCCCACCACAAAGTCCATTGTGATGTTCTCCCATTTCCATTCTAGAATCTCTAATGGTTGTAATAACCCGCTTGGTCGTTGGTGCTCTGCCTTGACTCTTTGATAAGTTAGGCATCTACTTACGCATTCCGCAACCTCTCTCCTTATGTTTGGCCACAAAAAGTGGTGACACAAGTCTTGGTACATTTTCGTGCTTCCTGGGCGTATCGAGTATTTCGTACAGTGTACTTCTTGCAAAATCTCCTCTCTCAGTTCTGGTACTAGCGGTACCCAAATTCATCCTTCAAATCTTAGCAGTCCAGTGCTATCAATCTTAACTTTTAATTCATCACCTTCAGTTAATCGCTTCTTGATGTTAATGCAATCTTTTGCCCTTTTCTTGTGCTTCTCTAACCTTATCCAATAAAGTAGGAGTCATTGTCATTGTAAATAATTGTTCGTTGGTCTCCACCAGATACTTAATCTCCAAGTCTAATCGTTCAAAATCTTTCACTAATTCATCTTGAATGGTCAATTTCAATAACTTCTCTCTGCCTTTTATGCTCAAGGCATCTGCTATTACATTTGTTTTTTCTGGATGGTATAAAATCTTACAATCATAATCTTTGAACAATTCTAGCCATTGGCGCTGCCTCATGTTTAACTCTCTCTGCGTGAAGATATACTTCAGACTCTTGTGGTCTGTATATATCTCACACTTCTCGCCATACAAATAATGCCTCCAAATCTTCAAGGCAAAAACTATCATCGCTAACTCCGCATCATGAGTCTGGATATCCCTTCTCATAATCTTTTAGTCGACGTGAAGCGACGAATGATGCTATGGTCAGATGCATCAAGACACAACCAAGACCCTTGTGTGACGACATCACTATACACTATAAATCCTCCCGTGTTGTCCCAGAAGCCAAACAAGTGCTTGACTAAGCCTCTTCTTCAATTCTAGGAAACTTTCTTCACACTTCTCCGTCCAAATGAACTTAACTATCTTTCTGGTAAGATTGGTCAACGGTGATGCTAATTTCAAAAAATCTCGAATAAATCTTCGAGAGTATCCCGCCAATCCTAAGAAACTCCAAATTTCGGTCGGCGTCTTCGGTTGCTCCCAATTGATAACCGCTTCTACCTTCACTGGATCCACTGAAACACCATTCTTGTCGATAACGTGTCCTAAAAACTGCACTCTTTACAACCAAAACTCACACTTGGAGAATTTTGCATACAACTTCTCCCTCCTTAATGTCTCCAACACTATCCGAAGATGCTCGACGTGTTCTTCCTCCGTTTCTGAATATACTAGAATGTCATCGATGAATACGACAACAAACTTATCCAAATACTGCTTGAACACTCTGTTCATCAAATCCATAAAGGTTGCTGGTGCGTTCGTCAATCCAAATGACATTACCAGAAACTCAAAGTGTCCATACTGAGTTCTGAATGTCGTCTTTGGAATATCCTCCGGCCTCACTTTTAGTTGGTGATAACCGGCCCTCAAGTCAATCTTTGAAAAGTACTTTGCCCCCTTCAACTGATCAAACAAATCGTTTATCCTGGGCAACGGGTACTTGTTCTTAATGGTGACCTTTTTCAACTCTCAGTAGTCGATACAAAGCCTTAGCGACCCATCTTTCTTCTTTACGAATAAGACTGGTGCTCCCCAAGGTGATACGCTCGGTCGAATGTATCCCTTATCTAACAACTCTTGTAATTGAGCCATTAGTTCTTTCATCTCACCGTTGCCATATGATACGACGCTTTGTATATATACGTAGTGTTGTCCCTAGTGCCAAATCAATGACAAACTCAATCTCTATCGTGGTGGTAATCCCAAATCTTGTCCGGGAAGACATCAACGAAATCCCTTACAATAGGTATCTGACTCAGTTCACCCTCGACTCGTCGAGTATCAACCACGTGAGCCAAATAACCTATACAACCCTTCCTAAGCAATCTCTACGTTTGCACCATCGTTAGACAATGAGATTGTCTCGACGATTTATTACCATAAAATACCACCTTTGACTTATTCGGAGTCTTAAGGTGTACACACTTCTTCTTACAATCTATAACTGCTCCATGAACCGATAACCAATCCATTCCAAGGATTACATTGAACTCCCCCAAACGAATCGGTATCAAATCCACCTTGAGCTTAAATCCTCGCAACTCGGTATAACAACCCCTATGAATATATTCTACGGGGATAATTTCCTTGTTCGCTACTTCTACGTTCATAGGGTGTTCTAACCTCTCACGGGGTAAGTCTAACTGTTTGACAAATCCTTCGGAAACAAAAGAGCAGGTAGTACCCGAATCAAATAACACGTATGCATCTATATTATTGATCGGAATGATACCTGACACCACGTCCTTAGACTCTACCGCATCCTGTACGGTCATGTTGAACGTTCGTGCCGTTGTTTTATTGGCTTGACTGGCTGGCCCTCCAATGTTCAGTCCATTGTTGTTGTTGTTGCGGTTGCCGCTAACTGCATCGCACTTTTTCTTCGAGCAGTCCTTAATTTGATGGTCTGTGGCTCTATATGAGAAACAACCTCCCTTCTACTTATTCAAACACTGGGAGCCATGTGCCCCGGTTGTCCACAATGATAACAAACACTCTTTCCCTTTATGCACTCTCCCGAGTGGTTCCTCCCACAATTGTTGAGCCTCATACTTTTCTTGGCCTCCCCTCCGGACTTATTGCCTCCAGAGGATTGGCTCTCTGTCCATTTATGCTTATTAGGGTTGCTGCCTCCGCTGCTTCCCCCTTTCAGTCTTTCCTGACCGGTCTTCTTTTCTTGCTTGAATTGAGCGATGACTTCATTGCCTCCTTCGACAATGATAGCCATTTCCAAAAGATCAGAGTAAGTCTTGATCTTCAACACAGCCACTGCCTTCTGTACCCATGGTTTCAGTCCTAATTCGAACCTCTTTGCTTTTCTAGCCTCCGTGTCAACCTGATGCGGAACGAATCGGGCTAACTCGTTAAATCTTACTACGTACTCTGCGACAAACATACTACCTTGTTTCAATTCCAGAAACTTAACCTCCATATCTTGTTACGTATTCTCCGATAAGTAATTCTCAAGGAATATCTCCTTAAATCTCTCCCAAGGAATAACTCCTTCATCTGCTCGACCCCTATTGGCTTTCCACCAATAGTTAGCTAAACCTTTCATCGTGAAAGTGGCAAAACTCATCTTCTGTGCTTCGGCCACACGTGCGACCTCAAACACCTTCTCCATTTCTTCTATCCATGTCTGGGCTTCAATTGGATCCAAGGTTTCCCGAAATTCTGGTGGTCCTACCAATTTGAAGTCCTTAAAGCTAGCCAAGTGTTGTCTTGGCTGCCCTGCTGCTGGTGGGGGTCTATTTTGCATTGCCTCAGTTAATAGGTTAACGAAGTTTTGCATTGGATTGACATTTTCCCCTCCACTATTGGTAACGGATCCTTCTTCCCTCTAATTCCGCTGAATTCTCCTAGGCGGTAAGATCTGAGGAAAGGAAGAAATTATTAGGCTTTATGTGATATGCTATCCATGTTAGCATTAAGAAGTTTAAGACGTTTATCAATCATTCTTGATTTAAATAAACAACTTCATTATCACAATAAAACTCGATGGATTTCCTCAACCCATCACTTACACACTCTACTTGAGTTTTCTAATAAGGTTATAACCTAGGTTTCGCATTCCTAATGTTTATAACTCATCGCTTTGATACCAACTCATGACACCCCTAATCCGGGTCCCTCGACCCCTTGCCTTGGTCATCACGATAAAATACAGACATCCACCTCTAAACAGCATACGATAACTAAAATGCGGAATATAATAAACGTACGTCGTTCAATCAAAAGGTGTTACTAGTCCCAAGATACGATAACCTTAATATCATCTTACAATCATACCCTAAAATAAATATTAGGGTTCACATTACATAATCGTAATTTAAACTAAGCATAAGATAACTTATGCTTCTCGCAATTATCCTACATCTTCCCTTTACCCTTGTCCTTTCCTGAAGTCTCGGGCTTAGCTGCAATATAATTCATAATATAGCAAGGGTGAGCAACAAGTTTGCTCAACAAGTTTAAATACAACAATAAGGATATATCATGATGAATGGAAAAATATCTGGCAATGGATTCAACAATATGAATATCTGAAGGATTCAACAATATGAATATTATAAGCAAAGACAATGGTTGTTTTTAGAATAACTGCTAGTCAAGTAGACTTTGAACTATAACACTCCAATGGAATCAATAGCTAATTGACCCTTTGGTTACTGGCTACAGAATAAGTACTTGAGGGGATCAGCCTCACGTACTCTATATATATGAATAACATTTAAATCTGCTCTTTTGTATCTTATATTAGATACTTGGGGTACCCCCCTATCATAAGAGGGGTGTTCTTTCAGTCTAAGAATCCTTACCATCAATTAGTTTGGATAGCTTTTATAAAACTTCATACGCTTGTCTGAACGAACAAAGGTTCAGACTTTCTCTATCACAGTTCAAGAATTATTGAACTTTAAAGGATGTACAAGTCCAAAACTGTACGAACTCAAGTGCACTAAGTGCGAATATCAATAATATCGATGTGGAATAATTGTAAGGTAATTAAACCAATTAATAGCATGCTTGGAAATAAGATTCAAGCTTAAATGAATAACTTTCAATTCAACAATAACCTACTTAATACAATATAAGAAGGATAAAAAACTTTCACAACAAACAAAGTTGTCTAAGTTAGGAAACATTTCAACACAATAAAATAGTGTTCGAATACTTGCTCAATATAAATTTGAGTAAGGTTAAGGAAACTTGCATTCAACATACGAATCGTATGAAATTCAAGAACTTGCACAATCAAAGAGTGAAGTTCATAGAAAAACTTGCTCAATAAGTTCAAGGAGACTTGTTTGTTTGCCCAGCTACAATTAATTCTAGCTTTAGTTAACTTGCGTTGAAACGACCTAATGTTATCAAGTCGATCATTTCAATTAGTATGTGTAAATTAATATGAGTCTACACTTACAAGAATCAAATCATCACATAGCATGCTTCTATACATGTATCATTACATTACTCGATTAGTTTCTAACTATGTCATAGTTGAAATCACCATTTACTAATTCATCATAGGATTCTTTCAATAACATGCTCATTATCATATGACTACTATACTGGACAAGTATTACAGATTAGAGTAATCATATAAGCATGCATCAGTTCTCAATTTAATAACAGAACTCAGATCTCAATGCGAGAATCGCGTAATCAAGCGCTTGGTTTTATACTCTATGAGTAAGCGGCGTGCTACCGCTGCTCTGGTGCATACCAAGACATGGCTGCTTCTGCAGAAACCAGTGCACACGCGACTTGAACATAAACGAACAATCATGCACAACATACATGTTATTATATGAATAACTAACTTTAACCTTTTATCAAATATATCAAAGGTCATTATTCGTTTTTACTTAATCAAGACTTAACATGTTAAGCTATCAATCATGTAAGTCACTTTACCTACCATACATCATACTTTCATATATATACATGCTAGACATCAAAAACATACTTACAAGTTCTCAACTTGATGTAAATATAGTTTATAAAGTTCATTTTCAAAACTTTAAGTCTCCATTAGTAAAATTAATTCAAGCATTCAAGATACATCTATATTGTCTAATTCATGCTATCATATGTATTTGTGCACATACTCAAGTTATTTACATATGTTCACAAGGTCAGAATGTATATTACTCCATGTATACCATTTCTAGTTTTCAAATCTTTAAACCTTCTTTGATATTCCAAGTCAAAACAAACCTATTATGGCTTACTACATACATAACTACCTTAGTCCACAAGTTCAGGTCATTTGTATGCATATAATAATCAAGGTAACATGCTCAGAATATCTTAAGGAGCTAATATGAGCAACTGTAATCTGCTACCCGCGCGGTGAAAGGCAAGGGAAGTGGCGCGGCCGCGCCACTTCGACCAGACAGAAAAAAATGGCCTCTGCTTCTGCAGAGGCTCAACTCCAACCAATGCCAAACATCTAATTGCTGCAACTCAACTGCTTCTAATACTTCTAAGCATGCATACTAACTAAAACAATACAACCTTAAGCCAAATCATACCACATTACCAGGAATTCATGAGAATTTACAAGAATTTGCCAAAAAAACAATTCAAGAACATAAGTTTATGATTTTATACCTCTTGGAGCCTGAATTGTTTTCCCTCTCTTCTCTGATAATTCTCCCTAATAGCTCAACAACTAACACACTCTAATGCACAATCTCAGCAACAAGAAATGAGAAGAGAAGTGCTCTATTTATAGAAATTTCATTGATCGTGCTAAGCCATTACTCAAGAATTTAAACCAAGGGATGGATGAAGAATTCATTGGATTAAGAGAGTTTGGTGAGAGTTGGTGATTCCACTCATGAATCCCACTCCCCGTAGACTAATTGTTCTAGGTTGGTTGAATTTGATATGAAGCTAGAGTAGGCTTTCTAGCTTGTTCACGTGAAATGAAATGGGACTCTAATTATGGGATAAAGCAAAATCCCAGCATTTGTAACATGTGAAATAAGATGCAATTGTGACACCCCCAAAACAGGTATACATCACCCATCTTGGGTCGCCAGATAAACATGGTACATAAATTCAAATACAACTTAATTATACAACAGTCGTGTAAAATACGATAAAATATAATCTAAGAGTTTTAATAAGAATATTGTCATCTAGACAATATCCACACTCAATGGAGTACTCATTACATTTATTGTCACACTATTTAACAGAATAGTGAGGACTACTAATGCTATCATCTAGACTGTCACTCGGTTCCCCGACTAGTCCCAGTTACGTCCTCATTTCCTGAAGAGAATAATGAAAGGAAGGGTGAGCTTAACTAGCACAGTAAGAAATATTATGGTTATGATAATGCAGAATAAATTATCGTTAGCCTTCAACAGTGTTAAACTGATACAATATAACAAACATCAAGTTTAACTGCAGTGGAACAAGCAATCCATTAGAAGAGTCAAGTAAAGAATAAAATCTACTATATTCTACGATTTAAAAGGTTTTTCATCACTTTTATTGTGACACCCCCAAATTTGGGTACTTCGATTCCACGGGATTTGGTGTTCACTGTACAAATATCATCTATCTATCTACCCATAATAAATGCAAACCATGCAATAGATAGAAATAAAAATCTTCCCCTTATAGGTTTACAACATCTAAATCATAAACATAATCCCAGGTTGAACTAACCTTAAACATCTGTGCGGAAATATAAACAATAAGTCTTAAACAACATCATTAACTCAAGTCTAACATAAATACATCATCAAATAAAATAACAAGTCTTAACAATTAGGTCTTAAACAACATCATTAACTTAAGTCTTAAACAAATACATCATCATATAAAACAACAAGTCTTCATCACTTGTTAACCTTGCCCTTGCCTTTACTAGTAGAAGGTTAAATCGGTTCTTTTCGTTCTTAACTCAATGTTATTATTACGCAAGAGTGAGCACAAATGCCCACAAGTATAACAATGAAATAATGATTATAATAACATGCGAGTGAATCAAAGACATCTAAATAAAAGCTCGACTTTTGAATCGAGAATGAATAACAAGAATCAAAAAGATTCTTGAGGGTCATAAGACCTTGAACTATGTCCTAGGTTATCAAGGGTTATACTTGAAACCTTTAACGATCGTAAGACTATGGACCTTTCTACTCGTACTTAGGGGAATCAGCCCTTAGTACCATACTGTGCACAATATCTTAATGCTAACGCATAAGTAAATCCTTTGCTTGAGGGTTGTTCATCTCGATTTGACATTCGAGTCCGCACCAAAGGAAGTTTGGTTTGGATAATACATCAAGGTTACGAAATTTAGGCGCTCATCAACTATAGACTAGTCGAATCAATAAGGGTTCGCTAGTCTAATAAGAATTCAATAATAATGATATTCAAATTGAATAATAATCTCGGGAAGTATCTGATAGAACAATTATTGTATAAATGAATCATGCTTTGAAAAGATAATCAATCTTTAATATAACATTTGAACTTGAATAATAGTAACGATAATTTACTCGAGGTAAATAATAAACTTGAACAATAATGATAGTAGGGTTAGGAAACTTGCCTAAATGCGTAGGCTAAGCGATTACTACTTACATTACACCACAAATCCTACACACATACCGTATGTATTCACGACATTCATTAGTTACATTTTCACTTAATTATTTAATATAAACTCCACTTTATTTAACAAATCATTACCCTTCTAATTTAATTACTTAATTAAATTAGAATATTTTCATTCTCTTACTATTATTACACTAGAAAAATTATTTCATAATAATTTCCATGAATATTTATTTTATTCCATAAATATCTCAATTAAAATATTTACTTTATTTTATAAATATTTTAATAATAATTTTCATAGAATATTTATTTTATTTCATAAATATCTCAATTAAAATATTTAATTTATTTTATAAATATTTTAATAATAATTTTCATCGAATATTTATTTTATTCCATAATATCTCAATTAAAATATTTAATTTATTTTATAAATATTTTAATAATAATTTTCATCGAATATTTATTTTATTCCATAAATATCTCAATTAAAATATTTAATTTATTTTGTAAATATTTTAATAATAATTTTCATCGAATATTTATTTTATTCCATAAATATCTCAATTAAAATATTTAATTTATTTTATAAATATTTTAATAATAATTTTCATCGAATATTTATTTTATTCCATAAATATCTCAATTAAAATATTTATTTTATAATTATTTTAATAATAATTTTCATCAAATATTTTTATTTATTTATTTATTTATTTATTTATTTTTATTTTTTAATTTTTTTAACTTGCAGAAGAAGTAGTAATTTAGTTTAGTAACGCTTGCATGGGGAAGAAAAGTTACCAACTCATTTGATGATTCTTGGGTTCGTGAACATAACAAAAGCCAAATTAGGCCAAAAATCAATCACTGCGTAAAATTATCGTGAATATGGCCATAACTTCCAATTAGTTATTTTTACAATTTAGACTTACCCAATCATTGTAATACTTATATAATCATTACTTAACCCATCTAGCATGATTTTTAACAAGTTACAACACATAATTTGCAAAATCAACACATTTACTTTCAACTTTGTTCTTGGCGTTCTTGAAGGTTTTGAAAATAAAACATGAAAGTTGTCACTCTGATTCGTTATAACAAGAATCCATTTATTTAAACTTTGGTCTCTTTGTATCAACATGCATAATAATAATATACGAGTATAAAATTTAGGGATAACATGTCGATCGATACATAAAATATCACGTATAAGGCCATAAGGCCAAAACCCATACTCTTTAAATTTTTGAAATAGCAATTATAGTATTATAAGCGATGACATGATAATTCACATAATATATATATATAATCAAATACGATTTGATACATCTTAACCCATATATAAACTTCATAATCAAAGCGCTTTCTCAATTCGGAGATTTCCACAAAATGTATGAAAGCCGTTTTATAAAAACTAATGATGTGAAATTTAGAATTTGGGAAGAGGAGATTACCTGAGAATAAGTATAGATTAGTAGGGAATAATTTCTTCTCAACTCTTCTTCAATCAAAATTCTTTCTCAACACTTCTCAATCTCTCTCTGAAACTCTCTCTGTTTCTACTTTTCTAGACTTAGGAAAAATGAAGAAAGAAAAGAAGACGTATGATATAATAAAGAAGCGGCGCATTGGTGGTCGAGTTAACCCGATAATAGGTATTTGTTCAACTCCCCATGGGGCCTTGTTTGGCTAGCAAAATAGATTTAAAAAACATTTAATTTAATAAAACTTTATCATATAGTTTTATTAATGTCACACTCCTTCATAAAATAAATCAATATCTTATTTAATTTATTTTAAATAAAATATAATAATTTCTCATAATTTCACATAGTCACATTATTAATTTTCTCATTAATAAATAATGTCAAATTATTAACTCTCTAATTAATAATTAAATTAATTAAATAACATCATGCTTAATTAAATATTTCATTTAATTCGATAAGCTCACATAATTACATATTTGAATAATAATTATTCTCTACATTAATTTAATAAATGTAACACATAATTAAATTAATCTACCACAATGCATCAAATAATTATTTAATCTAATAATTAAATCATCAAAAATATTTATTTAATTTAATAAATATTAAAATTAATTTACAAAAATCTAGATTAGGAGAAGGGTCGGAGAAGTTGCTTTATGAGGTAGCCTTACCTCCATCTCAGAGAATGTCACAATGTTTTCCATGTCTCGGTCTTACAACCCTACAAATCGATTACAAGCATGTGATTGAATATGAACCCTACATTTCGACAAAGACTTGTCTTACGAAGAAATTCTGTTCAAATTATCGGCCAAAAAAGAACAAGTTCTAAGAAATAAAGTAATACCTTCCGTTAAGGTAATTTGGAGGAACCAATTTGAAGAAGCTACGTGGGAACTCGAAGAGAATATGATGAAGAATTATCCTCATTTATTTACTTAGATTGTTATATTTGATTCTGGGGACAAAATCTTTGTAAGGGGGGAGAATGTAATGGGATAAATTTTGAGTTGTGATTACAGGGGATGTAATCCTTTTTAAGGGGGGAAAGATGATTAACGAGATTTTTGTAAATTAATTTTAATATTTATTGAATTAAATAAATATTTTTTGATGATTTAATTATGGATTAAATAATTATTTGATGTAATTGTGGTAGATTAATTTAATTATGTGTTACATTTATTAAATTAATGTAGAGAATAATTATTATTCAAATATGTAATTATGTGAGCTTATCGAATTAAATGAAATATTTAATTAATTTAATTATTAATTAGAGAGTTAATAATTTGACATTATTTATTAATGAGAAAATTAATAATGTGACTATGTGAAATTATTATATTTTATTTAAAATAAATTAAATAAGATGTTGATTTATTTTATAAAGGAGTGTGACATTAATAAAACTATATGATAAAGTTTTATTAAATTAAATATTTTTTTTATATCTATTTTGCTAGCCAAACAAGGCCCTATGGGGAGTTGGAACAGCTTATCCATTATCAAGTTAATCACCACTCAAAAATGCCATTCTCTTATTATATCACACGTCTTCTTTTCTTTCTTCATTTTTCCTAAGTCTAGAAAAGTAGAAACAGAGAGAGTTTCAGAGAGAGATTGAGAAGTGTTGAGAAAGAATTTTGATTGAAGAAGAGTTTAGAAGAAATTATTCCCTACTAATCTATACTTATTCTCAGATAATCTCCTCTTCCCAAATTCTAAATTTCACGTCATTAGTTTTTATAAAATGGCTTTATACATTTTGGAAATCTCTCAGAATTGAGAAAGGGTTTGATTATGAGTTTATATATGGGTTAAGATGTATCAAATCAGATTTGATATATATATATATATATATATATATATTATGTGAATTATCATGTCATCTGCTTTTCATAATACTATGAATTGCTATTTCAAAAATTTACAGAGTATGGGTTTTGGCCTTATGGCCTTATACGTGATATTTTATGTATCGATCGTATGTTATCCCTAAATTTTACACTCAGATATTATTATGCATGTTGATAATTAAGAGACCAAAGTTTAAATAAACGGATTCGTGTTATAACGAATCCAGAGTGACAATTTTCATGTTTTATTTTCAAAACCTTCAAGAACGCCAAGAACAAAGGAAAGTAAATGTGTTGATTTTGCAAATTATATGTTGTAACTTGTTAAAAATCATGCTAGATGGGTTAAGTAATGATTATATAAGTATTACAATGATCGGGTAAGTCTAAATTGCAAAAATAACTAATTGGAAGTTATGGCCATATTCATGTATAATTTTATGTGTGATTGATTTTTGACCTAATTTGGCCTTGTTATGTTCAATGAATCGTAAGAAGCAGAATCGCAGTAATGAGTTGGGTAACTTCGCTTCCTGCCATGCTACTAAACTAAATTACCATTTCCTACAAAAAAAAATTAAAAATTAAAAATAAATAAATAAATAAATAAATAAAAATAAAAAATAAAAATAAATAAATAAATAAAAATATTTGATGAAAATTATTATTAAAATATTTATAAAATAAATTAAATATTTTAATTGAGATATTTATGGAATAAAATAAATATTCGATGAAAATTATTATTAAAATATTTATAAAATAAATTAAATATTTTAATTGAGATATTTATGGAATAAAATAAATATTCGATGAAAATTATTATTAAAATATTTATAAAATAAATTAAATATTGTAATTGAGATATTATGGAATAAAATAAATATTCGATGAAAATTATAATTAAAATATTTATAAAATAAATTAAATATTTTAATTGAGATATTTATGGAATAAAATAAATATTCTATGAAAATTATTATTAAAATATTTATAAAATAAAGTAAATATTTTAATTGAGATATTTATGGAATAAAATAAATATTCTATGAAAATTATTATTCAAATATTTATAAAATAAAGTAAATATTTTAATTGAGATATTTATGGAATAAAATAAATATTCGATGGAAATTATTATGAAATAATTTATTCCAGTGTAATAATAGTAAGAGAATGAAAATATTCTAATTTAATTAAGTAATTAAATTAGAAGGGTAATGATTTGTTAAATAAAGTGGAGTTTATATTAAATAATTAAGTAAAAATATAACTAATGAATGTCGTGAATACATATGGTATGTGTGTAGGATTTGTGGTGAACGGAAGTAGTAATAACATACGCACGAGGCAAGTTTCCTAACCCTACTTGTTATTATTGTTCAAGTTATTAGTTACCTCGAGTAAATTATCGTTACTATTATTCGAGTTCAATTGTTATATTAAAGATTTATTATCTTTTTAAAGCATGATTCAGTTATACAATAATTGTCCTATTGTATACTTCCTGAGATTATTATTCAATTTGAATATCATTATTATTGAACGTTATTAGACTAGCGAACCCTTATTGATTCGACTAGTCCATAGTTGATGAACGTTCTAAATTTTAGAACCCTTATTGAATTATCCAAACCAAACTTCCTTTAGTGTTTAATTCGAATGTCAAACCGAGATGAACAACCCCTAAAGGGATTTACTTATGCGTTAGCGTTAAGATATTGTGCACAGTATAGTACTAAGGGCTGATCCCCCTAAGTACGAGAAGAAAGGTCCATAGTCTTATGACTGTTAAAGGTTTCAAGTATAACCCTTGTTAACCTAGGGACATAGTTCAAGGTCTTATTACCCTCGTAATTCTTTTGATTCTCGCTATTCATTCTTGATTCAAAAGTTGAGCTTTTATTCAGATGTCTTTGATTCACTCTTTGTTATTATATCGTTATTTCATTGTTATACTTGTGGGCAATAGTGCTCACTCTTGCTTTATAATAACATTGCAGTTAAGAACGAAAGAACTGACGAACCTTCCACTAGTAAAGGCAAGGGCAAAGTTAGCAAGTGTTGAAGACTTGTAATTTTATTTGATGATATATTTATGTTAGACTTGAGTTAATGATGTTGTTTAAGACTTATTGTTTATATTTTCGCACAGATGTTTAAGGTTAGTTCAACCTGGGATTATGTTTATGATTTAGATGTTGTAACCCTATAAGGGGAAGATTTATTATTATTTCTATCTATTGCATAGTTTGCATTTATTATGGGTAGATAGATAGATGATATTTGTACAGTGAACACCAAATCCCGTGGAATTAAAGTACCCGGATTTGGGGGTGTCACATTTATCGCTGAGACTCAGCTTATTAAATAAACCACGTCATCCCTGCACTACGGCCAAGGATATTCATTAGTATCACGACCACAAATTATCTATGCACTACGGGCCAAGGATATTCGTGTTTTCATCAATGGTTATGATCATGCCAACAACTGTCCATCAATGCACTATGGGCCAATGAGAACTTTTACCACATCATTTGTAACATTACTATTAAGCCATGCTATATAGAATAATCCCTGGTCATAATCATACCAAGTCCATCTATGCACTACAGGCCACAGATGACTTTCAACATAATATACACATGAGGATGATGACAATGACATAATAATTCAATAAAACAAGTTCAAGAATTAAATTTTAAAGATTTATAAGTTAATTTATCCTGAACTCAAAAACGTCCAAATTGTCAACATGATACTGCTTTGTGGAGTAAAATTCAAGAATGATCAGAAGAATATTTCCATGAAAAGATACTGGATGAAGCGCAAATATCCAAGATATTCTACTAATTTCATGCAGTATAGAAGCCAAAACTTTAACCAACTGAGTATAATAGAATATATGAACCTGCAAATGGATTTTCGCCCGCCATGCGATAATCCACGTAGATAGATCATTTCCACAATTTAATAAGGAATGAATACAAAGGATCATTCACCATGCATGTGGTAATCCACATAAACATGTTATTTCAACAGAATAATAAAGAATGGAATAACAAAAGAATTCACCATACATGCAATAGACCGCACAGACAGGTTATTCCCAACAGTATAATAAAGAATGGAACCAGGTCATGCGAAATCCGCACAGACATGATATTCCAACAGAATAATAAAGAATGGAATAACAACAGAATTCACCAGGCATGTGATAGACCGCACAGGCAGGTTATTCCAACAAAATAATAAATTATGGAACTAGGTCATGCGTAATACGCACAAACAGGATATTCCAACAAAATAATAAAGAATGGAATAACAGAAGAATTTCCCCATGTATGTGGTATCAGGCATGGGCAAAAGTTATTCCAACAGTAATAATAAATAGTGGAACTGTGTCATGCGTGTCTGCAGACAAGATATTCCAATAGAATAATAGAGAATGGAATAACAGAAGCTCTCTTTATGAAAATGAAAGAAATAATACACCTTACCTTAGAAAGAAATTGGATACTGGAGTAGAGAGGTAGCAAACTTCTCTTCTTCTTTCTCTCTATAATTTCTCTCTATAATAATTGCTCTATAGCTTTAGTGAATTGGTGAGAAATGAAGGAAGAATGAGCTTCTATTTATAGGAAAATATAGTTTCGATAATTGCACGTTTTGGGGCTCGAAATATTACAGTACAATACCTCTAACTTTTCTTTCATTTTTAATTTAGTCATGCAAGTATTATCAATCTTGCACCACCTCCTCTAATAGTAAATCATGTGAATCAATAGTTCAATCATGTGAATCAATAGTTATAATCATGTGAAAATACGAATAACAGTATAGTACCTCCATCTATACCTCCATCTTTAACTTAGTCATGCAAGTATTATCAATCTTGCACCAACTCCCCTAATAGTACAAGAATGTGATTCAATAGTACACACATGTGAACAAATAATTATATAAGCATGTGAATTAGTAGCAATTAATTGCTCATTTATCCGATTAATTACCCAATTTATCAATATAACTCCCAGACATCAATTATCATCGGAATAGATGTCGATTTCCACTAACGCTAATAATCCCAACACAATGGAACTATCAAATTCATCTTTAATCAACACGAACTTATTCATCATTAATATTATAACTCACAATATTTAACAACCAGGTCGTTCCCAGGAAAGAGGGGGCTTTCCGATAAGGATTTCTCCTTATTGGCGTGCAATTAGATGACTAAACCTCTCCTTGACAGAACTTCTAGACATTGTAAATATTAAAATTTAATAATATAAATAACTTTGTCATCTCAATTATTGATTTAATAATATATAAAATATAATACAGATGATACTATGACAATAATCGAATCAATAATATGAGAGATATGATGCAGCAATTACTGTAGTAATAATTGAGTATAACTGAGTGACTTCTTACGTAAGTATCAATAATCAATCCGTAGTACTACTATGCCACCGCGCAGACATCGTACTTTTACTACCAGGTAGTTCAACAGTTTTAACGGTAACACTCACCGTTATTTTTATAAAAAGATAATTCTGTCGTTTTCTAACTACGACAATACTTCCATTGTGGGGTCCACCAATGATTGTGCCGTCGTACGAATATTCTCCGACAAAAAGAATATTCCCCGACCAATCAAATATTATATAACAACTTGCATACTTTGCAAAATTTATAAATATTACCCACAACTTAACATTATATCAAATCCACACCATAATTTTCAAAAAAAATATTTCGAGAAATTTAAATCTTTATTCATAAAATTTGGGGTCTCACAATCTCCCCTCCTTATGAAATTTCGCCCTCAAAATTTATGTACGTACCTAGTATGTCGAAGAGATGAGGATACCTTGCTTAGATTCTAACTCTTGAAGTATAACCTTTGAGTGCTGAATACGATCCTTCTTATCCAAAATTTTAACACGTATCTCCTCATACGTTAAATCTTCTGCTATATCGTCTAGTTCTAATTTAATAACGTGGTTCGAGTCATCCACATATTTACGTAACATCGATACGTGAAAAATGTTATGAACACGTGACATACTTGGCGGTAAAACGAGTTTATAGGCCACAGTTCCTACTCGATCAAGGATTTCAAATGGGCCAATAAAATCTAGGGTTTATATTTCCTCTATTCATCAACTCTTGCTTCTAGAATAACGTCTTCTTGAACCTTCTTCTTCATTTTCATCTGCTTCAGGTGTGTAGTTTGAGCGGCTTTAACTTTATCGATTAAAATCAATTCTAATCGTATATTCGTTATCTTCACGTGGGTCCCTAGAGTCTTTAACTCTTTCTTCATCATTTGTAAGTTATACGAAATGGATTTTTCGGTTAACAACATCGCACTAGTAAACGTATAGGATCTTCTACTCAACGCGTCAGCTACCACGTTCACTCTTCCACGATGATATTGAATGGTATAGTCGTAATCTTCAACAGCTCGAGTCAACGTCTTTGGCGCATTATACATTCGTTTTGGTTGAAGAAAAATATTTGAGGGTTTTAGAAATGGGTTTTGTACTGGAGTCAATACAAAAATCGATTTCACGCTTTGGGGTAGGCCATGAAGTCTTCAAGAATACGTCGGGAAATTTATTAACGATAGAAATATCATTTAAAAACTGTGACTCTCATGCAAGACTTGGATAGCACATGAAATGAAGGTTTCTACTAACGAAGTTTCAACCGATAAGTCAAAGTTTAACTTCTCTAGAGTTAAATTTAAACGTTGAGCGCAAGCAAGAGAGATAAAAGAATGGGTAGAACCGGTATCTAATAAGGTATACACTTCGCAAGAATTTATAATTAACTAACCCGTGCCAACTTCGTTCGGGTTACTCGCTTTTTGAGAAGTCACGAAAAATGCTCTTCCTGAAACCACCGACTTTGTTTTGTCCGTATCCGCCTTTGGTGCCACCGTCCCAGCTGGACTTGACTTTGGTGCACGACAAAATCGAGCTATATGACCTTCTCTTCCGCAATTAAAACACGCTTTGGACTGCTGCGTACAGTTTGGACTAATGTGTCCCTCCCCTCCGCATTTGTAACATACGACCGGCGGTCGTTCTCCTTCCTTAACAACAGGTGCTGGTGCTGACGTCTTTCCATCATCGTTAAATCTTCTCTTCTTGAAATTTCCACTCATATTATCTTTGTCATGATTACAACAGAAGTGGTTACCATTCTTGGCACAATAATTTCCCCCACGATGGTTATCATTGTTCCGATGGTCTTTGCCACCGGTACGATTATTATCGTGTTGTTTTTCGTTACCTTTTAGTTGTGCTGACTCATTATCGCGCTCCAATAACTGAGCCCTATTAACTGCATCTGAATTTAAACAAAGTTTATGAGAAAGGAGCTATTGACGTATATCGGGTTTCAAACCTCTTAGAAACATTCGCGTCATTCGCTCCTCATTATCGACCAAATGGTATGCAAACCGGGATAACTCCGCAAATTTAGCCTCGTATTACGACACGGTCATATTGTTTTGCTCCAACTTGATGAATTCCACCTCCTTCATGTGACGAATACTTTCGGGAAAGTACTTGTCGTTGAACAGATCTTGGAACTTCTCCCAAGACATCTTGAGTGCGTCAGGCTGGGTAAGTTTTATAGATTCCCACCAATAATCTGCCTCTTCACGCAACATAAAGGTGGCAAAGGGAACCTTTTGCTCCTCGGAGCATCCCAAGACATCAAATATCTTGGTGATCTTCTTTAACCATGTCTACGCTTTTAAGTGGTTACGGCTTTCCCAAAACTTTGGTGGTCCCGGCTCCTTGAACTACTTAGCGGTGACCGACCGTGGGTTGCCATTATTTCCACCTATATTTTGAACAGGAGTCTCTCTTACCTGATGTTGCATGAATTGCATAAAGCCTTTGAACATCCCATCGTTCATCATTTGATCGGTGTTATTGTTTACCTGAGGATTATTGTCTTCCTGTTGCACATTATCCTGAGTATTGATCGTTGGTGACTCAACGGTCTCATGTGCTTCATTGCTTATCTCAACATTTTCGGATGCCATTTTCAATTACTGCCACAAAACAATGGTTAATTAACATATCACATATTATCCATATACTCTGACTGACCAATTAAATACCAAATAAACTTAGGTAGGTCATACTAGCGAAGAAATTCCCCGTCTCTCCCCTCCTAGTTCTTGTCTCACATCTCAGCCAGGGATCATATCCCTAAGCTTTTATACCAACTGTGACGCCCCCAAAACAGGTATACATCACCCATCTTGGGTCGCCAGATAAACATGGTACATAAATTCAAATACAACTTAATTATACAACCGTCATTAAAATACGACAAAACATAATCTAAGAGTTTTAATAAGAATATTGTCATCTAGACAATATCCACACTCAATGGAGTTCTTATTACATTTATTATCACACTATTTAATAGAATAGTGAAGACTACTAATGCTATCATCTGGACCGTCACTCCATTCCCCGACTAGTCCCGCCTACGTTCTCATTTCCTGAATAGAACAATGAAAGAAAAAGAGAGCTCAACTAGCTCAGTAAAAAATATTATGGCTAAGATAATGCAGAATAAATTATCGTTAGTCTTCAACAATGTTAAACGGATACGATATAACAAACATCAAGTTTAACTGCAGCGTAACAAGCAATCCATTAGAAGAGTCAAGTAGAGAATAAAATCTACTATCTTCTATGATTTAAAAAGGTTTTTCATCACTTTTATCACCGAGACTCAACTTATTAAATAAACCACGTCATCCCTACACTACAGCCAAGGATATTCATTAGTATCACGACCACAAATTATACATGCACTACGGGCCAAGGATATTCGTGTTTTCATCAATGGTCATGATCATGCCAACAACTGTCCATCAATGCACTACGGGCCAATAAGAACTTTTACCACATTATTTGTAACATTACGGTGATGACTATACCGAATAATCCCTGGTCAGAATCATACCAAGTCCATCTATGCACTACAGGCCACAGATGACTTTCAACATAATATAAACATGAAGATGATGACAATAACATAATAATTCAATAAAACAAGTTCAAGAATTAAATTTTAAAGATTTATAAGTTAATTTATCCTGAACTCAAAAACGTCCAAATTATCAACATGATACTATTTTGTGGAGTAAAATTCAAGAATGCTCAGAAGAATATTTCCATGAAAAGATACTGGATAAAGCGCAAATATCCAGGATATTCTACTAATTTTATGGAGTATAGAAGCCAAAACATTAACCAATTGAGTATAATAGAATATATGAACCTGCAAATGAATTTTCGCCCGCCATGCGGTAATCCACGTAGACAGATCATTTCCACAATTTAATAAGGAATGAATACAAAGGATCATTCACCATGCATGTGGTAATCTACATAGACAGGTTATTCGAACAGAATAATAAAGAATGAAATAACAGAAGAATTCACCATGCTTGTGGTCACTACTACAAAACAATAAATAGATAACGCGAAAAAAACGTTGTGATTTCAGTCAGAAAAACGTCGTGATTAAGGATGTCATCTATTTGACACCCTTACATAACGTTTAAAAAACGTTGTAGTTAAGCACAATACACAACGTTTTTTAGGAAAAAACGTTGTAGATTTGTTTTTCAAAAATTAGCAGATGCTTAAAAACGTTGTAGAAAGTATGATTTCACAACGTTTTTTGGATAAAAATGTTATTGTTTAGTATATCAGACAACATTTTTAACCAATTTATACAACATTTTTAAAATGTTGTAGATAAAGAAAAAAAAAATTATAATTCACCTATATTACCAATGCATGCCATGATATAAAGCTAAAAGGTCTAAATTCTCATTTAAATGCTTAAATTCACCTCACCTCGAACAATAAATATTCCGCTCACAATCCAATCACTACAGTTTACTAATAAAAGCAATTACAATTAATTAGTGCATCTCCTAGTTTTAGGTCCATGAGCCTCACCAGATTAAGAGTTTTCAAATATAGTAGTAGTATTCTATTTCAATGGAAAGGATTTGATAATGTAAGCGGACCTCCTGTATTTTACATGCCCAAAAAAGCCTTACAATATTTACAACTATAAAGAAAGTCAACTGAAGTTATGCATAGATAAACCTATCGTGGTTTTGTCCCACAAATAAGCCAATTCATGGATCCACAGTTGCCCATTTTCAAAGATTCCCATCAAGCTCCGAATCATCGCAAATTTTGCAATGTGTTAATATATTAAAATTTGACAATGGCTTCTCTAGCAGGTCATGTCAAGCTCCTACACAAGGTTAAAGAAAGATAAAAGAGTAATGTATGATCTCACCACCCTCGGGGTGATTCTCCTTTTCAGTGTCTTCATTCTTCGCTTCGCAAAAAAGTCGTGGCTTCAGCATCGACTTCTGCGCGCCTCGCCTCCCTCTGCTTCCTTGCTTTCTAAACCTGCTATGGCAATTTTGCCTCATGGCGCTTTCTGGTGGCGTGCAACAACCTCATCCGAGTCATACTCCTCATCTTGGCTAACTCTGATCGATCCGAGCTTTAGTAGGCACATCACCTCACCCTATCAACTTTAGGAGATACCACCCTAGGCCTTCCTCTAGGAGTAACATGGAGGGATGTCTTCTTTTGTCGATGATCTCAAGTGGGAGCAATTCATCCATGGCTTTGAACAAAAAGTAATTAAGCATGTATAATAGCAAGTAATATCCTAAGCTATCTGGGTTCTAGATTAGAATGGACAAAGTGTGGAATTATGCTTTTTTTTTTTTTTGTTAGTAGTGGGTTTCGATCCGCAGTGACTAATCCCGAGAGCCCGATGCAGAGGCGGTTTCTACCCGACTTCTTGGCCGGGGTACAAGTAGCCACCATAGCCATTTCTGGATTAACACTTGTTGCTAGCGTAGTTATTGCAATAGTCAGCCTTAAGGCACTCACATTATATCTCATGTCATGTTAATAAGCAACAATTAATACAAAGCTAAAGCAAATTTCATGCAAGCTTAAAGAATCAGTGTGAAAGGCGCCCAAGGGTCTAAGTTCCTATTTTGGCAGAGGAGACCGAGCTACAAAAAGGTAATCACCCGAGAGATGCAATAAGCAATAACATACTAACTGTTATATAGATTCCTAATTATTTAAAGCTAACCAATAACATTATAACCATAGTAAAACTCATTTCACACTAATAAGCAACAATTACAATAAAGCTAAAGCACATTGAACATAACAAACACAGCTACAAAAAATAAGAAAAAAGAAAAGGAGTGAGATAGCATGTGTTGTACATGAGAAAGAGAATAGAAGAGATACAGAGAGCATTAGAAGTTGTGAGTTTGTGGAGATAGCAAATCCTCGCACTAGGCACTACGAACCTGAATTTTGCTTCTAAGATAAAAAGTAAATCAACTAGAAAAAAATGTCCCTTTTTATAACAGGATACCAACTTGTGGAAGGGTATTAAGAAAATATAGCCCTCATCGCCACTTATCTAGATGTCTCCTAAGCATCTCCTCTCAAGCATTATCACTTGAAGCAATCGGAGAAGCCCTCTCTCACCTTAGATCCTTTGACAACTTTGCATAGAATTCTAAAATTTCTATTTAAAATTTAACAAAACAATTTCTTTCTTTTCTTACCTCATGAGAAAGGGATCAATGTCATTTTCTCCATACACTTGTATTTCTTTTAACACTTCAAGTTACAAAAAGCCAAAGAACAAATTTAGTAGTCAAGGAAGTACATATACAAATATACAATAGTTCTTTAAACTCAAAAGATTTATTGACCAACTAAAAGACCTATACTTGCTACTATTTATTGTGTTTTATAATGAAAATTTCATGATGTATGTGAAATTGAGAAAAGAGGATGTAGCTATTACCTCAGAGCTTGAATCACTATCTTTTGGTTTCCCTTAAATGCAAGGCCCGACTCCTTCTTCACTTTGGAGCTATAACCAATTTCGACATTATACAAACAGATTAAACATGCGGTCATATTATCGGTAGCATTAAGTCATTTCTTCGCTATAACTTGTTACCTCCACTTCTCTAGGTTCCAAAAATTTCTCATGAGCTACAAGAGGAACACCACTTTTTTCCCCTGTCGATAGAGTAACACCCTAACTCCATCAAAGAAGAAATTAATGGCAAATATCTTGTCATCTTTGAGAGTATCATATTTATTCTTTAGCACACAATGACACAAATGTAGCAAGAGCTTTTTTGCCTTTTTTCCATATTCACGTGTAGCAAGAGCTTTCTTTTTAGTTGAAAGTGTTCTGTTAATAATATTTCTTTGAGACCTTGAAATTTTCCCATAATATATTAGAAAACAACTTACATTCTACTTCACCATATCATAAAAATATTAATTTACATTCTCTTATTTCAAATTTCAATCCTAAAAGTATACAACCTCTGCAGAAAGAGTTAGGGAGTATTATTTCTCTATAAAAGAAAGAGAATCAATTCTATGCAGATCGCTTCAGTAAATAGTGTTTTTACACCATCCAATATTAGCCTAGCAACTTTGTAATTTTGAGAAAATTAAATAGTTACGATTGTGTTAACAGATTATGTAATATTATTTACCATGGTAAAATTAATTTATTTATTTTTAACACAATGAAAACTTCTTGATTTTCTCTCAAAATGCAAAGTTTTTGTGTTCCAATTGGATAATGTAAAATCACTAATTTACCTACGATCCTTATAAATTCATTCTCAAAAAGAAAATGTATGACCTAAATGACATTTCTACCCATAGAATTTTGCCTCCTAAAACAATTGCATTAAAGGAACAACTAAGCACAATTTCACTTTAGGGGGTTAAATATTATAAAATCAAAGAAAACATGTCACACGCTTAAATCTTCTTTGTATGAGCACGTAAATCATATGCAGATCTATACGCAATCCCAACACACTCAATCCAACCATAAGAACACTCGATTTACGCATCCCAACAATCTGCGACATAGTGAGCCATCTCATTTGCAAGTCTGTGCTGAAACGTAAGCGTTCTTTGTCTATACCAAGGCGCGTTAGAAATATATACACTCTCCCAATGAAATATGCAACTGTTTCATTGTTGACAATCCCCTATAATTGGCAAACATAAGGTCATGTGTGTATGTACATATAAGAGAACAATATCAGTGAGAAGACCCCAAATAGGCTTGATAATCCAAGGAAGTTGAATTAAACCAAAACAAACCTGAGCTTCAAAAGGTTGTAACTTCTGCTCATCTTTCATGCAGTACTGTATGCTTATCTGCCAAACATACATCAACCGACATTATCAATTTTGCACCACCTCCCCTAATACTAAATCATGTGAATCAATAGTTCAATTATGTGAATCAATAGTTATAATCATGTGAAAATACGAATAATCTATACCTCCATCTTTAACTTAGTCATACAAGTATTATCAATCTTGCACCAACTCCCCTAATAGTACAAGAATGTGATTCAATAGTACACACATGTGAACAAATAATTATATAAGCATGTGAATTAGTAGCAATTAATTGCTCATTTATCCGATTAATTACCCAATTTATCAATACAACCCCCAGACATCAATTATCATCGGAATAGATGTCGATTTCCACTAACGCTAATAATCC
Source organism: Panax quinquefolius (assembly GCA_020205615.1). Lineage (NCBI taxonomy): Eukaryota > Viridiplantae > Streptophyta > Magnoliopsida > Apiales > Araliaceae > Panax > Panax quinquefolius. Next base: position 202,692 of record JAINUW010000805.1, read on the forward strand.
CAACACAATGGAACTATCAAATTCATCTTTAATCAACACGAACTTATTCATCATTAATATTATAACTCACAATATTTAACAACCATGTCGCTCCCGGAAAGAGGGGCTTTCAGATAAGGATTTCTCCTTATTGGCATGCAATTAGATGACTAAACCTCTCCTCGATGTAACTTCTAGACATTGTAAATATTAAAATTTAATAATATAAATAACTTTGTCATCTCAATTATTGATTTAATAATATATAAAATATAATACTGATGATGATACTTATGACAATAATCGAATCAATAATATGAGAGATATGATGCAAAGAACAATTCTTGTAGTAATAATTGAGTATAACCGAGTGACTTCTTTACGTAAGCATCAATAATCAATACCGTAGTACTACTATGCAACCATGCAGTATCGTATTTTTTACTACCAGGTAGTTCAACGCTTTTTAACGGTAACACTCGCCGTTATTTTTATAAAAGATAATTACATGTTTTTAACTACGACAATACTTCCATTAATGGGGTCCACCAATGATTGTCATCGTCATTTAATATTTCCCAATAAAAAGAATATTCCCCGACCAATCGAATATTATATAACAACTTGCATACTTTGCAAAATTTATAAATATTACCCAGAACTATAACATTATATCAAATCCACATCATAATATTCAAAAAAAATATTTCGAGAAATTTAAATCTTTATTCATAAAATATGGGGTCTCACAGCAACCCTTGGCTTATACCACATATACACATAATATAATTTGGTTATACACTATGTACACCCAATTTATTGCATATAACAATAATATTATGTAACTTCATATGAATGCAAATAACTCTTACTATATAGTCTATATATAGACATATTAATGTGTCACCTTGTACTATATAAAATATACAATTAATTACCACATAATAAAGGTTTACTATATTGCATGCTTGCACAAATTAACCAAGAAAATATATAATCACATTATACTCATTAATTATTATTTATTCATAATAATTATTAATTAACACATTATCAATTAATTACTCAAAATTGTAATTAATCAATATGTTCAACTCTTGCTACTATATTCAAATAAATTGAATATTTAATTATTAATGATCTTAACAATTCCTTGATATTAATTTCTTAGGGTTAGTCCACTAATTTAATTAAACTATTAGTGACTCCCTTTAACCATTTCATAAATTCACATAACCACATAAGGATTAAATAGACTCAACAACTAACTTATTAAAAATTAAATCACATATTTAATTAATAAGGAGTTTTAAAATTTGTGGGCGTTACAGCCTGGATGGTATAGAATCTCACAATCAAAATCTTTGATCAATTCTAGCCATCGGCGCTGCCTCATGTTTAACTCTCTCTGCGTGAAGATATACTTCAGACTCTTGTGATCCGTATTTATCTCACACTTCTTGCCATACAAATAATGCCTAAAAATCTTCAAGGCTAAAACTACAGCGGCTAATTCCAGATCATGAGTCGGATATCCCTTCTCATAATCTTTTAGCTGACGTGAGGCGTACGCAATGACTATGCCGTGTTGCATCAGTACACAGCCAAGACCCTTGTGTGACGCATCACTATACACTATAAATCCTCCTGTGTTGTTCGGTAAAGCCAACACAAGTGCTTGACTAAGCCTCTTCTTCAATTCTAGGAAACTTTCTTCACACTTCTCCGTCCAAATGAACTTAACTATCTTTCTGGTAAGATTGGTCAACGGTGATGCTAATTTCAAAAAATCTCGAATAAATCTTCGAGAGTATCCCGCCAATCCTAAGAAACTCCAAATTTCGGTCGGCGTCTTCGGTTGCTCCCAATTGATAACCGCTTCTACCTTCAGCTGGATCCACTGAAACACCATTCTTGTCGATAATGTGTCCTAAAAACTGCACTCTTTACAACCAAAACTCACACTTGGAGAATTTTGCATACAACTTTTCCTCCTTAATGTCTCCAACACTATCCAAGAAGATGCTTTTACGTGTTCTTCCTCCGTTCTAAATATACTAGAATGTCATCGATGAATACGACAACAAACTTATCCAATCACCGCTTGAACACTCTGTTCATCAAATCCATAAAGGTCAACAAATGCGTTAAATCGATCAAATGACATTACCAGAAACTCAAAGTGTCCATACTGAGTTCTGAATGTCGTCTTTGGAATATCCTCCGGCCTCACATTTAGTTGGTGATAACCGGCCCTCAAGTCAATCTTTGAAAAGTACTTTGCCCTTTGGTGATCAAACAAATCGTTTATCCCGGCAGGCAGCGGTACTTGTTCTTAATGGTGACCTTTTTCAACTCTCAGTAGTCGATATAAAGCCTTAGCGACCCATCTTTCTTCTTTACGAATAAGACTGGTGCTCCCCAAGGTGATACGCTCGGTCGAATGTATCCCTTATCTAACAACTCTTGTAATTGAGCCATTAGTTCTTTCATCTCTACCGGTGCCATACAATACGACACTTTGTATACCGGTGCTGTCCCTGGTGCCAAATCAATGACAAACTCAATCTCTCTTTGTGGTGGTAATCCCGAAATCTTGTCTGGGAAGACATCAACGAAATCCCTTACAATAGGTATCTGACTCAATTCACCCTCGGCTCGTCGAGTATCAACCACGTGAGCCAAATAACCTATACAACCCTTCCTAAGCAATCTCTACGTTTACACCATCGTCAGACAATGAGATTGTCTCGACGATTTATTACCATAAAATACCACCTTTGACTTATTCAGAGTCTTAAGGTGTAGACACTTCTTCTTACAGTCTATAACTGCTCTATGAACCGATAACTAATCCATTCCAAGGATTACATCGAACTCCCCCAAATGAATCAGTATCAAATCCACCTTGAGCTTAAATCCTCGCAATTCGGTATAACAATTCCTATGAATGTATTCTACGGGGATAATTTCCTTGTTTGCTACTTCTACGTTCATAGGGTGTTCTAACCTCTCACGGGGTAAGTCTAACTATTTAGCAAATTCTTCAGAAATAAAATAGCAAGTAGCACCCACACGTATGCATCTATATCATTGATCGGAATGATACCTGACACCACGTCCTTAGACTCCCCCGCATCATGTACGATCATGTTGAACGTTCGTACCGTTGGTCTGTTAGCTTGACTGGCTAACCCTCCAATGTTCAGTCCATTGTTGTTGTTGTTGCGGTTACCGCTAGCCGCTTCGCCCTTTTTCTTCGGGCAATCCTTAATTTGATGGTCCGTGGCTCCACACGAGAAACATAATCCCTTCTGTTTATTCGAACACCTAGGAGCCATGTGCCCCGATTGTCCACAATTATAAGAAACACTTTTTCCTTTTATGCACTCCCCCGAGTGATTCCTCCCACAGTTGTTGCACTTCATACTTTTCTTGGCCTCCCCCCCGGACTTATTGCCTCTAGAGGATTGGCTCTCCGTCCATTTACGCTTGTTGAGGTTGCTGCTGTGACGCCCCCAAATTCAGGTCCCTTCGAACCTCGAATCTTGTCGGCCACGATACTACTATCATCAAACTATTTATATCACTTATTCATAACTTAACGAATATAACTTTGCTTATTACAATTTAGAATATAAATTATTTCTATTTCCATGATCTATGTAATGACCCCAACTTTTATAAGTTTCAAATATTGGTCATTTACCATTCCCGTTTTACATCATATTCAATGTTATATAAATATGCAGAATAATTTAAACTTTTTCAATCTCCTTGAAAAATAATCTTTTATTAATTTCTTAACTTGAATCAATTACAAATCCCTGAATCAAATTAAGTTATGATTCATTCTGTTCAATTACTATATAAATATTTACATCTCAATTCGAATTTCTCTATGTATCACATAATACAACTTTACAATGCAACCTGTATTGCACCTCGTAAACTACTATCTTGTACGACTCCTAGAACATAAACGTGGTTCAAGAGTATATATTTAAACATATAAACCGATCTCCTTCAATTACTATTGAACGCTATCAATCAAGTAGCATGTAATCTTTACCGTGAATCCTGAACCTGCAAAAGTAGTTATTTGCAAGGGTGAGCTCGACAGACCAACAATTCTAACAGTTTTCATGCAACACGTAGCATATATATCAAGTTCATGCATTCATAATCGATCAATATTTACTACGCATGTTACTTATCACATAACAAGCATAGGGGTTTATATCATAAGCATATCATCAAAGATCAACTTTCATATTTCATACATATCTCACATGCATTTCATATATATACAACAACATTCTCATGGCATATTATAACTAATAGTTATCGAATTCATATAACAAATAGGAACTGAAAGACTTGCCTGATTCGTAGGTTATTAACTACGACTTAACTACTTAAAGCTTATCTGCACTGCGTGTGTTCCTACAAAATTATATAATCATGGATTCATATCCATTAGTAACATATTTCATGCATTCTCAATGTAATAACAATGTTACATTGTTTCCTAACTAGGTTCGTAAAATCTACATTCCACTTTCTCATCATATTCTCGGAATAGATAGGTACGTATAGGTATACCTTAACCACTCGTACTTGACATCAACATTCATATATAGCTATCACGCGCTTTCCTCGCTAAGTGTATGACACATTTAAAACTCATATAGGTAAGTTCAAACGTTATACATAAACGTCTAACTTATTTGTTGTGACGCCCCCAAAATAGGTCTAATCCATCAAACATATTCTGAGTCGCCAAATACATGGTACAGAAAATAACTACAACTTTATTACTACAATTGTCGTGCAAAATACAACAACACATATACTGTGAGTTTTAATACCAACTATGACTCATGTCCCAACTATGGACAACACCTCACAGAGATACCTTACATAAAGGTACAATCTAGAACTGTTTTAGAAATTAAAATCTTTGGGAAGTGCTCAAGAAAACCTTCGTACATGGGAGGCCATGAATCTAAGTTATGATAGATATCATATGTCCAGAGAATTATCCTTGGTTGATCCAGTAGACCCCAAAGAAAAATGAGAAGATTACTATCATGTTCCTTCCAATGGTGAGTCTTCTCTTGACATATAACTATCTCCACCGTCTGCGATTGAACATTATGTTTCAACCCAACTCCAAGATCATATAGGTAGTGCTCGTAGATATACTCAGCAAGTGGATGTGCACAACCCTTTCTTATGATAACACGAGATTGTATGTCATTTGACATCTTGTATGATAGTGGCAAAACACCCTTCCAAAGTTAGGTTCACCTCACCCTATTATTGTTCACCAAAATCAATTATTAAGTGACGTATAATATACAACACACACATCTTAGGTCCTCAATACAATTATATATTGTATGTCATGCCGTTTTATAATGTGTTGAGAAACTTTGACAGTCTCGGACCACCACACTATTCCCCTGTTATCCCCGCTCGACCCATCTACACTCTTATTACCCAAAAGTAATTGTGAAGCAAAAGGGTGAGCACAACTAGCTCAGTAAAGAATATTATGACTAAAGATAATTAAATTATCAATAGCCTTCATCAGCAATAAATCAGAGATTTAGAACATATGGTAGATGATAAAACTTTTCAACCATAGTCATAGCGGTGAACGAAGCAATCCATTAGAAGAGTCAAATAGACCATAATGTCTATTATCTTCTCTATGTTAAAAGTCCACCAACAATGTTTTATCTCTGTAACATCAATCAACAGTTCCTATCCACAATCATATGAATAACTCATAATCATATTTGTGGTTTCAAATTTCTTTTCTCATTCAGGACAAAGATAATTTACATCACATGTCTTTACCTGAAACATCAAAGATCATGGTTATACCAAATCACAGTTCCTGTTCATAATCATACTAATAAGTTCATCTTTGCACTACGGACCAAAGATATTCATTAACAGTTCATCTTTGCACTACATGCCAAAGATATTCAACAACAGGTCATCTTTGCACTACAGGCCAAAGATATTCATCAATAATTCATCTTTGCACTACAAGCAAAAGATATTCAATCAACAAGTCATCTTTGCACTACGAGCCAAAGATATTCAACAACAGTTCATCTTTGCACTGCAGGCCAAAGATATTCATATCTCAAAGAACCATACAATCATTTCAGAATTTATATAAAACATAATTATAACCATGTTGATCAATTCACCTTTGCACTTAAGCTAAAAATATTCAATTGTAAATTCAATGGTCATGATCATACCAGTCAACCATTCATCTTTGCACTACTGGCCAAAGAGAACCCATAGTCACGATCATACCAATAATCTACCCATCTTTACACTTAAGTCAAAGAGAAATTTCATCACCGGGATTATAAAAATGTTATATATGATAAAAAAACAATATTATCAACAGCTGCATTTAATTTCAAAAGTAAGATTCATAAATCAATGATTTCATAACACCTTAATCCAAATATTATAAATCACTTAATAATCTCATAATCTAATATCATTAATATTACCATAATATCTTAATCATTTCTTAAACTTATAAACAATTTATTTTAATTGTTTACAGTTTACCAATTAATGCATTTAATCATCCTAAAATGCCAAAATCATAAAATTTCATCACCAATAACCAAAACCCTCATAAAAAATCTGCATATACCTTATATAGGATTCCCAAGCCATAAAATCTTATTTTCCACTTTTCTTACTTCACATAACATATTTAATTCATTTACTCATAACTTGTCCATTTTCATGAAAAATACCAAATCAGTACAAACAAATTTTCTTTTCTGGGATTTAGCAGAATATAGTCCCATATTGAACATATATTTTTCTCGGAATTTTTAAAATTCATTTACTATTTTTCATATGGCCAAAACTGCCGAATATTTAGACATTTATCATAAATTGTACTTTTGTCTAAAAATTTCGAAATTTACATAATATACTACTATTATATACATGTACTCCCAATAAAAATTTCACCAATTTTGGAGTTAACCACAAGGAGTTATAAGGGTTTACTTTTAAAATAGTCTTTTCTCATAAAATTCATAACTCCTAATCTATACATCCAAAAATCGCCATTTTTGGACACAATCAAGAAAACTCATCAAATTATCATTTCAAATTTTTCCAGAATTTTTGAAGGTTCAGAAAAATTTCAAAATTGAAAAACATAATAACCCTTAAAATCCCTTACAATCCCTAACCTCGAAAAAGTAGTATTTCTGACCGGAATGTAAAGCCGAAGGAACTTTGCACTGAATAGCAACTCTTAAAGTATCTAAATACTCATAAAATACGCTTGATAATATAGAGAGAGAAAGAGAGAAAGCTTATGTTTCTGGTGTGATTTTCAATTCTAACTTAGCCCTCTATTTATAGGAAAATGTTAGCAAGCTTTAGTAGTAGACTTACTTGACGCACACTGATGGCTTTACCTGCTACTATTGCCACCCACCACATTTGAATTAGAATTTTAGCACATTTCTTCACCAACCATAGGTGGGGCCCACACATTCTAGAATTTTCCACCAAAATGATAAATTTCGAAACTTCAACAATTTCTCGAACCGATCACCTCTTAAAATTCATAACAATTTATCGTTCATTTTAAGCGGTTCAAAATTTGTGGACATATACTCAACTTATATATGTATAATATATCCAAAAATCACAATGATCCAACAATAGGATTAAAAATTATAACTCACATAATATATCGTAAAATAATCGATTTGATTTTTAATACCTCCATTTCGACAAAAAATATCGATAAAATACCTCAACATTAATTCCTTCATTTATAACCACATAAATAAATCCATCATTTATATCCGCATCAAATAAATATTTCCTTATCATATAAATCAATTGTAAGACCCCAACTTATTATTAATGAAATTTAATTTTCTCTATTTATTATTTTGAAATAGTAAGGGTTGATTTGATTAATGTGGATAGTTAGGGTTAAATACGCAAATATTTCAAAATAAGCAAGTGGTTATAAAATATTCATTGTTGTTTGGGAATATTCGTTTGGTCGTGGAATATTAAATCTTTGTCGGGAATATTAAATGCGACGGTATGCCAGAAATGTGTGGGCCCCATATACTTGAAAAGATTGGATGAAGAAAACGACAAATATAAGTTGTTTAAAAAAAAATTCTACAGCGTAGTTGTTACCAATTAACACTATTGGAATACCCGGTGATTAAAACACGATGTCGCGTTGTTGCACAAGAGTAGCACTGCAGATTGCACCAATTATTGAAGGCACTACTCAATAATGGTTACGATAATTTTATTCAATATTTTATTTTATTGAGTTAATAATTCTTTGCGTTGATATTTTATATATTGTTGTTTCAATAATTGTCATTACACAAGATTTTTCATTATCGAAGCAATAATTCATATTATCTCGAATAATATTATTAGATAACATTATTGGCAATGTCTAGAAAGTTCATCTAAGGAGAGGTTTGGTCACCTAATTGCGCTACCAAGAAGAAGAAATTCTTATTGGAAAGCCCCTCTTTCTCCTGAACCGCTCGGTTGTCAATATTGTGATTACGTAATATTATTTGTGAATAATTAATTATTGATTCATATGATGAGGAAAATATTGATTTTATGTGGATATAGATGGAGAAAAATTTTAATGTGACAATTGTTGAAAATTGAAATTTTATCTCGATAAGATAATGTATTATTATATTTTAATAATATAATAATGGTGATATTTTTACAACGAATGTGGGATATATGAGTATACGAGGAGGAAGAGTATTTTTGTTGCAATAAATGTTTAAAACATGTTAAACATGCTCGGTGGACCCCATTTATTGATTGAAATTTGATTATAGCTTTGTAAAATTGCCCGTTTGTGGATTTCTTTCCAATTTTCGATTTGAATTTGGAAAAACTTTCTTACGCAAAGTTGTAGAGAATTGAATTTCCTATTAAAACTCGAGAGATTTGAATTTTCTGATAAAAGGGCTATTTATTATGAATTATTGAAGTTCTGAAGCTCCGAAATAATTAATTTTTGGAAGTTTTAATTATTTTTATTATGAAAAACGTTTTTGTCATTAAAGGTGGGTCTTGCATGCGATGTAAATGCTGAATTCAGATCCTTAAAAGTGGGCGTAGGAATTTGTAATATTAATATTAATATTTTATTAAATTTTTCGCTTGGTGTTCTAAGCATTTTCCTATAAATAGGTGCTTAGGTTAGAATTGAAAATCACACCGTAAATCAAGTTTTCTCTCTATATTATCGAGCGTATTCTTGTGAGTATTTTGAGTATACTTTGAGTATTGTTAGATTTGCAAGTTCCTTCAAAGACTATATCCGGTATTCCAACTAGAAGTACTAATCTTTCGAGGTAAGGATGTTATTTTCTTCTCAAATGATATTATTTCTTCAATATCATTATATCTTTGAAATATTGGTTGGAACTTTTATCAAATTTGGAACTTTTTCATGTCGGGGTTACTATTCATGAGTTACTATTCACGAAGTTACTATTCATGAGTTACTATTCACGAAAGTTACTATTCACGAAGTACTATTCATGAAAGCGTGAAGATGTTTTTTGTGGAATTTCTATCTTTTGGTGTCTGAGTTACTATTCACGATACCAAGACTATTCACGATATCTGACACTATTCACCAAAAATAAAATTTCTTCTTTTTGTCCAAAATATCTATTCGGATACTAGCTTTGATTGTATCCATGTTTTGATCATTCTTGAATTTTACACCCCTATGATTATTTTTGAGGTATTTTTGAACATGGATAAAACAAAGTACTAATCTTTAATCCTTAATCCTTGTCATTTTGTTTCAATTTGGATTCGTTTCTTTAAAAAAATATTTTTCATCATCCTCGGCCTTAAATGATGATATTATTGAATATCTTTGGCCTGTAGTGCAAAGATGAATGATTTTGAAGAATATCTTTCGCCGTAGTCCAAAGATGAACAGTGTTTAGATGAACATGACTAATCGATGAATATCTTTGGCTGTGAGTGCAAAAAGATGAATATTTGATTCCGGATGTATATTGATTGATGTTACAGGATAAAAGATAGACGATGAACTTTTAAATTCATACATGAAGATAGTAGTTTGCATTCTCTACTTAACTCTTCTAATGAATTATTATTTCATTGCGAATATTGATTTAAAATTTGTTGTCTATTGTATTCTATTAGATTTTTTCCTGTTGAAGACTAACGGTAATTTGTTGTATATTATCTTAGTCATAATATTCTTTACTGAGCTAGTTGAGCTCACCCTTTTCCTTTTTGTTCCATTTTTCTCAAGAAGCGAGAATATAGCGAAGTGCAGTAGCCTGGGTATGGAATGAATGTTCTAGAGAGAGTTGTTTAGTAGTCCTCACCATTTTTGTAAAATAATGTATCAATAAATATGATGAGGATTTATTTGAGTATAGATATTGTCTAGAAGATAATATTTGTATTTAAACTCACAGTTTTACTTGTTGTAATAATAAAGTTGTAGTTGTTTCATACCATGTATTGACAACTCGGAATGGGTGATGTATACCTATTTTGGGGCGCCACGGTTGGTATCGAGCTTAGGGATATGATCTCCTGGCGGAGATCGGGGAATAGAACTAGAGGGAGAGACGAGTAAATCCTTCGCTAGTGTGTCCTACCTAAGCTTATTTGTTAGTTGGTCAAGATATAGGGATATTTGGTGATATATTGATTTCCTTAATTAACCCTTGTTTTATGACAAGATTTGAGAATGTCGATCGAGAATATTAACAATGGAAATGAGACCGTGGAGATGCTCAGACTCACCAACGAGGAGAACGTCCAACAAGTCGGGCAATGTTCCTCCCCGTGAACAACACACCTTTGAAAGCGAGATGATGAACGAGGGGATGTTTAGAAGCTTTTTGCTGTTCATGCAAAATCATACGAGGGAGACTCGTGTTCAAAATACAGGTGGAAATGATAGCAATTCATGGGTTGTCACAATGCAAGCGCTTCAAAGAGTTGGGACCACCGAATTTAAGGGAAAGCCGATCCGATCACGGCGGAAACATGGGTCAGCAAATTACCAAGATATTCGATATCTTGGGATGCACGGAGGAACAGAAGGTTCCATTCGCCACCTTTATGTTCCGTGGGAAAGGCGATCACTGGTGGGAGTCTCGTGAAGTTGCACTCCATCCACCAAGACTCAAAGATGTCTTGGGAGACGTTTCAGAAACTATTTAATGACAAATACTTTCCCGAAAGTGTTCGCTATATGAAGGAAGTGGAGTTCATCGATTAGAACAAAACAACATGACGGTGTCTCAAAGACGAGGCAAAGTTTACAGAGTTATCTAGGTTTGCACCTCATTTGGTGGAGAATGAGGAACGATGACGATGGATGTTTCTTAGAGGTTTGAAACTTACATACGCCAAGATATCTCATTTCTCATAAATTTTTCTTTATTCGAGATGTTGTAAATAGGGCTCAATTATTAGAGCGAGATAACGAGTACGTTCAACCGAGGACCACAACCGAGGATCGTACGTAGATAGCGGTCAATGTAATAATGATAACCAAATGGAGAAAGAAAACAGATTTGACAAAAATGGTAACCACTCTAGTGGTAATCATGGCCATAAAAATAGAAGAAGCGAGTCGAGGAGATTTTAAAAGAGGAGATTTAACAACTAATTATGTGAAGACGCATACTGCACGCAACAAGAATCGGTTCTAAGGGAGGAGAACGACCACCCATTATATGCTATAAATGCGGGAAAGAGGGACATATCGGTCCAAACCTGTCCACAACAGATTCAAGGTATGCTATAATTGTGGAAAGGAAGGACATATCGCTTCGAGATTGTGCAGGTAGAGCGAAACCTAGTTCAATGGGGCGGTGACTCAAAAGATCGTCAGTAAAAGTCAAAGTCAACGATTCCGGAAGAGCGTTTGTTGTGATCGGTCATAATGCGAGGAACCCAAACGAGGTTATCACGGGTAAGCTATTTATAAATTCTTGCGAAGTTTATACCTTACTTGATCTGGGTGTATACCCATTCATTTATCTCTCCTGCATGTGCTCAACGTTTAAACTTGACTCGGGAGAAATTAGACTTTGACCTATCTCGTGGAAACTCCGTTAGGAGAAACTTTCATCACATCCATCGCTTATAAATCTTGTTTGATTCAAGTTGGCACCATTACCTTACCGTTGACCTTATCTCTTTAAAGATACTTGCTTTTGATGTGATTTTAGGGATTGATTGGTTAACTACTCATCATGCCAAAATTGATTGTTTTCGTAAGGTTGTTAGTTTTCATATTCCTAACCAACCCGTGTTACGGATTCAAGCAACTAAACCATTAAAATCAATCATCGTCATATCTAATCATAAAGCTATTCGCTTATTAAAAACGGATGTCAAGCTTTCTTAGCCCATGTTATGGATTTGAATAAAGACACGCCAAATTTGAATAATATTCTGTTGTTATTGACTTTTCCGACGTATTTCAAGAACTTCCTTCGCCTACCCCGTAACGTGAAGTTAAATTCTTTATTGATCTTGAACCTAGTACAAAGCCCATTTCTAAAACCCCATATCGAATGGCTCCTATTGAACTTCAGGAGTTAAAGGTCCAACTACAGGAATTGTTGGACATCGGTTTCATTCGTCCTAGTACATCTCCTTGGGGTGCTCCTGTTTTATTTGTAAAGAAGAAAGACGGGAGTATGCGACTTTGTATTGACTATCGGGAATTGAACCATGTCACCATCAAGAATAGGTATCCTCTACCTCATATTGATGACTTGTTTGACCAGTTGCAAGGGGCACAATTCTTTTCAAAAATCGATCTTCGTTCTGGATATCATCAGTTGAAGATTAGAACTGAGGATATTCCAAAGACTGCCTTCATAACTCGGTATGGGCATTATGAATTCTTAGTCATGTCTTTCGGACTAACTAATGCTCCTGCGGCTTTCATGGATATGATGAACCGAGTATTCAAGGAATATTTGGATCAGTTTGTTGTTGTCTTTATTGATGACATCCTTATATATTCCAAAAGTCGTGAAGATCATGAGCACCATTTGAAGCTAGTACTCCAAAGGCTTCATGAAAATAAACTATATGCCAAATTGAAGAAATGCGAGTTCGGCTCGAGGAAGTAGCATTCCTTGGGCACGTGGTGTTGAAACATGGAGTATCCGTGGACCCGTGAAGATTGAAGCAATACAAAGTTTGGGAGCAAATCAAGTCATGGCCAAAAGCACGTAGCTTTTGGGCTTAAATGGTTATTATCGGAGATTCGTGGAAGGGTTTTTCGAATCGCTACTCCATTAACTCATTAACTCGGAAGGATACAAAATTCGTTTGAGAGCGAAGAATGCGAGAAAAGTTTCCAAGAGCTTAAGAGGAGACTTATTTTAAGACTGTTCTAACAATACCATCTGGTTCGGATGGATTTGTTATCTATAGCGATGCTTCTGGCAAAGGGTTAGGATGTGTTCTCATGCAACGTGGGAAAGTCATAGCCTATGCCTCACGACAACTTAAAGAGTATGAGAGGAATTATCCTACTCATGATCTAGAGTTGCAAGCAGCAATCGTTTTCGCGCTTAAAGATATGGAGGCACTATCTATATGGGGAGAAAGTGGAGATATATTCGCACCATAAAAGCCTTAAATATTTCTTCACTCAAAAAGAACTCAACATGCTATGGACGACGTTGGCTCGAGCTATTGAAAGACTACGACCACACTATTCAATACCATCCCGGTAAAGTTTAACGTGGTGGTAGACGACGCGTTAAGTAGAAGATCATATGCGAGGAACGAAAGTGCGATGATGTCAAGTATACGACAGAGCCAACTTTAATAGAAAAAGTTAAGGTTGCTCAAGCCACCCAATCTTGAAATGATGCGTATGAAGAAGAAAGTACAAGAAGGATCTATTCCGTAAGCGAGAATTGATGAAGAAGGAATACTTCGAGTCCACTCTAGACTTTGTGTTCCTAATGACTCTGATTTGAAGTACAAGATTATGATGGAGGCACACAATACACCATTTTCAATCCATCCTGGAAGTACTAAAATGTATCGTGATCTTCGACATACATTTTGGTGGAACAATATGAAGAGAGAGATTACAAAGTTGATCTCAATGTGTTTAACTTGTCAACGTGTAAAGGCGGAGCATCTAGTACCTAAGGGTCCGTTGCAACCACTTGAGATTCCGAAATGGAAGTGGGAACACATTACCATGGATTTCGTTATGGGTCTTCCTACGGTTTCTCAAGGCATCAATGCTATTTGGGTTATTGTTGATAGATTAACCAAGTCTCGCTTCATTTCTTGCCGACACGGAGACTTATTCCTTGAACGCCTTGCTAGTATGTACGTGAATGAGATTGTGAGGTTGCATGGCATGCCCGTATCCATAGTTTTGGATCGTGACCCAAGATTCACTTCAAGATTTTGGGTTAGCTTGCAAAAAGCTATGGGCACGGATTTACGATTTAGTTTAAGCATACCATCCCCAAACCAGACGGACAATCGAGAGGACTATTCAAACTCTTGAAGATCTATTAAGACTCGTGTCCTAGACTTCAAGGGTAGTTGGGATAAGTATTTACCATTGGTGGAATTCTCCTACAACAACAGATTATCGTGCAAGTATAGGTGTGGCTCCATTCAAGCATTATATGGACGAAAATGTCGTTCTCCAATATGTTGGGATGAGGTGGATGAAGCAACATTGTTGGGACCCGAAAGTTAAGTACGTATGACTACCTAAAAGATCCAAATGATTCGACAACGATACAAAACGGCACAAGATCGACAAAAGAGTTATGCGGATCTTCATCGAAAGGACGTGGAATTTAGTGTAGGGAATCATGTATTGTTGCGAGTTGCTCCATGGAAGGGAGTTACAAGATTTGGGAAGAGAGGAAAGCTCAATCCACGATTTATTGGTCCATTTCAAATTCTTGACCGAGTAGGAAATGTAGCCTATAGACTTGCGTTACATCCAAGTATGTCTCGTGTTCATAATGTGTTTCATATATATCCGTGCTTCAGTAAATATGTGAAAGACCGAACCACGTTATAGAGTTAGAACCGGACGAGATAGCCAAGACTTAACGATAAGGAGGTACCTGTCAAGATTTTGGATAGGAAGGAGTATGTCCTACTACAAGAAAGGTCATACCACAAGTTAAAGTTTTGTGGAGGAATCATGCTATAGAGGAAATGACCGGGAATTGAAACGGAAATGAAAGCGAGGTATCCTCACCTTTTCGAAACACTGTGTACGTGACGCCAATTTCGAGGACGAAATTTCATAAGGAGGGAGGTTGTAAGACCCCAACTTATTATTAATGAAATTTTATTTTCTATTTATTATTTTGAAATAGTAAGGGTTGATTTGATTAATGTGGATAGTTAGGGGTTAAATACGCAAATATTTCAAAATAAGAAAGTGGTTATAAAATATTCATTGTTGTTGGGAATATTCGTTTGGTCGTGGAATATTCAGATCTTTTTCGGGGAATATTCAGATGATTTGACGGTAGCCGCCATGTGTGGGCCCCATGTGGAAAGCGATTGGATGAAGAAAACGACAAATATAAGTTGTTTAAAAATAACGGCGTAGTTATTACTCAATTAACACTATTGGAATACCCCGTTGGTTAAAAAACACGAATACTGGCGTTGTTGCACAAGAAGATACTACAGTATTGCACCAATTATTGAAGGCACTACTCAATAATGGTTACTGAATTAATCGCTCAAATATTTTATTTTATTGAGTTAATAATTGTGCGTTGATATTTTATATTATTGTTGTTTCAATAATTGTCATTACACGTATTTTTCATTATCAAAGCAATAATTCATATTATCCGAATAATATTATTAGATAACATTATTGACAATGTCTAGAAAGTTACATTTAAGGAGAGGTTTGGTCACCTAATTGCGCCAAGAAGAAGAAATTCTTATTGGAAAGCCCCTCTTTCTGAACCGCCGGTTGTCAATATTGTGATTCTCGTAATATTATTTGTGAATAATTAATTATTGATTCATATGATGAGGAAAATATTGATTTTTGTGGATATAGATGGAGAAAAATTTTAATGTGACAATTGTTGAAAATTAAAATTTTATCTCGATAAGATAATGTATTATTATATTTTAATAATATAATAATGGTGATATATTTTATAACGTAATGTGGGATATATGAGTATACGAGGAGGAAGAGTATTTTTTGTTGCAATAAATGTTTAAAACATGTTAAACATGTCGGTGGACCCCATTTATTTATCGAAATTTGATTATAGCAGTAAAATCGCTTGGTTTGTGGATTTCGGTCAATTTCGATTGGAATTTGGAAAACTTTCTTTCGCAAAGTTGTAGAGAATTGAATTTCCTATAAAAACTCAAGAGATTTGAATTTTCTGATAAAAGGGCTATTTATTATGAATTATTGAAGTTCAAGCTCAAATAATTAATTTTGGAAGTTTTAATTATTTTTATTATGAAAAACGTTTTTTTGTCATTAAAGGTGGGTCTTGCATGTGATGTAAATGCTGAATTCAGATCCTTAAAAGTGGGCGAGGAATTTGTAATATTAATATTAATATTTTATTAAATTTTCTACTTTGGTGTTCTAAGCATTTTCTATAAATAGGTGCTTAGGTTAGAATTGAAAATCACACCGTAAATCAAGTTTTTCTCTCTATATTATCGAGAATTATTCTTGTGAGTATTTTGAGTATACTTTGAGTATTGTTAGACGGTGCAAGTTCCTTCAAAGACTATATCCCAGATTCCAACTAGAAGTAGTAATCTTTCGAGGTAAGGGATGTTATTTTCTTCTCAAATGATATTATTTCTTCAATATCATTATCTGTTGAAATATTGGTTGGAACTTTTTATCAAATTTGGAACTTTTTTCATGTTTGGGGTTACTATTCATGAGTTACTATTCACGAGTTACTATTCATGAGTTACTATTCACGAGTTACTATTCACGAGTTACTATTCACGAAAGTACTATTCATGAAGCGTGAAGATGTTTTTTGTGGAATTTCTATCTTTTGGTGTCGGAGTTACTATTCACGATATCACGGCACTATTCACGATACTGCACTATTCACCAAAAAATAAAATTTCTTCTTTTGTCCAAAATATCTATTCGGATACTAGCTTTGATTGTATCCATGTTTTGATCATTCTTGAATTTTACACCCCTATGATTATTTTTGAGGTATTTTGAACATGGATAAAACAAAGTACTAATCTTTAATCCTTAATCCTTGTCATTTTTTTTCAATTGGATTCGTTTCTTTAAAAAAATATTTTCATCATCCTCGTCTTAAATGATGATATTATTGAATATCTTTGGCTGTAGAAAGTAAAAGATGAATGATTTTTCAAGAATATCTTTGGTCAGAGTGCAAAAAGATGAGCAGTGTTTAGATGAACATGACTAATCGATGAATATCTTTGGCTTTGTAGTAAAAAGATGAATATTTGATTCCAGATGTATATTGATTGATGTTACAGGATAAAAGATAGACGATGAACTTTTAAATTCATACATAGAAGATAGTAGTTTGCATTCTCTACTTAACTCTTCTAATGAATTATTATTTCATTGCGAATATTGATTTAAAATTTGTTGTCTATTGTATTCTATTAGATTTTTCCCCGTTGAAGACTAACGGTAATTTGTTGTATATTATCTTAGTCATAATATTCTTTCTTGAGCTAGTTGAGCTCACCCTTTTCCTTTTTGTTCCATTTTTCTCGAGAGGCGAGAATATAAATAGAAAGTACTAGTCTGGGTATGGAATGAAGGTTCTAGAGAGAGTTGTTTAGTAGTCCTCACCATTTTTGTAAAATAATGTATCAATAAATGTGATGAGGATTTATTTGAGTATAGATATTATACAGAAGATAATATTTGTATTTAAACTCACGCTTTCTTTGTTGTAATAATAAAGTTGTAGTTGTTTCGTACCATGTATTGACAACTCGTAATGGGTGATGTATACCTATTTTGGCTTACATCAATAATTAATTATTCACAAATAATATTACGAGAATCACAATTATGACAAACCGTGTGGTTCCTGGGAAAGATGGGGCTTTAGATAAGGATTTCTCCTTCGGGCGTGGCGCAATTAGGTGACCAAACCTCTCCTTGACAGAACTTTCTAGACATTGCCAATAATGCTATCTAATAATATTATTCAAATAATATGAATTATTGATCTGATAATGGAAAATACTATGCAGTGACAATTATTGAAACAACAATAATAAAAAATATCAACGCAGACAATTATTGAATCAATAAAATAAAATATTGAAAAGTAATTATCGTAATAATTATTGAGTAATGCCTTTCACGTAAGAATCAATAATTCAAAAATATATGCAATAATACTGTGCTACTCTTTGTGCAACCATGCATATTCTCGTATTTTTACCACCGTGTATTCAACGGTGTTAACGGTAATAACTACTACTGTTGTTATTTATAAAAACTCAAACTTGTCATTTTCTTCATCCGAAGCGGTTATTACATTACGGGGCCCCTAATTGGTTCTGGCGTCATCGCACGGATATTCGAAATAAAAAAGAATATTCCATGACCAAACGAATATTCTCCGACAACAATGACTATTTTATAACCACTTGCGTATTTTGAAAATTTTATATATATCACCGTTAACTTTAAACTTTCATCAATTTAACAATTTACTGAATAATAATTATAAGAAAAATTGAATACTTTTATTTCATAAAATTCGGGTCTTACAATCTCCCCTCCTTATGAAATTTCGTCCTCGAATTTACGTACCTGGTAATTCAAAGAGTTGAAAATACCTTGCTTTCATTTCAGATTCCATCTTCCCTGTCATCATAATTTCTCCATTGTTCATCTCCTGTATTTCAGATATCATTCTAGAATACAGCTTCAAAACAAGGGTTAATTGAACAAATTAACATATCACATAATATCCCGATATTATGACTGACCAACAAATAAGCTTAGGTAGGACACACTAGCGAAGGACTTACTCATCTCTCCCCTCCTAGTTCAATTCCCCAATTTCCGCCAGAGATCATATCCCTAAGCTCTGATACCAACTGTGATGCCCCCAAAATAGGTCCAATCTATCCAACCTATTCTAAGTCGCCAAATACATGGTACAGAAAATAACTACAACTTTATTACTACAATTGTCGTGCAAAATACAACAACACATATACTATGAGTTTTAATACCAACTGTGACTCATGTCCCAACTATGGACAGCACCTCACAGTGATACCTTACATAAAGGTACAATCTAGAACTATTTTAGAAATTAAAATATTTAGGAAGTGCTCAAGGAAACCTTCGTACATGGGAGGCCATGAATCTAAGTTATGATAGATATCATATGTCCAGAAAATTATCCTTGGTTGATCCAATAGACCCCAAAGAAAAACGTGAAGATTATTATCATACTACTTCCAATGGTGAGTCTTCTTTTGACATATAACTATCTCCACCGTCTTCGATTGAACATTATGTTTCAACCCAACTCCAAGATCATATAGGTAGTGCTCGTAGATATACTCAGCAAGTGGATGTGCACAACCCTTTCTTATGATAACACGAAATTGTATGTCATTAGTTATCTTGTATGATAGTGATAAAACACCCTTCCAAAGTTGGGTTCACCTCACCCTATTATTGTTCACCAAAATAAATTATTAAGTGATGTATAATATACGACACACACATCTTAGGTCCTCAATACAATTATATATTGTATGTCATGCCGTTTTATAATGTGTTGAGAAACTTTGACAGTCTCGGACCACCACACTATTCCCCTGTTATCCCCGCTCGACCCAGTTACACTCTTATTACTTGAAAGGAATTGTGAAGCAAAAGGGTGAGCACAACTAGCTCAGTAAAGAATATTATGACTAAAGATAATTAAATTATCAATAGCCTTCATCAGCAATAAATCAGAGATTTAGAACATATGGTAGATGATAAAAATTTTCAACCATAGTTGCAGTGGAACGAGCAATCCATTAGAAGATTCAAATAGACCATAATGTCTATTATCTTCTATATGTTAAAAGTCCACCAACAATGTTTTATCTCTCGTAACATCAATCAACGAGCCTCATCCACAATCATATGAATAACTCATAATCATATTTGTGGTTTCAAATTTCTTTTCTCATTCAGACGAAGATAATTTACATCACTTTGTCTTTACTCGAAACATCAAAGATCATGGTTATACCAAATCACGGTTCTGTTCATCATAATCATACTAATAAGTTCATCTTTGCACTACGGGCCAAAGATATTCATTAACAGTTCATCTTTGCACTACATGCCAAAGATATTCAACAACAGGTCATCTTTGCACTACAGGCCAAAGATATTCATCAATAATTTATCTTTGCACTACAGGCAAAAGATATTCAATCAACAAGTCATCTTTGCACTACGGGACAAAGATATTCAACAATAGTTCATCTTTGCACTATAGGCCAAAGATATTCATATCTCAAAGAAACATACAATCATTTTAGAATTTATATAAAGCATAATTATAACCATGTTGATCAATTCACCTTTGCACTTAAGTTAAAAATATTCAATTGTAAATTCAATGGTCATGATCATACCAGTCAACCATTCATCTTTGCACTACTGGCCAAAGAGAACCCATAGTCACGATCATACCAATAATCTACCCATCTTTACACTTAAGTCAAAGAAAAATTTCATCACCGGGGTTATAAAAATATTATATATGTTAAAAAAACAATATGATCAACAGCTGCATTTAATTTCAAAAGTAAGATTCATAAATCAATGATTTCATAACACCTTAATCCAAATATTATAAATTACTTAATAATCTCATAATCTATTATCATTAATATTATCACAATATCTTAATCATTTCTTAAATTTATAAACAATTTATTTTAATTGTTTACACTTTACCAATTAATGCATTTAATCATCCTAAAATGCCAAAATCATAAAATTTCATCACCAATAACCAAAACCCTCATCAAAAATCTGCATATACCTTATATAGGATTCTCAAGCCATAAAATCCTATTTTCCACTTTTCTTACTTCACATAACATATTTAATTCATTTACTCATAACTAGTCCATTTTCATGAAAAATACCAAATCAGTACAAACAAATTTTCTTTTCTGGGATTTAGCAGAATATAGTCCCATATTGAACATATATTTTTCTCGGAATTTTTAAAATTCATTTACTATTTTTCATATGGCCAAAACTGCCGAATATTTAGACATTTATCATAAATTATACTTTTGTCTAAAAATTCTAAAATTTACAGAATATACTACTATTATATACATGTACTCCCAATAAAAATTTCACCAATTTTGGAGTTAACCACAAGGAGTTATAAGGGTTTACTTTTAAAATAGTCTTTTTTCATAAAATTCATAACTCCTAATTTATACATTCAAAAATCGCCATTTTTGGACACAATCAAGAAAACTCATCAAATTATCATTTCAAATTTTTCCAAAATTTTTGAAGGTTCAGAAAAATTTCGAAACTGAAAAACATAATAACCCTTAAAATCCCTTACAATCCCTTACCTCGAAGAGAAAAGATTTCGATTGGAATGTAAAGCCGAAGGAACCTTGCACTGAATAGCAACTCTCAAAGTATCTAAATACTCACAAAATACACTTGATAATATAGAGAGAGAAAGAAAGAAAGCTTATGTTTCGTGTGATTTTCAATTCTAACTTAGCCCTCTATTTATAGGAAAATGTTAAGACGTCAGAAAGGCTTGACTTGACCTACACCGATGCTTTTACTCGCTACTATTGCCACCCACCATATTTGAATTAGAATTTCAGCACATTTCTTCACCAACCATAGGTGGGGCCCACGATTCTAGAATTTTCCACCAAAATGATAAATTCGAAACTTCAACAATTTCGAACTACCACCTCTTAAAATTCATAACAATTTATCGTTCATTTTAACGGTTCAAAATTTGTGGACATATACTCAACTTATATATGTATAACATATCCAAAAATCACAACGATCCAACTCACGGATTAAAAATTATAACTCACATAATATATCGTAAAAATATTGATTTGATTTTTAATACCTCCATTTTAACTAAAAATACCGATAAAACACCTCAACATTAATTCCTTCATTTATAACCACATAAATAAATCCATCATTTATATCCGCATCAAATAAATATTTCCTTATCATATAAATCAATAATTAATTATTCACAAATAATATTACGTAATCACAATTATGACAACCGTGTGGTTCCCGTGAAAGAGGGGCTTTCAGATAAGGATTTTCTCCTTCTTGGCATGCATTTAGGTGACCAAACCTCTCCTCGATGTAACTTTCTAGACATTGCCAATAATGCTATCTAATAATATTATTCAAATAATATGAATTATTGATCTGATAATGGAAAATACTGTGTAGTGACAATTATTGAAATAACAACAATATAAAATATCAATGCAGCAATTATTGAATCAAAAAAATAAAATATTGAAAAGTAATTACTATAACAATTATTGAGTAATGTCTTCTTACGTAAGAATCAATAATTCAAAAATACTGTGCAATACCATGTGCTACTGTGCAACCACGAATATTACTGTATTTTAACCACCAGGTATTCCAACATTGTTAACGGTAACTACTACGCCATTATTTATAAAAACTCAAACTTGTCATTTTCTTCATCCGAGCGGTTATTACATTATGGGCCCTAACCTGGTTTTGCGGCTGTCGTCGTACGGATATTCCCGACAAAAAGAATCTTCCACGACCAAACGAATATTCCCCGACAACAATGAGTATTTTATATATATCACGAATATTCCCCAATTGCGTATTTTGAAAATTTTATATATATCACCGTTAACTTTAAACTTTTATCAATTTAACAATTTACTGAATAATAATTATAAGAAAAATTGAATACTTTTATTTCATAAAATTCGGGGTTTTACATTTGTAACTTCATACAACACCACTTGTCCTATATTTTCATAGCACAATTAAGATTGTAAGACATCACAGATTCAAACAACGTATCTTTGCTTTATATCTTGAAAACATTCCTTTGGACTTTAACATTTTAAAAGTTCTAACTAACATTCATCTCTATCACATAGCATTCTTCCTACACATTACATAGCATAGTGGTCACATATTGCAATTTAAAGTAATCATATAAGCAGGCTTCAAATGTCAGATCAAAAATAGAACCTATTCTTGACTGCAGAATGGCGCGACCGCGCTTGGTTTGTACTGAGGAGTTGCGCAGCCGCGCTAATCCTGGTGCAAACCAAGACTGATATATAGAAGCTAGGCCAGACTTGCACATCTGATCACAATTCGAATAACACTTGCATAATCATACGTGAATATACTCAATATCAGAACTTAAAGACATAATGAGCATAATGCTTTGTTTTTGCAAAACTTCCTTTGGAAAATCATTAATCTAACTAGTAAGATTCTTTTAAGCATGTAAGATGAGTTCACATAGTCTAAATCATACAAATTAACTTCAACTCACATGTCTTATTTGTTTGTACATGTTTCCACACCCGCTTACAAGGTTAAAATATAATCACTCCATGTATATAAAACTTAGTTTGCAAAATATTCGAGTTTGCATTTGAAATCATTTTAACCAATTCAAGGCAATCCAATACATACGAAATAACTTTGAGTCTTATATCATGCATTTCAAGTATGAAGTCATCACTTTGACTTATCGTATTCCATGCTCAACTATTTCACAATACAGATGACTAGCTAGCATACTTGTCAATCATGTCTACATGCATGACACACTTAATCATGATAATCGATCCTAGAATACTTGTAATGTAGTTATTGACAACTAATCTTCAAGGTTTCCTTTGAAAACTTCATATTAAGCTACCAATCATGAAAAATCACTTTTCCTACCATACCTCATACCCTCATATATACATGTTAGACTTTATAAGCATACTTCGCAAGTTCTTAACTCAAAATCTATATATAGTTTATAAATTTTCATTTTTAGCACTTTAAGTTTTCTTTTAAAAGCTCATGATAACCCAATTAGTATCCAAGGTAACTTTGAATCATAACTTATACTCATTTGTACATTTAACTAAGCCACATATATATGCTAATATGTATACTACTCATTTACACCAAGGTTGAATAGTTTAACACTTGAAATCTCATCATAAACCATGCTTGAAAAGTTAACATCATGCTTAACTAGATGGTGATCCTATCCATCATGTCTAGAAGTGTAAGATACCCTAGCATACATGATTGAGAAGTCAGAACTTAAACGATATAAGGTCCATCATGTTTTGCTTTACAAAACTTCAAGTTTTCTATTTTAAAATCATTATATCCAACTAATATAACTCATTATTGCAAAGCAACCTTAATTTACATGCTAGTACCCTTTACATACTTAGTTAAGTCAAACTAACATGCTTGGAATATCAGAAAACAACAAAATTGTAATTCAAGACTAGTCCATGCATAGCGGTGCACATTTGGGATTATCTTTGGGAAGTGGCGCACACGCACCACTTCATGCAAACCAGATATGGCCTCTCCTTCGCAGATTCCATTTCAAAAACTATTATACTTTCATTTCACTTTCTCATAACAATGCATTAATATCATATCGTGCATAAAATTCTGATAATACCATGGCATTCAATTTAACACTAATTATCAAGAAATCCATTCTAATTCTCTTGGAATTCTTCAAACTCATACTTTAGAATATGATTTAAGAATTATACCTTTATGAAGCTTAGATGACTAAACATTGTCCCTTAGACTTCTGATTATAGCTCAAATTCAGCAACCTCACTCAGTTGCAACATTACACTCTCCATATGCAATTTATCAGACATTTCAAGGAATAGAGAATGAGATGGAAAGGGTGCTTTATATAGAGAAATGTATAACCAGTTAGTGTTCTTCCACCATGGTTTGAATCAAAGGAGAAAGGAAGAAAACTTTGGACAAATAAAAGTTGGCCAACTGTCCACCTTCACAGCCATCATCTCTGCTAACTCTAGCTTCTAACCGCCGACTAATTTTCACAATATAGAGACGTAGCCTACTGTTCTTATACTAGGAGGGTCACTTAATTTGGGACAAGAGCAAAAATCTCAGCATTTGATCATCTAAGGCTTAGTTTGGTTCTTTAATTCCCAAATGAAATTTTAATGTACAATTATTACCATATTAGGAAATTTAAGGATTATTTATGTACTCACATCATATAATCTATGTACATTAAGTACACGTAATAAAATAATACAGTCAGGTATTATTGTCCGGGTAGTTTTATAATTATTTCTACTACTCACATAACCACGTATAACCTTATTTAATATTAATATTTTTTTAAACATTTAATTTTCCTTCCCAGTTTCTAGAATACACAGATATTATATATCACTACTGCCCATATTTTCCATATTACACATAGTAATACTATTTAATGATAATGTCCACATTAATATTTTAATTGGGCTAAATATCATTCAGTTGGGTACTTTCAATCCATTAATTCATATTACACATAAATATAATAATGATAATTATTAATCATTAATTCTCTTTTAATAATTTCGGTTAAACCTTCAGTCTAGTTTAACTTTAATACTCAGACCACACAAGGCTCATTTATCCCATTTACTGAAGTTACATATAACTCAAGCTCTTTATTTCTATAATAAAATATTAGGGGACTAGGCCACGTTTGGCTTTTCCCCAATTTCATATTATTTTATTATTTATTTAATATAAAGTTTATGTCACACTTTATCATAATGCTAAATTATTTAGCTTACTTAAATAATTACATACTTCTAATATGTACAACCTTTACACTTAGAATAATTAATATTTACTCTATTAATTATTTAAATTATACGCTGTACATATAATTATTTGATTGTCCCAAGACAACATCCTCAATCTTTACATTCAGCCACACCTTAAGTGTTAATCTAATCCCTCCATCTCTAACCAATATTCATTTATAATTATATTGGTATTTTCTTTTATTAATCACTTATCTTTCAAATATTACAATACTATGTAATATTTTTAAAATATCAAACAAATAATTAACATATTTCTTTCCTCCTCTTATGCTAAACTCATATATTAATTCACCATTTTTGTAAGTGATCTAATCCTTTCTATTCAAAATAATACCATGACAGGTAATATTTACAAAGGCACCTACTATAATCACATATTCCACACGTGTATTAACTCACTATTTACTTAAGTGATTCTTCAAACCCTTACTACATCACCATACTCAATTAAGGCTTTAATATTCAAATTATATTATTCCATAATATAACTTCCAATTTAATATAGATTAACCAATATTTAAACTTGTTAGTTAATTCTCGTAATTAACAAATTTATGCTTTACTATCTCAATCTATCCATGGATAGCTTAAGCACTAACTAAAACTCATATTACCTGTGACACCCCCAAATCCAGGTTACCTGACCCCCGAATTTGGTGTTCACGATCCACAATATAATACCATCTAACTACCCATTTTAATATAAATAGGAATACATAACTCATTAACATAGATTGTTAATACATAAGTCCCAGGTATACTAACCTTAACATTACAGACATACCCCTTTAAATATACAAAAAGGTTTTACAATACAATACAACATAAAAATAATATTGTTCATCATAACTAATTCATAACTATTCCTTTTCCTTTGTTCTTCTTCGCAGCACCTTCTGCAACTTTGTCCCTAGCTAAAAAGTTTTATTTATAACAAGGGTGAGCAACAAATTTGCTCCGCAAGTTAAGAGATATAATAAAGATATATAAATCAATATCAAACCTTCTCACATTCTACGCAACAATAATTCGATAAGGGAAGAGTACAACACTTTCAAGGTTTTCTACGATATTCAAATGAATAATCAAGAATTAATTCCACGAAATAGCAAAGTGGAATGTTTTCCAGATTTATGCTGAGCGATCCATTGGATCTTGAACTTCTCTTCTCGAGTAACTATCAAAGTTAAACTTTGATATACCCAGGTGTATCAGATAACCATAAAGATTAAATCATACCCCTCTGCAAGTATATAAAGTGATCAGCTTTAGTATACCCTATATTATGCATAATACTTAATCGCGCGTAAAGGCCGAATACTCGAACGATAAAATATTCCCTTTAAGAATAAAAAATTTGATTTTACAACAAAATATTGTGATTTCAAATTCTATTTACTTCTCGATCTAGCCGAAATAATTGACATCGATCTGTCAATAATAATTTAATTCTCTTCTCGAACCTATCGAGTTCTAAAAAATGTTTGTCTAACCAAAATAATTGGCTAAGACATTTCTCATCATAATTCGACAATAAACAGGAATTATCTGTACTGTCAATTCTAGCTTCTACGGATATGTATATCCAACAATAGTTATTCTAGGAATGTATATATATTCTGAATCAGTAATTCAATTTGAATTATTAATCACGCACTAACTGTGAATAATCAACAATAAATCCCTGGACGTGGTCTAATTAGAAATAATTAACCATCAATAATAATTAAACAATATTAAGTCAAGGTTGAGTTAGGGAACTTGCCTTTTCCGCTGATTACAGCTACACAATAAACTTATCTGCGTTCGTAAGACCTATAACCAATAATATTAGTCTCACAATTAGCACAATAATTTATAACACATAACACTGTAATTCACATTCAAACTTCTCCTAGGCACATTACCACATAGCCACATCAGTGTTTATAACCTAGATAAACACTTATCAAGTCTAACTATTTTGGTCTGGTTGGACTTCGGTCCATTCTCGGTGATCTGGTCACCCTATCCGACACTTAACACAGCTATTGTTAATTAAACTTGGTCTCTAAGCTTCAATATTATTTTAGATAAGTCAATTATCATTTATAATATTTTTCGGAAGCTTTTAATAATTTATAAGCAATTATTATAATTTATAATAATTTTTCAAACATCGGAATCATTTTTAAATGACTTAATTATCAAATAATCTTATCATTATTAATATTTAATAATATAAAAATATTAATAACATACTTGTCAAAATATTAAAGTTATTTTTAATAACTTAAAATATTTTTAAATCATCAATATTCTACTTAAATAATTTTTAAAATAATTGAAATTATTTTTAAATCATTACCATTAATATTTAAATATTAATGAAATTATCATTAGAAATATTAAAAGTCATTAATTATAACTTAAAATATTTTTAAATCATTTTTCTCATTTTAAATAATTTTTAAATCAATAAAATCATTTTTAATTCATTTATTTAATATAATAATTAAATAAATCTCATATCATTAATATTAAATTATTAATGAAAATTCTCTAAAAATATTAAAATTATATTTTATAATTCAAAATATTATCTAACACATTATTCTTATTTAAAATGATTTTTAATAATATTAAATCATTTTTCTCTAATTTATTTAATATATTAATTAAATAAATTAATTATCATTAATATTAAAATAATTATAAATATTAATGAAAAATATCTCAAATAGTCAAAAATTATTTTTTATAATTTAAAATAATTTTTAAAACCATTTTTGGTAATTTTTAGAATTTATTTCTATTTTTAATCATTTTCCGAAAATATCAGAAATTAAAAAAATAAAAACCATCGCTATAGGGCTTTAGTGACACAAAGCGTCGCTGTTGGTGTTCTTGAGCTCAAGAACACTGACAGCCGGCTTATCAACCTGCCTTGTTTGACCAACTTAAATCCTTAGTTTAAAATCGTTTATGGGTCAGCTTAAAGTTCAAAATCGTAGTACACATGTAATACTACATCTATAAACCATCAACTTGGTCATAACACCACATAGCATAACGATCTGGGCTCTCAAAGAAGCTGTCAGGCCATATCTGGGTTTCTCTAGAAACGCAGAAACTCGACTAGGCACCTTTTTGATCATTTTAAGTTAAGTTCTTGTCATGGTTTATGTGATCTTAAGGTTCAAACATGTAGCCCATGTGTCAATAAACATTACTAAAACAACAGACTGGTCGAACTACAAAACAATAACCAGATTAAGATCGGTCAAAACCCTGTCAGAAAATTGGTTCTACCGTTTCTGGGTTTTTTCCCAAAAACTTCTATCATGATAAACAACCAAGTTTGACCTTTCATTACAATAAATCTGTTTACATTTTATGACATATAGAAGCATGGATCTATAGTACAACTAACAGACTACAAACTTATTATCATAACATCAATAAACAACATCAAACCTGTCAGATCTATGCCTTAGAATGTCTTGTTAGAATCTGTTTCATACGTTCTAGGTTGCCCATATTTTAGCCCAGTCAACGTCGGTCAACCGACTTTGACCGGGAATAAAATGCAATCTAGCTATTCAAACACTATGATACCACTTGCAGATGAAAGACAACATAGCAAACTATAGTTCTAACACATAAAACATAACAAAACATTAACAAAGATAGATCTGAGCCGTCTGACATTTGCTTGTCAGAGCATAAATCTGTTCTTAGACAATTTTGGAAAAACATCATTTTAAAGCCATTTAATGTTATGGATCCACAATGGATCATTATAGATCAACTAAAAACACCATATAACACAAATATAAACACTTAAACACAATTATTTTCTTAGCATACAAGATCTAGTTTGAGTTTGGGTTTTACCTTCTCTTGTCCAATCTTTGATCCTTGCTCATCAAATCTGATCTATGTGTTCTAAGAGGTTAAAGAGTGACTGAATCACTTAACAAATTCGTAACTTTGGATGGGAGAGAGAGTTGGGTAGTGTTAGATAGCCAATAAGCTTGAAATGTGAACTTTATCTCTCCTAGATCTCTTATATTTTAGATGTAATGAATCCAAGTGTGCAAGTTGGCAAGATATAGATAAGATTTGATATAGAATTTAAGCACATGGGATAATCTTAAGTGATGACTCACTAGATCTTGCAAATCTTCTAACTAAATATCTAAGTAAAGGGGTACTTTGGACTTTGTACATGAAATTTTAATGGTATACATGGGATTTACCAAACCCTTAGGGTTTGACCCTTAGGGTTTAACCCTAAGGTTCTAACCCTAATGTTTTACAACTTTAGCTTTTAGGATTTTCTAAATTAGGATCTTTAAAATAGAAAATTAAGATATTTAAAAATATAATTAGTGTCCCTTAATTATATTAAAGGTTACTAATCACATTAAAGTATACTAATCACTTTAGAGCTTACTAATTAATATTAGGGTTCCCTAATTAGGGTTTAGGATTCCCGAATTAAAAATTAGGATTTTCCCGGCTTTCGATTAGGGTTCCTAACTACGTGTTAGGGTTTCAAATCTTGAGATTAGAGTCTCCAAACCCTTATTAGGGTTTACAAATATTGTACCCTATCCGACCAATCATTGATCAACATTCTAAATAGTACAAACACGTACTCATCCGTATAATTATTTCAATTATATTTTCAATCGAATCCCTATTCGGACTTAGGGTTAGGGTTTCTATTATCTGTTAAACACAACTCTACTCTAATTTCTCAGTCAATACACAAATTGACTACTTTTCGATACTCGTATCATAGATACACAGTACAATATTAACAGTCATTGTCAATATTTAATAAAAAAAAATTATTTGTGAAATTTGGATTATTCGAAATCCCGGGTTATCACATCCACCCCTCCTTAAAAGGATTCCGTCCTCGGAATCACCGTTTTCTTATTCTTTACAATCTTTTAAAGTTGTATCATCAATTCATTAATATTAATTTGTGTTTCAAATTCTAACCTATGACTTAAATCTATAAAAGAAAACAATTCACAGCAATAACTAACCAAGATTGCTTGCGTAATTAAATTTCTAAACGAAATCGTTACCTGCCACCTCCTGAGTAGTCACTACATCTTGAGTCGTCATGTTGAAAGTACGGGCAGTTGGTCTTCCTGGTTGTGCAGGTCCTCGAATCGCTAAGGTTCCACCAACCTGTGAAACCCCCAAATCCAGGTTACCTGACCCCCGAATTTGATGTTCACGATCCACAATATAATACCATCTAACTACCCATTTTAATATAAATAGGAATACATAACTCATTAAAATAGATTGTTAATACATAAGTCCCAGGTCTACTAACCTTAACATTAAAGACATACCCCTTTAGATATATAAAAAGGGTTTACAATATAATACAACATAATAATAATATTGTTCATCATAACTATTCCTTTTCCTTTGTTCTTCTTCGCAGCACCTTCTGCAACTTCGTCCCTAGCTGAAAAG
Organism: Panax quinquefolius; assembly: GCA_020205615.1. Classification (NCBI taxonomy): domain Eukaryota; kingdom Viridiplantae; phylum Streptophyta; class Magnoliopsida; order Apiales; family Araliaceae; genus Panax; species Panax quinquefolius. The sequence goes on from JAINUW010000805.1 coordinate 234,234, forward strand.
TTTTATTTATAGCAAGGGTGAGCAACAAGTTTGCTCCGCAAGTTATGAGATATAATAAAGATATAAAAATTAATATCAAACCTTCTCACATTCCTTTTCGGACAGTTCCGCACTATATGATCAGTTGATTCATAGGCAAAACAACCTTGAATTTTCTTCGGACTGGGACAATTGGGTGACATATGCCCCTCCTGCCCGCAGTTGTAATAGACTCCAGAATGGTTCTTTCCACAGGTCGCGCATGGTTCCCTTCCTTTCCTATTCTCTTCAGTCTTGCTACCCGATTGGGTATTCTCACTCCACTTCCTTTTATTCTGATTACTACCACCACTGCTTCCACCATCATTGGTCTTCTTCTTCTTCTTCTTCTTCTTCTTCTTCTTCTTCTTCTTCTCCTGATGAAATCGAGATGCAGCCTTGCTTCCTCCTTCAGCAATTAACGCTTTCTCCAACAAAACCGCGAACGTGTTGATCTACAATACTTCTACCTTATTGAATATCCCCGGCTTCAATCCGTTCTCAAATCTTCTTGTTTTCCTTGCTTCTGTGTCCACCTGATGTGGTGCAAATCTTGCTAATTCGTTGAATTTGGCAGCATACTCCGATACCGACATGTTCTCCTTCTTAAGTTCTAAGAACTTAACTTCCATCCGAGCTTGCATACTCGGTGAGAAGTAATTCTCAAAGAACAACTTCTTAAACCTTGTCCACGCTACCACTGCTGTACCAGCTCTTGCCTGATTAGTCTCCCACCAGTAGTTAGCTTCTCCCTTCATTAAGTATGTTGCAAAAGCCGTCTTTTGCTCTTCTGCCACTCGCGCAATGACGAACGCTTTCTCCATCTCCTTTACCCAAGTTTGGGCTTCAATCAGATCTGTGGTCCCTTTGAATTCAGGTGATCCTACTGCCTTAAAGTCCTTGAAGTTAGCCATTCTGTCAGCTGGCTGATTCCTCGCTCTACCTCTTGCAGAAGAAGCTCTATTCTCCATAGCTTCGGCTATCATATTTTCAAAGTTTTGCGTTGGGTCAGCTTGACCTCCTTCGTTATTCACCGACTGCTCTTCTTGTTGGTTTCGATTCTGTCGTATAGGTGGCATGATCTGATAAAAATCTTATATTAATTTTCTTTTTCTAAACAAATTTTAAACACAATAAGAATTCAACACATAGTTCTCATGTAGTCGCATATTTATTCAAATAGCACATAGTACATATAGTACTTAACACATATTACTATCCCTTTTAAATAATTCTAGGATTAACATACCCAACTTTACATAGGAAGCTACAATTCTCCAACTTTACATAAAAAGTTGCCATTTACCAAATTCACATATCTAATCCCTGTTCATCAAACTTACCACACTTAGGAGTTCAGTAACTTACCACAATTATATGAGTGTATGAACTTATCCTAGTTAGACCTTTGGCGTCCATTCGCTGAGGGGTTCAAAATATTTCATATAATCATGAGTCATGAGCTTACTATAAGTATGAGTTTTAAGAACACACAACTTAATCTTAATCTTATCTTCATATAGAAAATAAAGATTTCATTCATTCAAACATATATATTTACATATGCTTAAACATCATTCTCGATATTATAACACTTACTATCATAAGCTTCTACCAAAAGATACTATTACATATATCTAAGTTGTCTACCGACCACTCCCTTCACCAGTCTTCTTCTTGTTGGGACACTTGTTAAATCCGTTACCCGTTCTTCCACATGAGAAACACTTCCTCATATTCAGCTTAGGACAATGCAAAGAAATATGTCCTTCCTGCGTACAGTTGAAGCAGACGTTCTTCCACATCATACATTAGTCTTCCCACACTTGCTACAGGCTTGCCTCTTCTTTGGGTTTGAATTTTCAGAGTTGTCGTTGTCGTTGTCCCTCTTTCTCTTCTTCTTGTCTTTCTTGATGGTTCCTTCAGATGATCCACCACCTTCAGTCTTCATCCTTTCCACTGCGCGCCTTCAAATTTCGTTCCAGTTCTTGGTCATTTCGCAGAACGCCGCTCTCTGTCTTCCACAACTCCTCCAAGAGAAATACCTTACTCCGGAGTTCCTGGACTTCTATAGTTAACTGTTCTTGTTCTCCAACTTTGATCTTATTCTTCAACTCCACCTTATCTTCTTCAAACTCTGCCTCCTCATCACCACTTAGATACATCTCGGGATAATCATCATGATCACTCCCGAGATTGATCATTGGTTCATCTTTCTCCACTTCTTCCACTAACTCGCTCTGCCGCCCGGCACCTCGACATCACGACAGGTGCGACAAATTACCGGCATCTCCGTACTTATCTTATCTTCTCCCGACATCCTACAATCAGTTTAGACAACTTGATTAGTACTTCACCAGTACACACTCCTCACACTACGTGTCCACTTATCTCACTATCGATACGCTTCTGCAATCCCTCACTTAGTACTCTAAATGAGTATTCTCTATCTCGCTCAGGGTTATAATCCTAGGGTTTTTCCCCACCCCACTTAAGGTTTATAACCTACAACTTTGATACCAACCTGTGAAACCCCCAAATCCAGGTTACTTGACCCCCAAATTTGGTGTTCACGATCCACATTATAATACCATCTAACTACCCATTTTAATATAAATAGGAATACATAAGTCATTAACATAGATTGTTAATACATAAGTCCCAGGTTTACTAACCTTAACATTACAGATATACCCCTTTAGATATACAAAAAGGGTTTACAATACAATACAACATAATAATAATATTGTTCATCATAACTAATTCATAACTATTCCTTTTCCTTTGTTCTTCTTCGCAGCACCTTCTGCAACTTCGTCCCTAGCTGAAAAGTTTTATTTATAGCAAGGGTGAGCAACAAGTTTTCTCCGCAAGTTAAGAGATACAATAAAGATATATAAATCAATATCAAACCTTCTAATATTCTACGCAACAATAATTCGATATGGAAAGAGTACAACGCTTTCAAGGTTTTCTACGATATTCAAATGAATAATCAAGAATTAATTCTACGAAATAGCAAAGTGGAATGTTTTTCAGATTTATGCTGAGCGATCCATTGGATTTTGAACTTCTCTTCTCGAGTAACTATTAAAGTTAAACTTTTATATACCCAGGTGTATCAGATAATCAAAAAGATTAAATCATACCCCTTTGCAAGTATATAAAGTGATCAGCTTTAGTATACCCTATATTATGCATAATACTTAATCACGCACAAAGGCCGAATACTCGAATGATAAAATATTCCCTTTATATAAAATGTTGTTCTTCTTAGTCTTAGAATCAAGATTTTGATTTTACAACGAAATACTGTGATTTCAAATTCTATTTACTAATCGATCTATAAATAAATAATTGGCATCGATCGTCATAATAATAATTTAATTCTCTTCTCGAACCTATCAAGTTCTAACAAATGTTCGTCTAACCAGAATAATTGGCTAAGACATTTCTCAACATAATTCGACAATAAACATGAATTATTTGTACTGTCAATTCTAGCTTCTACGGATATGTATATCCAACAATAGTTATTCTACGAATGTATATATATATATATATATATATATATATATATTGTGAATCAGTAATTCAATTTGAATTATTAAGCATACACTAATTGCGAATAATCAACAATAAATCCCTGGACGTGGTCTAATTAGAAATAATTAACCACCAATAATAATTAAGCAATATTATTTCAAGGTTGAGTTAAGGAACTTGAATCATCCGCTGATTACAGCTACACAATAAACTTATCTGCGTTTGTAAGACCTATAACCAATAATATTGGTCTCACAATTAGCACAATAATTTATAACACATAACACTATAATTCACAGTCAAACTTCTCTTAGGCACATTACCACATAGCCACATCAATGTTTATAACCTAGATAAACACTTATCAAGTCTAACTATTTCGGTCTGGTTGGACTTCGGTCCATTCTCGGTGATCTGGTCACCCTATCCGACACTTAACACATCTATTGTCAATTAAACTTGGTCTCTAAGCTTCAATATTATTTTAGATAAGTCAATTATCATTTATAATATTTTTTGAAAGGTTTTAATAATTTATAAGCAATTATTATAATTTATAATAATTTTTCAAACATCGGAATCATTTTTAAATGACTTAATTATCAAATAATCTTATCATTAATAATATTTAATAATATAAAAATATTAATAACATACTTGTCAAAATATTAAAGTTATTTTTAATAACTTAAAATATTTTTAAATCATCAATATTCCACTTAAATGATTTTTAAAATAATTGAAATCATTTTTAAATCATTACCATTAATATTTAAATATTAATTAAATTATCATTAAAATATTAAAAGTCATTAATTATAACTTAAAATATTTTTAAATAGTTTTTCTCATTTTTAAATGATTTTTAAATCAATAAAATCATTTTTAATTCATTTATTTAATATAATAATTAAATAAATCTAATATCATTATTATTAAATTATTAATGAAAATTCTCTAAAAATATTAAAAATTATATTTTATAATTCAAAATATTTTCTAACACATTATTCTTATTTAAAATGATTTTTAATAATATGAAATCATTTTTCTCTAATTTATTTAATATACTAATTAAATAAATTAAATATCATTAATATTCAAATAATTATAAATATTAATGAAAAATATCTCAAAATAGTCAAAATTATTTTTCATAATTTAAAATAATTTTAAAACTATTTTGGTAATTTTAGAATTTATTTCTATTTTTAATCATTTTACGAAAATATCAGAAATTAAAAAAATAAAAACTGTCGTTATAGGGCTTTAGTGACATAAAGCGTCGCTGTTGGTGTTCTTGAGCTCTAGAACACTAACAGCCGGCTTATCAACCTACCTTGTTTGACCAACTTAAATCCTTAGTTTAAAATCGTTTTTGGGCCAGCTTAAAGTTCAAAATCGTAGTACACATGTAATACTACATCTATAAACCATCAACTTGGTCATAACACCACATAACATAACGATCTGGGCTCTTAAAGAAGCTGTCAGGCCATATCTGGGTTTCTCCAAAAACACAGAAACTCGATTTGGCACCTTTTTAATCATTTTAAGTTAGGTTCTAGTCATGGTTTATGTGATCTTAAGGTTCAAACATGTAGCCCATGTGTCAATAAACATTACTAAAATAATAGACTGGTCGAACTATAAAACAATAACCAGATTAAGATCGGTCAAAACCCTCTCAGAAAATTGGTTCTATCGTTTCTGGGTTTTTTTCCCGTAAACCGCTATCACGATCATTGACCCAAGTTTGATTGCTCATTACAACAAATCTGTTTACATTTTATGACATATAGAAGCATGGATCTATAGTATAACTAACAGACTACAAACTTATTATCATAACATCAATAAACAACATCAAACCTGTCAGATCTATGCCTTAGAACGTCTTGTCAGAATCTGTTTCATACGTTCTGGGTTGCCCATATTTTAGCCCAGTCAACGTCGGTCAACAAACTTTGACCGGGAATAAAATGCAATCTAGCTATTCAAACACTGTGATACCACTTGCAGATGAAAGACAACATAGCAAACTATAGTTTTAACACTTAAAACATAACAAAACATTAACAGAGATAGATCTGAGCCGTCTGACATTTTCTTGTCAGAGCATAAATCTGTTCTTGGTCAGTTTTGGAAAAAACATCATTTTAAAGCCATTTAATGTTATGGATCCACAATGGATCATCATAGATCAACTAAAAACACCATATAACACAAATATAAACACTTAAACACAATTATTTTCTTAGCATACAAGATCTAGGTTGAGTTTGGGTTTTACCTTCTCTTGTCCAATCTTTGATCCTTGCTCTCCAAATCTGATCTAGGTGTTCTAAGAGGTTAAAGAGTGACTGAATCACTTAACAAATTAGTAGCTTTGGATGAGAGAGAGAGTTGGGGTAGTGTCAGATAGCCAATAAGCTTGATATGTGAAATTTCTCTCTCCTAGATCTCTTATATTTTAGATGTAATGAATCCAAGTGTGCAAGTTGGCAAGATATGGATAAGATTTGATATAGAATTTAAGCACATGGGATAGTCTTAGGTGATGACTCACTAGATCTTGCAAATCTTCTAACTAAATATCTAAGTAAAGGGGTACTTTGGACTTTGTACATGAAATTTTAATGGCATACATGGGATTTACCAAACCCTTAGGGTTTAACTCTTAGGGTTTGACCCTTAGGGTTTAACCCTAAGGTTATAACCCTAATGTTTTACAACTTTAGCTTCTAGGATTTTCTAAATTAGGATCTTTAAAATAGAAAATTAAGATATTCAAAAATATAATTAGTGTTCCCTAATTATATTAAAGGTTACTAATCATATTAAAGTATACTAATCACTTTAGAGCTTACTAATTAGGATTAGGGTTTCCTAATTAGGGTTTAGGATTCCTGAATTAAAAATTAGGGTTTTCCCAGCTTTCGATTAGGGTTCCTAACTACGTGTTAGGGTTTCAAATCTTGAGATTAGAGTTTCTAATCCCTTATAGGGTTTACAAATATTGTACCCTACTCGACCAATCATTGATCAACATTCTAAACAGTACAAACACGTACTCATCAGTATAATTATTTCAATTATATTTTCAATCGAATCCCTATTCGGACTTAGGGATAGGATTTCTATTCTCCGTTAAGCACAACTCTACTCTAATTTCTCAGTCAATACACAAATTGACTACTTCTCGATACTTGTATCACAGATGCACAGTACAATATTAACAGTCAATGTCAATATTTAATAAAAAAAAAATTATTCGTGAAATTTGGATTATTCGAAATCTCGGGTTATCACATTACGTCATACCAGTTACTAGTACATATATACAAGTCTAAACCTAGCACCCATCGAATCTTTAGTACACTGAGTGGTTTTCCACAAACAACCAACAAATTAGTTTTCGTCTCGTCTACACTGTTTTCACCGTGAATAAGACCGGTTACTAATTCGTATATACCTCCGCTCTCTGAAGGAATTGTTTAGCCCAACTTTTATACATCGACCATTAAAGAGTACGATTGCACTACCTTAGACTTGATATGTACACGTACACATACTCAAGAAATTGGTGATTATCAAAGATGTTTTAATGTCACCAACTTACTATTATAAAATAATTTCCTATAAATCATTTAACATCAATAGATAATTTCTGCCCATCTTCTTACTAATTCATCTTTACAATTTATAACAAATATATATTAATGATATATATTTATTAAACACAACATCACTTATTGCATAACGCATATTACCCTATGTAATACAATACCACATACCTCGTAACACATTATATATTTTCATTTGAACCCTTCACACGCCTTAAGAATTTTATCTACTAAATTCTTATTTTAATATTTTCTGAAAATTTGGGTTCTTACATCCTCTTCCCCTTATAAGGATTCCGTCCTTAGAATCACCGAAACCTCCTCTACTCGGTGCTATTTCGAATATTACATATTCTTTTGAATAATTTTATTCATTCTCTTTTCGGAAGTTTTATTATAACTTTCTCACTTGCATTCTACCACATTCTCCTTTCTAAGGAACATTCTACTCACTACACTCATCACACAGAAGAATAAGATTCTTCCAGAATTTTTAAATAATCGAGAAGTATTATGAATAACTTAGATTCCAAATTATGCTGAGGGGTCACACTAGACCGTGAACCAGTGCTTCATCACAATCCTTCACACTATAAACCAGAGTGTTTATCAATCACAAGGACTGAAAACACCCTCCACACGTACGCTAGGTGGCCAGCCTATTGTACCACTACGTTGGGCCGCAATGTAGTGTTTTGTAACGACTACATGCGTTATGTTCTGAACCATTGTCCCCAAAAACATGTCCCCTTACAGGGTTGTTCACCTCAGCTTTTTCCACATCTGAATCCGCACTATAGCAATCTGGTTTGGCATATATACTCAAGAACGCTTGAATTCCACAAATATTTTCCAACAGTCATCTAGCCTAGCCGAATTAAATAGCTTAGACTTTTATCAATAATTCAGACATCAATCTAAATAATTTGGCTAACTTAATTGACCTTCTTCATAATTTAAAAGAAAACCAAAAATTCTTTTATGACGTCATGATATCGTACCAAATTAGTAGTACGTTGAGGATTCCACCATCATGTGACTTTGTCCTACTACACCGTACCAAAATTGGATGACGATCTTTTGATCACAACCAACACTAAGTTCAACTATATTGAAGACTCCATCGTTTACCATTTCTACACCATACCAAATGATCTAAATGGTCAGAAATACATCATCAACTAGCAGAGCTAACAGTATCTTTACTAAAACATCATTGGTTCAATCACATGATCCAAAGTTTTTCGAGAAAACAGAAATGCCAACATTAGCATGAAGTCAATAAATTTTTAAAATCTAGCAGAGCTAGAAGATTTAGAAAATCCACGTTTCTTCATCAACTTCAATCTTTACTCCATTGCTTTATTCTATCAATCTCTAACACCATCAATGCTTACTATACCAAATTTTCTAACTTCATAACATATATATACCCTATATAGTTTATCAAACTTACCACACTTTGGAAATTCAGAAACTTGCCATAATCATATGAGTTTAAGAACTTACCCTAGTTAAACCATAGGTGTCCATTCGTTGAGGGGTTTAAAAATATTTCATATAATTATGAGTCACGAACGTACCATAAGTATGAATTTTAAGAACTCGCAACTTAACCTTATATTCTCTAACTATAACCTATCTATCTGTTATACACATGAGAAAAGAATCACTTTCTCAATAGGTATATAGCAAATAGCGTGACACAAACATTTCAACGATTATCAATGCCAGAACTAAGTGGTTTTTACACCAAGTACAATTCCCCGCCCATAACAAGGAATCATATAACTCAGCTGCTGACATGGGTCCTCAATTGAAATCCCACTTAACTCTATCTTACACTTTTCTTGATACGAATTCTTCGTATCTCATCACATACAACTCCTCATGAGTTCATATCGTACCATTTCATAGTACATTCACTTATAGCATCAAGCTATACACACTTAGTCGTTACAAACTATTTATCACTTCATAGCTCATTCCGATCATGTCGTGATCATCAATTTACCTTAAGGTTCTTTCCCTATTATCAACAAAACTCCTCTAGAGTTCATTCTCATTATCTTTGTCATATTCATCCTATAGACATCGTCTTAACACTTTTATTACCAAAGTTAGGAAACTCTTGAATCCTAATTCTCTAGATACTTCAAGATTCTTCTTTGAATCCTCACTTATATATATTTTAATCTTTATCTTTCTCTCTCTCTCTCTCTCAGGTTATAGCCTAAGGTACACTTACCTATGTTTATAACCTACAGCTTTGATACTAACTTGGGACGCCCCCATATCCAGGTCCCTTCGAATCTCGAATCTGGTCCGCACGATACTACTATCGTCAAACTATTTATATCACTTATTCATAACTTAATGAATATAACTTTGCTTATTACAATTTAGAATATAAATTCTTTCTATTTCCAGGATCTATGTAATGACCCGAACTTTTATAAGTTTCAAATATTGGTTATTTACCATTCCAATAATCTTTTATTGATTTCTTAACTTGAATCAATTACAAATCCCTGAATCAAATTATGATATGATTCATTCTATTCAATTACTGTATACATATTTACATCTCAATTCGAATTTCTCTTTGTATCACATAATACAACTTTACAACGCAACCTGTATTGAACCTCGTAAACTACTATCTTGTACGACTCCTAGAACATAAATGTGGTTCAAGAGTATATATTTAAAAATATAAACCGATCTCCTTTAATTACTATTGAACGCTATCAATCAAGTAGAACGTAATATTTACCGTGAATCCTTAACCTACAAAAGTGGTTATTTGCAAGGGTGAGCTCGACATCCCAACAATTCTAACAGTTTTCATGCAGCACGTAGCATATAATAACATATCCAGTTCATGCATTCATAATCGATCAATATTTACTACGCATGTTACTTCTCACATAACAGGCATAGAGGTTTATATCACAAGCATATCATCAAAGATCAACTTTCACATTTCATACATATCTCATATGTATTTCATATATATACATCAACATTCTTATTGCATAATATAACTAACAGTTATCGAATTCATATAACAAATAGGAACTGAAAGACTTGCCTGATTCGTAGGTTATTAACTACGACTTAACTTCTTAAAGCTTATCTGCACTACGTGTGTTCCTACACAATTATATAATCATTGATTCATATCCATCAGTAACATATTTCATGCATTCTCAATATAATAACAATGTTACATTATTTCCTAACTAGGTTCGTAAAACCTACATTCCACTTTCTCATCATATTCTCGGAATAGATAGGTACGTATAGGTATACCTTAACCACTCGTACTTGACATCAACATTCATATATAGCTATCACGCGCTTGACTCGCTAAGTGTTTGACACACTTAAAACTCATATAGGTAAGTTTAAATGTTACACATAAACGTCTAACTTATTTGTAACTTCATACAACACCACTTGTCGTATATTTTCATAGCACAATTAAGATTGTAAGACATCACAGATTCAAACAACGTATCGTTGCTTTATATCTTGAAAACATTCCTTTGGACTTTAACATTTTAAAAGTTCTAATTAACATTCATCTCCATCACATAAGCAATTTAAAGTAATCATATAAGCAGGCTTTAAACGTCAGATGCAGAACAGAACCTATTCTTGACAGCAGAATGGCGCGGCCGCGCTTGGTTTGTATTGAGGAGTGGCGCGGCCGCGCTACTCCTGGTGCAAACAAATACTTCTATATAGAAGCTAGGCCAGACTTGCACATCCTATCACAATTCCAATAACACTTGCATAATTATACGTGAATATACTCAAGATCAGAACATAAAGACACAATAAGCATAATGCTTTATTTTTGCAAAGCTTCCTTTGGAAAATCATTAATCCAACTAGTAAGATTCTTTTAAGCATGCAAGATGAGTTCACATAGTCTAAATCATGCAAAGTAACTTCAACTCACATGTCTTATTTGTTTGTACATTTTTCTACACCCGCTTACAAGGTTAAAATATAATCACTCCATGTATATAAAACTTAGTTTGCAAAATATTCGAGTTTGCATTTGAAATCATTTTAAACCAATTCAAGGCAATCCAACACATATGAAATAACTTTGAATCTTATATCATGCATTTCAAGTATGAAGTCATCACTTTGACTTATCGTATTCCATGATCAATTTTTTCACAATACATATTACTAGCTAGCATGCTTGTTAATCATGTCTACATGCATGACACACTTAATTATGATAATCGATCCTAGAATACTTTTAATATAGTTATTGACAACTAATCTTCAAGGTTTCCTTTGAAAACTTCATATTAAGCTACCAATCATGAAAAATCACTTTTCCTACCATACCTCATACCCTCATATATACATGTTAGACTTTATAAGCATACTTCGCAAGTTCTTAACTCAAAATCTATATATAGTTTATAAATTTTCATTTTAACCACTTCAAGTTTTCTTTTAAAAGCTCATGCTAACCCAATTAGTATACAAGGTAACTTTGAATCATAACTTATACTCATTTGTACATTTAACTAAGCCACATATATATGCTAATATGTATACTACTCATTTACACCAAGGTTGAATAGTTTAACACTTGAAATCTCATCATAAACCATGCTTAAAAAGTTAACATCGTGCTTAACTAGATGGTGATCCTATCCATCATGTCTAGAAGCGTAAGATACGCTAGCATACATGATTGAGAAGTTAGAACTTAAACGATATAAGGTCCATCATGTTTTTCTTTACAAAACTTCAAGTTTTCTATTTTAAAATCATTATATCCAACTAATACAACTCATTATTGCAAAGCAACCTTAATTTACATGCTAGGTCCCTTTACATACTTAGTTAAGTCAAACTAACAAGCTTGGAATATTAGAAAACAACAAAATTTGAATTCAAGATCGGTTCATGGCGGCGGCCGTTACTGGGATTGTCTTCGAAGTGGTAGCACCGCACACACCTTGGTGCAAACCTGCATACGGGCCTCTACTTCTGCAGATTCCAACCTAAACAATTATTATACTTTCATTAAGCTTTCTCATAACAATACATTAATATCATATCGAGCATAAAATTCTGATAACACCATAGCATTCAATTTAACACTAATTATCAAGAAATCCATTCTAATTCTCAGGAATTCTTCAAACTCATACTTTAGAACATGATTTAAGAATTATACATATGTGAAGCTTAAATGATTAAACATTGTCCCTTAGACTTCTGATTATAGCTCAAATTCAGCAACCTCACTCTGTTGCAACATTACACTCTCCATATGCAATTTATCAGACATTTCTAGGAATAGAGAATGAGATGGAAAGGGTGCTTTATATAGAGAAATGTATAACCAGTTAGTGTTCTTCCACCATGGTTTGAATCAAAGGAGAAAGGAAGAAAACTTTGGACAAAGAAAAGTTGGCCAACTACCCACTTTCATAGCCATCATCTCTATTAACTCTAGCTTCTAACCACCGACTAATTTTCACGCAATAGAGAAGTAGCCTACTGTTCATGTACTAGGAGGGTCACTTAATTTGGAACAAGAGAAAAAATCTCAGCATTTGATCATCTAAGGCTTAGTTTGGTTCTTTAATTCCCAAATGAAATTTTAATGTACAATTATTACCATATTAGGAAATTTAAGGATTATTTATGTACTCACATCATATAATCCATGTACATTAAGTACACGTAATAAAATAACGCAGTCATGTATTATTGTCTGGGTAGTTCTATAATTATTTCTACTACTCATATAACCACGTATAACCTTATTTAATATTAAAGTTTATTTAAACATTTATTTTTCCTTCCCAGTTTCTAGAATACACAGATATTATATATCACTACTGCCCACATTTTCCATATTACACATAGTAAAACTATTTAATGATAATGTCCACATTAATATTTTAATTGGGCTAAATATCATTCAGTTGTGTACTTTCAACCCATTAATTCATATTACACATAAATATAATAATGATAATTATTAATCATTAATTCTCTTTTAATAATTTCGGTTAAACCTTCATCTAGTTTAACTTTAATACCTCAGACCACACAAGGCTCATTTATCCCATTTACTGAAGTTACATATAACTCAAGCTCATTATTTCTATAATAAAATATTAGGGGTCTAGGCCACGTTTGGCTTTTTCCCCAATTCCACATTATTTTATTATTTATTTAATATAAAGTTTATGTCACACTTTATCATAATGCTAAATTATTTAGCTTACTTAAATAATATGTACAACCTTTACACTTAGAATAATTAATATTTACTCTATTAATTATTTAAATTATACATTGTACGTATAATTATTTGATTGTCCCAAGACAACATCCTCAATCTATACATTCAGCCACACCTTAAGTGTTAATCTAATCCCTCCATCTCTAACTAATATTCATTTATAATTATATTGGTATTTTCTTTTATTAATCACTTATCTTTCAAATATTACAATACTATGTAATATTTTTAAAATATCAAACAAATAATTAACATATTTCTTTCCTCCTCTTATGCTAAACACATATATTAATTCACCATCTTTTGTAAGTGAATTAATCCTTTCTATTCAAAATAATACCATGACAAGTAATATTTACAAAGGCACCTACTATAATCACATATTCCACACATGTATTAACTCACTATTTACTTAAGTGATTCTTCAAACCCTTACTACATCACCATAGTCAATTAAGGATTTAATATTTAAATTATATTATTCCATAATATAACTTCCAATTTAATATAAATTAACCAATATTTAAACTTGTTAGTTAATTCTCGTAATTAACTAATTTATGCTTTACTATCTCAATCTATCCATGGATAGCTTAAGCACTAACTAAAACTCATATTACATTATACCAGTTCCTAGTACATATATACAAGTCTAAACCTAGCACACATCGAGTCTTTAATAGTATTCAATATAGTACACTGAGTGGTTTCTCACAAACAACTAACAAATTAGTTTCCGTCTCGTCTACAATTGTTTTTCACCTCGAAAGTTAGATCGCCATTAATTCAGTATATACCTCCGCCTCTCTCCGAAGGAATTGTTTAGCCCAAACTTCTATATCGTCAACCATTAAAGAGTATGATTGCACTACCTTAGACTTGATACGTACACGTACACATACTCAAGAAATTGGTGATTATCAAATATATTTTAATGTCACCAACTTACTATTATAAAATAATTTCCCATAAATCATTTAAGATCAATAGATAATTTCTACCCATCTTCTTACTAACTCATCTTTACAATTTATAACAAATATATATTAATGATATATATTTATTAAACACAACATCACTTATTGCATAGCACATATTACCCTTTGTAATACAATACCACATACCTCGTAACACATTAAATATTTTCATTTGAACCCTTCACATGCCTTAAGAATTTTATCTACTAAATTCTTATTTTCATATTTTTTGAAAATTCAGGTTCTTACAGCTGCTTCCCCCTTTCTGCCCTTCCTAACCAGTCTTCTTTTCTTGTTTGAATCGAGCGATGGCTTCATTGCCTCCTTCGGCAATGATAGCCCTTTCCAAAAGATCAGAGTAAGTCTTAATCTTTAATACAGCCACTGCTTTCTGCACCCATGGTTTCAGTCCTAATTTGAACCTCCTTTCCTTCCTGGCCTCCGTGTCAACCTGATGTGAAGAAAATTGGGCCAACTCATTAAATCTTACCACGTACTCTACGACAGACATACTACCTTGTTTCAGTTCCAGAAACATAACCTCCATATCCTATTGCGTATTCTTCGAGAAGTAATTCTCCAGGAATAGCTCCTTAAATGATCTCTCCCAATGAATAACTCCTTTGTTTGCTCGGCCCCTATAGGCTTTACACCAATAGTTAGCTTCGTCCTTCATCATGAAAGTGGCAAAACTCGTCTTCTGTGCTTTGTCCACACGTGCGACCTCAAACACCTCTCCATCTCTTCTAACCATGTCTGGGCTTTAATTGGATCCAAGGTTCCCCGGAACTCCGGTGGTCCTACCAATTTAAAGTCCTTAAAGCTAACCAAGTGTTGTCTCTTTCGCTTATCATTTGGTGGGGAGTGCATTTGCATTGCCTCCATTAACAAGTTAACGAAGTTCTGCATTGGATCAACATTTGCCCCTCCACCATTGTGAACGGATCCTTCCTCCCTCTGATTCTGCTGAATTCTCCTAGACGGCATGATCTGAGGAAAGGAAGAAAATTATTAGGCTTTATGTGATATGCTATTCATGTTAGCATTAAGAAGTTTAAGACGTTTATCAATCATTCTTGATTTAAATAAACAACTTTAGTATCACAATAAAACTCGATGAATTTCCTCAACCCATCCTTACATACTCTACTTGAGTTTTCTACTAAGGTTATAACCTAGGTTTTTCATTCCTAACGTTTATAACCTACAACTTTGATACCAACCTATGACACCCCCAAAACCGGGTCCTCTGACCTCGGTCCGGTCATCATGATAAAATACAGACATCCACCTCTAAACAACATACGATAACTAAAATGCGGAATATAATAAACGTACGTCGTTCATTCAAAAGGTGGTACTAGTTCCAAGATACGATAACCTTAATATCATCTTACAATCCTACCCTAAAATAAATAGTAGGGTTCATATTACATAATAGTAATTTAAACTAGGCATAAGGAAAAGTTTTTCCCTTGCCACTATTCTACATCTTTCTTTTACCCTTGTCCTTCCCTGAGGTCTTGGGCTTAGCTGCAATATAATTCATGATATAACAAGGATGAGCAACAAGTTTGCCCAACAAGTTTAAATACAACAATAAGGATATATCATGATGAATGGAAAAATATCTGGCAATGAATTCAATAATATGAATATCTGAAGGATTCAACAATATGAATATCGCAAGCAAAGATAATGATTGCTTTTAGAATAACTGCTAGTCAAATAGACTTTGAACTATAACACTCCAATAGAATCAATAGCTAATTGACCCTTTGGTTACTGGCTACAGAATAAGTACTTGAGGGGATCAGCCTCGCGTACACTATGTATATGTATAACATTTAAATCTGCTCTGTGCATCTTATATTAGATACCTGGGGTACTCCCCTATCATAGAAAGGGGTGTTCTTTCAGTCTAAGAATCCTTACTTTAAATAGGTTTGGATAACTTTTATAAAAGTTCATACGCTTATCTGACCGAACAAAGGTTCAGACTCTATCTCACACAGTTCAAGAATTATTTGAACTTTAAATGATGTACAAGTCCAAGACTGTACAAACTCAAGTGCACTAAGTGCGAATATCAATAATATCGATGTGGAATAATTGTAAGGTAATTAAACCACTTAATAACATGCTTGGAAATAAGATTCAAGCTTAAATGAATAACTTTCAATTCAACAATAACCTACTCAATACAATATGAGAAGGATTAGAAACTTTCACAACAAATAAAGTTGTGTAAGTTAGGAAACTTGCAACATAATAAAATAATGTTCACTTGCTCAAGTAAAAGAGTAAGAATTAAGGAACTTGCACAATCAAAGAGTGAAGTTCATAGAAACTTGCTCAATAATAATTGGAGTAAGTTTAGGGAACTTGCTCAATAAAAGAGTAAGAATTCAGGAAACTTGCTCAATAATAATTAGATTAAGTTTAGGAAACTTGCCTATTTGCTCAGCTACAATATAATACTAGCTTTAACTAAATCGCCTTGAAATGACCTAACATTAACAAGTCGGTCTTTCAATTAGTATGTGTAAACTAATATGCGTTTACACTTACAAGAATCAAGTCACCACATAGCATGTTTCTCAACACATTATATGGTACATTGGTCATATATTACAAAGTAAAGCAATCATATAAGTGTGGCGCCTCCAAATTCAGACCTCCACTTGGTCACTCGAATTCGGTTCACCACGTTCTCATGATAAAACCATAATAACTAAAATAACGCATACACAATGAAAAATCTACTTCAGAATAATATACAATAATTTATTATAATTATTCCCCCAAGTCTCGCAACCTACAGTACTTAATAGATAACATAATAGTATCGAATAAAGACCTATTACATAATCCTACTTATGTTTAAACATAGTCCACAAATAGTCTTAGCATAACATAATAGCTTTAAACATAAAAAGGACAAGCTAGTTGGTAGCCTTGCCATTGCCCATGTCTGTTCCAAAGACACCTCCTTGTTCTTCCTTAACTAAAAGGTTTTAAATAAGCAAGGATGAGCACAAATTGCCCAACAAGTAATATACAACAAGGGTGTAGGATATAATATCACAAGGTTTGAAATATCGAAGGGTTATTTCTAGGATAGTTCAAAGTGTCAGAATAACATCATGAATAAGGGATATAACAATTCAATATAAATCAACTGATATATATGAATTCAACGGCTAACAATGTATCCGTCTGGATAAGTAATTTATACTGAGCAGTTACTAAGGACCATTGAACTTTCACTAGTGTTATCAATATTAAACTGATAACCAAAAATATCAAGTACTATAGATGATCAGTCTACAATACTTTACGTTATGCATAACACCACAATAATATTTATTCATGTGTTGGGGTTTCCAACAACATACACTCCCCTTACCAAAAGGGTTTTCCAACTCAGTTTTCAAGATTTCTTCACCAATGAATTGGTTTGGATAGTTTTATTATAAACATGCATATAGTCTAGCTGAATCAAATGGCATCGACTCTTTCACAATATTCAAGGGCAATACCAATTTCAACATGAATGATAGCTTTCACAAAGGTTTAACATACTAGCTCATTTGAACGAGAAAGTAATGTAACTTGTATTCAAAGGGATAAGCTTATGGTATTTGTCAAATAATAATGCAAGGGTTAGGATACTTGCACAACATAATTTGAGTAAGGTTAGAGAAAACTTGCCTTAAGCATAATTTATCCACGTTAATAAATCAACACTTTCGAATCCTATTTATAACGCAATATATGTTCAAGTTGTTAATTAGCTAACACAGTCTTTAATCAAGCTTGACACGACACAAGTATGCATATATGGTACAAAATCAGTTTATAAGTTATCATGAATCAACTACTTAGTTACTTCACAAGCAAATCAAGAATGCTCAAGGTTAAAACCTCCTACTCATGGACTTTTCATTTCAATGCAACACCGACTTATCAACTAAGCATCACACATATATATGTACATCAGTAGGCTTTAGATCACATTTGGCATCATAAGTATCATGTAAGTTACTGTCCAAAAGTCAGAACTCATTTTCTCGGGATTCAGATCGCACAAATGCGCGCCATAGCTAAGTTTAGATCGCAGCAGCATGCTTCGTCCCCCGACTTCTCGCCAAGACTCACCGCCTTGTAGGTTCTCATCCGGATCTCGAATGCACAATCATACCTAATGTATTTTGACATGTTAAAGGCTTTCACATGCTTCTTAGATCTGTCTAGGTCCCTTCTTGCATAACATGGTTCTAAGTTTGATCATTTCAACAATTTAATATCATTCAAGGTCATGAAACCACCAAGTCTAACATGCTAGCTTTCTAAATATACAAGATAGTTATAAACATCATATTAGGCATGCTTGTGTGTATTCATAACACATACGTGAAACTAACACGGTTTTAGTTGAAAAATAGGCTTTGTTCATGCTTTTCTTGAAACGTGCGACACAAGCATGGTATATATATATTTATGCTACATGAGTGAGTCTAAGAGTGTCATAAAACATAATCACAAATGTCAGATTCTAGTCTTCAAGACATTATGACAATTTTCATATTCTAAACTTACTAATAAGTCAAACTTGTTCACGTTTCTTTGTTAATCACATAAACACAAGTTAAAGGTTTATTCATGCATTTCTAAGTCACACTAACATGCTTTGCAAAGTCAGAATATAAAACATGTAGAAATCATGCAAGTTAGAATACTAGGCTAAGTCTTTCCTTGAAAACATTTCTATCACTAGGCTTAATAAGTTTGATCATGCTCAAAGGAATATGTACATTACAACATGCTCATCTATGTGCAAAGCTTACTAGGTTCATAATTTGTAGAACATAATCTTTACATAGTTTGTTTTTAAAACTTAAGGTTTAAATCTCCTTTTAAACCATATGTCTCCATTAATCATGCAAGTCGATGAACACATGCTCACATTAGGTTAACATATCCATATATACATCATACACATGTTCACATGCTAGCTTAAGTCATAACTACTAGCTCATATGGATTAGACTTGAAAACAAATTTCTCAATCGAAGTTGAACCTGGCGCAAATTGTCTTTCGCTCTCAATCTAAATGTGGCGCAATGTTGTCTTGCGTTCAGTTCAAAGTGAGCGACCGCTTCAAGAACTGCTCTAGCCAAATCTCAAATTTATTCACCAAATGGATTCTAGACACTCATAAACCAATTGTAACATACTTATATGATCATATAACATCTATATAACCAATACCCAACTTCATTAACATACAATTTCATGAATTCAAGAATTTGAATTTCAAGACTCAAGACTCCATTTTTATTGAGAATGAAATGGAAGTAAGGAAAAGGGATTATACCTCTACAATGTGAAAGAACTTTCTATTACTTGAACCTTAAACTCTTGAGGATGCTTGTATGCTCTCAATTCTTACCTAGCAATTCTCAACACTTGGAAAAATGGAAGGAGAGCTCTCATTTATAGAACACTCATTAACCATGCCAAGCCATTGCCGAAGAATTCAAACTCATGGATTAAGGGATTGCATGAAGTATAAGAAGGAGTTGGTAATTAGTTGTTGGATTTCATCGTGAGCACCACTCCCCCCCCCCCCCCCCATTATCATTGCCTAGCAAGCTTGGAAGAAAATATGAAGAACATAGGCCTAGTCTTTTTCTAGTACACGTAAATGAGAAATGAGAGGTAAATGGGACAATCTTTTTGGGACAATCCAATATAACTAGCATTCTTGTAAACTCCTACACATTCTCACTCTTATGCTATATTTTTAATACACATCTCAACCATGTATTATAACTAAATGTCACAATATGCTTTAATATTTTAATGTAGTAGATGTTATGCAACTTAAATATAATCCATGTACATTTTATCAAAATAATTTGTAGAACATGATCTTTACATAGTTTGTTTTCAAAATTTAAGGTTTAAATCTCCATTTAAACCATATATCTCCATTAATCATGCAAGTCGATTAACACATGCTCACATTAGGTTAACATATCCATATATACATCATACACCTGTTCACATGCTAGCTTAAGTCATAACTACTAGCTCATATGGATTAGACTTGAAAACAAATTTCTCAACTGAAGTTGAAAGTAATCTGGCGCAATTGTCTTTGCTACTCAATACAAAATGTGGCGCAAATTGTGTTGCGTTCGGTTCAAAGGTAGCAAGCGCTTCGCAAGAATCTGCTCAGCCAAATCTCAAATTTATTCACCAAATGGATTCTAGACACTCATAAACCAATTGTAACATACTTATATGATCATATAACATCTATATAACCAATACCCAACTTCATTAACATACAATTTCATGAATTCAAGAATTTGAATTTCAAGACTCAAGACTCCATTTTTATTGAGAATGAAATGGAAGTAAGGAAAAGGGATTATACCTCTACAATGTGAAAGAACTTTCTATTACTTGAACCTTAAACTCTTGAGGATGCTTGTATGCTCTCAATTCTTACCTAGCAATTCTCAACACTTGGAAAAATGGAAGGAGAGCTCTCATTTATAGAACACTCATTAACCATGCCAAGCCATTGCCGAAGAATTCAAACTCATGGATTAAGGGATTGCATGAAGTATAAGAAGGAGTTGGTAATTAGTTGTTGGATTTCATCGTGAGCACCACTCCCCCCCCCCCCCCCCCATTATCATTGCCTAGCAAGCTTGGAAGAAAATATGAAGAACATAGGCCTAGTCTTTTCTAGTACACGTAAATGAGAAATGAGAGGTAAATGGGACAATCTTTTTGGGACAATCCAATATAACTAGCATTCTTGTAAACTCCTACACATTCTCACTCTTATGCTATATTTTTAATACACATCTCAACCATGTATTATAACTAAATGTCACAATATGCTTTAATATTTTAATGTAGTAGATGTTATGCAACTTAAATATAATCCATGTACATTTTATCAAAATAATTTGTAGAACATGATCTTTACATAGTTTGTTTTCAAAATTTAAGGTTTAAATCTCCATTTAAACCATATATCTCCATTAATCATGCAAGTCGATTAACACATGCTCACATTAGGTTAACATATCCATATATACATCATACACCTGTTCACATGCTAGCTTAAGTCATAACTACTAGCTCATATGGATCAGACTTGAAAACAGATTGCTCAACTGAGTTCAACAACCTAGAAATTGCTGCTGCCGCCTCAATAAAAAATGTGCGCGTGCTTGTAGTGCTCGTTCGTGCATAGAACTATATGCTTCGACAACTGTCTAGTCAAATCTCAAAATTTATTCACCAAATGGATTCTAGACACTCATAAACCAATTGCAACATACTTATATGATCATATAACATCTATATAACCAATACCAAACTTCATTAACATACAATTTCATGAATTTAAGAATTTGGATTTCAAGACTCAAGACTCCATTTTTACAGATAATTAAATGGAAGCAAGGAAAAGGGATTATACCTCTGCAATGTGAAAGAACTTGTTATTACTTGAACTCTTAAACTCTTAAGGATGCTTGTATGCTCTCAATTCTTACCTAGCAATTCTCAACACTTGGAAAAATGGAAGGAGAGCTCTCATTTATAGAACACTCATTAACCATGCCAAGCCATTGCCCAAGAATTCAAACTCATGGATTAAGGGATTGCATGAAGTATAAGAAGGAGTTGGTAATTAGTTGTTGGATTTCATCATGAGCACCACCCCCCCCATGATCATTGCCTAGCAAGCTTGGAAGAAAATATGAAGAACATAGGCCTAGCCTTTTCTAGTACACGTGAACGAGAAATGAGAGGTAAATGGGACAATTTTTTTAGACAATCCAATATAACTGGCATTCTTGTAAACTCCTACACAGTCTCACTCTTATGCTATATTTTTAATACACATCTCAACCATGTATTATAACTAAATGTCACAAAATGCTTTAATATTTTAAGGTAGTAGATGTTATGCAACATACATATAATCCATGTATATTTTATCAAAATAACAGTTTTTAATGTGTTCATGGTATATTATTTTAATACCTACCCACATACATATTGTCACATAGATAATGTATTTATAACATATAGTTCCAATATGTTTAATTACAATGTTCATACAATATAGTTTTATAAGACTTAATACATAGTCACACAATGTCACACTACACTATATAGTATATTATTGCTCATATACACATAAATGTCAATATAATATTATTATATTAATGACTCACTTAATTATGTTAAATAAATAACCATGCTCTTCCTTAATTAATTAACATTAATATTAATTATTCTAACCATTTATGGGTTTTCCATAATCATTATTTATCTATATAATAATCACCTATTATTAATAATTGCCAAGAAATCAATATTCCACCACAACCATTATCAATTAAATAACAATTAATAATCACATATTAACCAACCTTATTAATATCAATTAAAAATCCCTAAATATACTACAACAACACTTAACAATTAATATTACTTAATTGCTCATCTCATAATTTCTTCGCCGCTTATCATTACTATTTGTATTTCCATCACCATGCCACACAAGGCTTTCAACGAGTTTACCACAAACTCCACGTATTCTGAACTATTTAATTATTTAATGTAATTGAGTTATCTCATTTCAAAACACGAAATTGTTCATATTCAAATAAATATTCATTTCCATTAATATATTTATTTAATAATATGCAGAAATTCTCGGGTATTACAATAAGAATGCCTTGAAACTTCAAACCAAAAACAGAATCTGGCAAATCTGCGGGGCAGGATTTGACGTTGCACGCTCGGGTTCAGCTTAGGGACTCGCGGCAAATTACTGCGTGTCCCCGCCTGCACCGTGGTTGAGCCTTGCCCTTCCTGACTTCAATCCAACTCTAACTTACACTTATACATACATATTAACATACATTCATGCTAGAGTTTCACATAGCATATGACCATACTTGAGTTCATTACTTCAAGTTTAACTTACAAGTTATATGTCATTAAAACACAAAAAGGTCATGTAATCATTTGTGCCTTACAACTTGATCATTCAATACTCAGTAGTCATGCTTGTATATAGACAACACATGTATACTTTACTCACATAGTTCATATTTTAGAAATTTTCCTTTCATGACTATGTATGAATAAGTGAAAACCATACATTAACCAAACGATGTTCATGCCAATATATCTATAGGCATAATGAGTCCTAATATACATGTTTGCATGGTTATAACGTACTTTACTCATTTCTTGATGACATTAGCTTTCTCATTCTAATTTTCTTTGAACTTTACACTAAGTCAACTTAGCATATACAAGGCATATTAGCATATAACTCTCATGCATTTACAACTTATATTAAAGTCACATATGCATGCTCAAATGGTCAGAACTTACAAGACAAAAGTCTTGGTCAAGTTCACTTTGAAAAGTCTTAAGTTTCTTATCTTTGAAATAGTGTAATCTTTCAATCATGTATGCTAGTGTGTTTAATCACTTTAGTCTTGCATTTCATGTCAATATAAACCATATTATCATGTTCATAAAGTCAAAATGCTCACATGATGTGTTCGTGACAAAGTTCACTTTTGAAATCACAAATCTCCTTTCAAGACCACAAGTATTGTGTCAATCATTGCTATACTTGTTCATCCTATATGCATGTGCTTACATGTACATGCTAAAACAGTTTACAAGCTTGCTTTAATAGTGTACCAACAAGTTAGCATGAACAGAAACTGAGCATAAATTATCATAGCTGGTGCAGGCCTGGCGCAGCTGAACTGCACCCTAGTACAATTAGGGAATAGCTGCGCCATGCCAGAAACAAAACTGATTTTGGGTTACAAAGACAATTTCTGTTTGCACCCTAGTACAATTAGAGCACGCAATTTGCTTGCCAGTGCTCAGATCCGAGACAAGAAATGCATAATTGTTTGTAGAGCCTTAACCAACTTGGTTTCACTTGCTTCAAACATGTTCCAAACCATCATTTAAGAGTTCAAACATGTAAGCCTACTTTCTAAACACATAATAATATGCTAATTCACTTTGATTAATAAAGAATTTCAAGTAATTTCTATCATTTGACAAAATCCATTTCAAGAACACAAGTTAAGATTTTATACCTCTTGAAGCTTAAAGAACTTAGTTTCCCTCTTCTGAGCTTACTAACTTCTTCTTTAGACAATACACTCATAAACTCAAATTCTCAGTGTTGCAATAGACAAAACAAAGCAACGTAAAAACTAAAATTGAAGATACCATTTATAGAATTAGCTTGTACTGGGCATTCGATTTATATTGAGGTTTGAATCATAGGAAACATCAAGAAAACATTGGACAATAGAAAGTTGGCTAACTGCCCCTTCCATAGCCAATGACCTAGAATTTACTAGCCATTGAAGTTACGTAAACTAGCTCAAGACACTGTTCATGTACTAATGTGACTCTTAATTTGGGACAAGCTCAGCAATAAGTTATTTAAGGCTTAGTTTAGATATTATAATTCCCAAAATGTAATATAAATGTGTTACTACTACTACACAAAGGAAATTTGGGATTTATTTATGTACTCACATTATATAACCCATGTACATTAAATATACGCAGTAAAATAATGCAGTTAGGTATATTAACCGGGTATCTCCATAATTATATTTTACTACACACATAAACACATAATAACATTATTTAATATTATATATCCACCGTGCACATATAACTTCTTTTCCAACTTTTGGAATACACAGACATTCATTTATTTCTGTTTAACAATCACTTATGATTTTATTGCACTACTTGATACTCCATATCATTAGAATATATTCTTATCATATGATTCTATGCATGTCACACATTTCTCGAATGTTCCAATTCATTTTCTATAGCATAACTTAACTCGTCTCGATCGATCGACACCTTTGGCTTAATTGTGCCATTTTGTAATGCTAGGGACCAGCAATTTTGGTCGGTCCTCGGGCAAAGTAAAATAGGTTAGCTTCAAGCCAGTTCCAAATCCTATCACCACATAAGTTTCATATGTGATAATTAAGTTCTTCAATGGTGATATACACATACTTGACATAAATTAATATGTACAAATCTTGCCACTATATCCAAATAGATTGAATATTTAAACAATAAGAATCCTATCAATTTCTTGATATTAAAACTCTTAGGGTTAGTCCACTAATTTAAATAACTATTAGTGACTCCCTTTAATCATTTCATAAATTCACATAACCATATAAGGTTTTAATAGACTCACAAAACTAACTCATTAAAATTAAATTACATATTTAATTATTAAGGAGTTTAAAATTTGTGGACGTTACAGAGGCTTATCCATATTGTAGAATAAATATTATTTATTTAAATAAATTAATTGTTTAATTTATTTATTTAAATAAGATTAGAATTGTTCTAATTGATTTATTCACAACCTAGGTTTAATATGGAGAACTTAAAGGGTCACACCATAGAAGGATGAATAATTATTTAAGAAGTTAATGTCATAATCGTAATAATAAGTTAAATATATTTAATTTAATCTATAATGATAGAAAAATTAAATAGCTTAATATTTTATATTTAATATTTTGAAAATATGAAATATAATTTAATAAGAGAGTCTTATTATTATTATTACTATTATTATTATTAAATTCTTAAATTAGTTTGGGAATTAATTAATAAAAGTACTCTTATATATTCCTAATAAGATTAGGAGGTTAAATTAATTAAAGGAGTTTAATTAATTAAAATAAAACTCAATTCCTTAGTTGTTAAGGAGGGTTGTCTACATATATAAATAAGAAGAGTCTTATTATGGGTGGGTGATTGACTTTTTACAACATACGTAATTCCAATAATTGTGAGAGTACATCATTTTCTATGAGAGATAGAAAAACTGTGACACCCCCAAATCCAGGTACTCCATTTCCACAGGATTTTCGTGTTCACTATCCAAAACCATTACATCTAATTACCCATCATAAAGGATAGAGATATAATTTAAATAACTTGAACAATAATCTTTCCCATTAAAGGGTTACATCATCATCTCAAAATAATTCCAGGTAATCTAACCTTAAATTTATTACATCAGTTTGCAGAATACATCATACAATAAAACAAGTCTTGAAACGTAAAACATTTAAATAATTTCTCATCAGTCTTCATCACTTGGACAATTTGCCCTTTCCTTTGCTAGTAGAAGACTCATCAACTTTCTCCACTTTAGTTGCAGTGTTAATTGCAAGGGTGAGCAAACAAATGCTCACTGATATAGAAAGTAGTAATGATAGTAACATGATAGTGAACAATGAAAGCTGAACGATAAAGAACTTGTTCTACGGATCAAAATAGAAAACAAGTTCGAACTTTAATTATCTGAGGGTCTTAAGACCACGAACTATGTCCCCTGTACTTAGATATTATTACCCAACCTTAACAGTCATTTAGACTATACGGACCCTTCTTAACGTACTTAGGTGGATCAGCCCTTTGTACCATGTATTGTGCACAAACATCTAAACGTTACACTTACAAAATCCCCTATGTTAGGGTTGTTCGTCTCAGTTTAGTTTTAGAATTTCCGCACTAAAGAAAGTTTAGTTTGGAACTAGCTTATCAGTGTTTCTAGAATTTTAGAACACTATTCGATTATAGATTAATTCAATCAATAAAAGTTCGCTTACTACTTGAAGGTCTAATACAAGGATGTATGACTGAACAAGACTATCAAAGTCAAAGATCAGATATTAACAATATATAATTGAATAAACATAATATAAATGCAAAGTGCTATATCCAAAAGTGTTAGAACAATCTCATTGGAATCGATGTATTAGAACCATATATGCTTTGTACAATAATATCAAGGTTTAGAAAAGTAAAACTCGCTCAAGGTAACGAATTAGGCTACAAGAGCTTATTTAATCATAGTCTTGCTTAATAAAATTTAGAAACTTGCATTCATTAACAAAAGAATGAAGTTAGAAAGCTTGCTCAATATAAAGAGTTAAGGTTTAGGAACTTGCCTTGTTTGTAAACTACACAAGTGTAAAATAATCTCCAATTACCCTACATATATCATTGAAATCGCAACAACAATTAGTTGTATGAATATTAACACCATGGGTTTTAACCCATCATTTAGGTCATAATATTAACCTAACATCTAACCATGTTGGTTAACATCCTTAACGCCTCTAAAATCTCATGACGATCCGACATAACTTAATCGTCCATCACTAACTTTTGAGAACATCACATTTGGTTTCATTTTATAACTTATTTAAATAATTACTTAAAATCTTCACACTTTGAATTTTAACACCTTACAATCTGTTATTATAGTCCACATTATGTTTTAATATCATTAACATGCATGCCAAACTAGATTAAGTCCATTAGTCATGTCCTACAATTAAGCAGACTTCACTGCCTAGGCTCGGGATTACCTGCCAAGTAATTGCGCTTATCTTAAGCCTTGGCACCTACGTAGAAATTGAAATGGGTGCTCGTCTCTGCGAAACTCATTGGTTAAAATTGCGCCACACTTAAGCATGGGACTTACTGTGGTGCACGTACGTAACCGTAAACGCAAAGAACAATGTTCCATTTTTAGCCCAACTAACACAAATTTCACCCTTAAGACAGTGAAATTAGCACATCCAATTGATATAAAACTAATACAAACATGTTTCCTCACATATTCATCGACGTAGCACAATTAAACATCAAATTAAACTAATTTAATTCCTTAAATTTCATGTTTTCTCATGAAAACTCTATTTTTGACACCTTTAGCGAATTCGATCACCACAAATTTGTTTCTAAATCAGTTGACATGATTTCAATTACGTCGCTTTCGTTTCTTAACATACAAACATATTCTAACATCAAATTGCAGATTCTAACACGCATTAAGCATGAAATTTTATACTTTTCTAAGCCATATTATATGAACATAAACACTGTGATTTTTTCTTTTTTTCTTCTTACACCCAATTTACACGAATTTGATAACTGATATACTATAACAGATGATAACCAACCAATTTATCAAGAGTATACATACATATAATCAACAACATCTTGTATAATAATTTCACAAAACCAACTTCAGAGAATAGAAAATTACAAGACTAAAAATTAGAATTAGGGGTAGATTATACTTAAATCCTTTGATTGTATGATAGCAAAGTTGATAGCAATCCTTTTCCAAAACCCTTTTTCTCCAACTCAATATCACTGTGTTTTTCTCTTTTCTTCCAAGCTCTCTCTATAAATCTCTGATATCTAGCTAGCTTTAGAAACAGAAATAGAATGTGTATAATAAACTGGCCACCCCACGTACTCTTCAGTTAGAAAAATAACAAAAGGCGTCAGTTGAATAAGCCAAAGGCCACAAGGCCTTGTTTGGCTACCACATAACTCCACAAACTAAATTATTTTTTATATTATTCTTATTATATAGTTTTCATGTCACACCATTAATTTAGTTAATTTAAATAACTTTAGTTTAGCTAATTTAAATAACTTATAATAATAATAAAATTCTTATTATCATTATACCTTATAATTAATAAATAATTATATATCTAATTTAATTAATAAATTAGACACATCACTTTATTTAATTTATTTATTTCCTTTAAATTAAATAATTCCTTTAATTTAATTATTTTCTTAAATATTAAGCAATTGATTTAATTTAATTATTTCCTTAAATTAAATCCTCAGATAAAATTATCATTACTCAACTTAATTAACATTAATCAATTTAGTTACTAAATTAATTCACCACAATTCATCAATTATTTATTTTCCTCAATAAATAAATTATTTTTAAATATTTATTTAATTTAATAAATATTTAAATTAAATTATAAATTTCTCGATCGTTACAAAAACTAGGGTTTTTCCAAATACCTATCTTCTTGAATCTTTCTTCTTCCTTGGTGGATCACCTCTAGAGGCTAAACACTTGGGTGGCTAACATTGATCAAAGGAAGGAACCAAACCTAGTGGATTCAAGTTGAACGCGAAAAGGTTTTGGAGGTAAACTTGTACCTGAGGAAGCTCGAATCTTTAAGGGTATAATTTTTGTTCTTCATCTTTTCATTTAATTAATAATTGTGCATAAAGGATGATCCGGGTATATGGTTTGTATATGGTTTGTGCATAAAGGATAATCCGCGTTCATGAATCTTACAAACCTAACAGTGCCATCAGAGTCAAACCTTTATGCGAGATATTAATTGTTCATATTCAATATGTATGTCGATATGTGTTTAGAACAAATTTTTTGAGCATAATTATTGGTATAGAATCATATTTTTGAAGAAAAATTGCACAATTCGCGAACTAGATTTTGGAGATTAACACCACTCTCCAAAAACAAAAATATATATTTTTTATTTTGTTATTTTTCTTTTTATTAAGATAAAAGATTTATTTTAATTAAAATTAAATTAAAAGTTTTTTCAGTAATTCTAAATTAAAAATAAAGGAGTTTATTTTGATTTGTAATTAGATTAAAATAAAGTTGTTTAATTTAATTGGAATTGGATTCCACGTTTGCTTGAATAAAAGAGTTTATTCAAAAATTTTATTTTAATTGGAATTTGATTCCACGTTTGTTTGAATAAAAAAGTGTATTCAAAAAGTTTTATATTAACTTAGAATTGGATTCCACGTTTGTTTGAATTAAAGAGTTTATTCAAAAGTTTATTTTAATTTTAAAATTGGATTTCATGCTAACTAATTAGAGTTGGAATTAGATTCTATGATAACTAATTGGAGTTGAAATTGGATTCCATGTTTCCTAAAATAAAGGAGTTTATTTGTGAATAGGAAAGTGAATCCACGTTTCCTTAAATAAAGGAGTTTATTTAGATATAAAATAAGATTTCATATTATTAAAAAAAGGAGTTTATTTGTGAATATGAAAGAGAATCTATATTTCCTTAAATAAAAGAGTTTATTTAGATATGTAATAAGATTTCATATTATCCAAAATAAAAGAGTTTATTTTGACTTGGAATTGGATTCCATAATTAATTAAAATAAATGAGTTTATTTTGATTAAAGAATTTGATTAAAATAAAATAGTTTATTTTATTCAAAATTGGATAAATTAAAATAAAAGAGGTTTATTTTGATTTAAATTTGGATTAAAATAAAGGAGTTTATTTTGATTCAAAATTAGATTTTATGCTAACTAAATTTGCCCATTAAATGATATCAATATATATATATATATATATATATATATTATTCATGAGATGAATGTTATTTATTGATGCATATGGTGATGTGTATGATAATAAATAGGATTGATTATGAACTATTGACTAATGTGATTGGATTTTATTTTAGTTGGATGCACGAATGTATGGGTTTTATTAAATGGGGTCTGCGTATCTCGTCTTCTCTAATTTTTTCTTAATGTAAATTATATCATCTTCTTATGTACTTTCCCTTGACTGTTGATCAAGGTTTTTATTTATTTTAAATAGTTTTGTAATAGGAATAGTTAGAATTAATTTTGAAAAATTAGAGATCAAGGAGCGCTTGAAATCCCATTTTGTAATGGAGTCTAAGATTTAAATGTAATAGTTATATTTAAATTTAATTCTTGCACCCTAGATTTGACCTTTTGGTTCACTTGGTGGCTCTAGTGAACCAAACTATAATAAAGTCCATAATCAATCCAGGTAGAATATAGTATTTTATATGTGCATGCTTATGCTATATATATATATATGTGTGTGTGTGTGTGTATGTGTGTGTGTGTGTGTGTATGTGTGTGTTTGTGTGTGTGCATGCGAGCTAAACAAGATGATACAAATTAATAAAAAAACAACCCTAAAATATTTTTTATTAAGTCCTAAGCGTTCAAAGATATTTGAGATGTTAATATCAAACGTCGCCTTCTAGCATGATAAAAAATAATAGAGTATCAATTAATTATTATAAGTTTGTTGTGTCACCACAAGGCTTATCATATTTTTTTGAGATGTTAATTTTATCACATTTGATGCTTATAAAGAATATTGAACAATGTTATTTTGTTGTGTCACCACAATGACAATATTTTTCTTTTTTGAATATATGGAAGTGCTAGGTTGGACTTAACTTAGATAATCTTGATTCGGATGTGCCACCACTTGATTAAAATAATCTAAGAGGTAAAACAAAGGAGTTACATGATTATGTAATTGACAAGAGTTGTCTACTTATTTATTTATATATTGTTTGTTGTGTCACCACAAGGCTATATACATTTGAAAATGGATCCTTATTCTCACTAGCAAATCTTTAATTAGATTTTGCCAAACTATATAAGTGAGGGTAATATAGTTTGATGAAAATAGTGGGAGATACCAATTTAAAACAAGACCTAATTTATTTTGGTAATTAATAAAAGAATGTATGCTAAAATGTTGTTAATTATAAATTCATTTACAGAAATTTACAATGTCTAAAATTACTATCACTATGTAGCATATTAGATGCTAAATTAACCGGACCGAATTAAACGGATTGATTAAGGAAATTGAGAATAGATCTCACGGCTAAAAAGCTATCTTATGTCCTTAATACGTCTATCCCTGCAATGGTTGTAAACAATGCCTCTGAGGAAGAGATTGCTACTTTTAGAAAGTGGCAAGATGATGCACAGTTGGCTCAATACATCATGCTCGCATGCATGAGTAACGAGCTTCAGCATCAGCATGAAACTATGGATGCTCCTACTATACTCCTGCACGTCAAGTAGTTGATGGTGAGGAAAGTAGGACTAATAGATATCAGATATCTAAGGAGCTCTTCCGATCTAGAATGACCAACGACACTACAGTACAAACACATGTCCTAAACATGATCAATTTGATTGAATAATTAAGACAACAGGTTTTGTCATGGATGGAGAGTTGAGCCAAGATTTGATCTTGCAGTTACTCTCGAACTCCTTCTCACAATTGTTGTAAATTTTTCATATGAACAAGCTAGATATCAGCCTCGCTAATTTACTTAACATGTTGAAAATGCTGAGAGCCACTTTTCAACCAATAAAGACCAAGTCTTACCGGTAGCTAGGGGCCAAAGGATCTTCTGAAAAGAAGAACGATTCAAAGAAGGTAAATAGAAAAGCAAAAACATAGGATAATAAGAACAAAACTAATACGGATGGCAAATGTGTTTGCTTCCACTACAATAAGTCTGGACACTGGAAAGGAAACTACGAGAAGCATCTTGTAGAGGCTAACCAGAAGAAGCTTAGTGAAGCTTCGGTTACAATACAGTTTTGTTCATGAATGAAATAAAATTTTCTTTAAGTCAAGATTCTACTTAGGTATTGGATACCGGCTTTGGTTCTCATAAATATATATTTATGAAGTAACCAAGAAGAAGTAGAAAACTAAACAAGGGATAAATAATCCTATATGTGGGAAATTAAGCAAAGGCTGCTACATTAGTCATAGAAACTTATTGTTTAGTATTACCTTACGGGCAAGTTTATTAAGTTAATAAGTTGTTATTGAATTCTAGTTCTCGTTAGAAGCCTTATTTTCATTTTGTTGGACAATAAAACCTTTGGTATTATATTTAAGAACAATTTTTGTTCTATTTATAATAATAATGGTTTTATAGAACTAGAATATTACTTAATGGATTTTATGTACTTGTCTTACATAAAAAATTATTTTGCAAATTAAACAAACTAGTATAAGAAAAAGAGATGATAATTCAAAGAGTTGAATGTTTGTATTTGATGAAATACAAGTGTAAATTATTTGAAAGGTTCAAAGAATTCAGAAGTGAAAAAAATGGCAAAATATTAGGATTCCTTGATCGGATCAAGGAAGGAATTCTTGTGCAATGAGTTTCTAGATCATCTCAAATAGTTTTGTCACAATGGATGCCTCGTGATACGCAATAATTGATTGATGTATCTAAAAGGAAAAATCATACCTTGTTGGACATTGTACGGTCTATAATGATTTTATCAACATTCCAGTATCCTTTTGTGGTAATACTCTAGAAATTGTTGCATATCTACAAAAGGTAACCTCAAAATCCAACCCAAGACTCCATAAGGGTTATGGACAGGGAGGATTCCTAATCTTAAGTATGTTAAGATAAGGGGTTGTCCAGCTTATGTGAAAAAAGTTTCAAAGGATAACCTTGGGACAAGATTTGACAAGTACAAATTTGTGTGACATCCTAAAGTAAGTTTAGGGTATATGTTCTATAATCCTACTAAGCAAAAGGTGTTTGTTGCGAAATACGCTACTTTCTAAGATAAAGGTGTTTATCATTGAAGAGGCTAGTGGGAGAATAATAGATCTTGAAGAGTTGAATAACCACAAAACACTATAAGTCAAATAAGAGGAACTTGTAGATAGACCTATTGTACCACAACTGAATCGTAAATCTGGAATAGTACTAAAGATACCTACGAGGTATGGATTCATCATAGATGATGATGATGATAATGAGGTACACATCATAAAAGATGATGATCCAGTTATATACGATGTGGTAAGAGTTGTAGACACACAGAGAAATGGATTGAAACAATATTCTTAAAAATAGAACATTCGTTTTGATGAGATAATAAAAAGAGTTTGATTTTATCAAAAAAGCAAGAATGAACCTAGTGTGTACAAAAGGGTCATTGGGAGCATCGTGACATTCCTAGTATTATATATTGATATACTATGGATAAGGAATGACATGCCAATGCTAGAATTAGTAAGGATAAAGTTGTCGAAACATTCCTCCATAAATGATTTGGGAAGAGTATCGTAATTGAGGATACAAATCTATATAGAAAGATTTAAAAGGATGCTCGGCTTAACCCAAGGAACATATATTTATTTGATGTTAAAGTTGTTTAGCATGACAAACTCCAAGAGATTTCTCATGTTGATGAACCATAGAGTGTATCTCTCTTAATAGTCCGCATAGACTCCTGAAAAGAGATATCGCATGAGTGATAATCATGTATACAATGAAATATATGAGACCTGATGTTGATCGATCATATTCTGGAGAACATCACTGTAAGACAGTGGAAAACATCTTAAATTACTTAACCGACACTAAGGATGTGATTAAAATTTATGGTAGGTCTAAATTAAAACTAGAGGGCTTAACAAACTCAAGTTTTTCAGATAGACCAAGATGACAGAAAATCCCCTTTAAGGTAAAGCGTTACCTTGAATGGTGGTGCAATGAATTCGAAAGGTTTCAAACAGCAAAGAGTTGTTAGTTTATTGATAAAGACAAAGTATATAGCTATAAATGAAGCTGCAAGTTGATTGTTTGGATGAAAAGTTCATTACAGAACTAGGAATAGTTTATAAGTCTCATCTTGGATCTAAACATGTGTTGTGGCACTTTCATTTGATTATAGGAATCATTGAAAGATGGGATATCACTAAAGAGATAGTGGAATTTCAAGAACAACATTACATATCCATTAAATAAAGCTTATCCAACAGCAGGATAATCGTCACTTAGCGAAGAAGGGTATGAGATACCATGTCGATTGGCTTTAGTGCAAGTAGGAGATTGAAAGTAGTATGCACACAAGCCAATCATTTTTCATGATAAAGCATATACTTTGTAACAATCTTATTCATTTATTAATAAAAAAAAATTAATTTATTAAAGGCTTTTAATTATCTAAATGATGCTGCTTTATAATATGTGATAAACCCATTGTTTTAAGCAATGCTTTTAGAATAATGATGATGATCATTCTAATGAGATCTAAATTCTTAAAAAGCTTAAAACTAAAATAATTCTAAATCGTTGGATTACTAAATTGGGGGTTAGTGAATCCGAATAGATTGATACATACGTTGTTTGCTCATTGGATGAGGATGATTGATCTCATGATCATTTATG
The DNA here is from genome assembly GCA_020205615.1 of Panax quinquefolius. Lineage (NCBI taxonomy): Eukaryota > Viridiplantae > Streptophyta > Magnoliopsida > Apiales > Araliaceae > Panax > Panax quinquefolius. The sequence continues at coordinate 269,681 of JAINUW010000805.1, forward strand.
TGGAGACATTAAAGCAAGTATGTAGGTGCTTATTAGAGAATTAGTTCACTGAACGTGGCTCGCTAGGGAATAGCTAATGGAGTTTTACTTGCCTCTCAATAGGAATTTCTGTAGTGATAGTAGTACAAGTGATCCTTGGACTTGAGAACATCATAGTATCTTGTGTATGATAAGTTATACTTTTACTTATTCCTTAAGACCCTTAGGGTATATCAAAGGGTATGCTTGGGTATAATAAGTTGTACATGGAGATAATGTATGAACAATAAAGAATCTACCACTTCTAGTAAAAGAAGTGAAATTTCCTATGTGATTTGATAAATGACAACCCAGTAGTCCTTGGCCAAGGCAGAATGAAATTAGGAAGGAGTTTATAATTTGCATTATTTGGTGTTGTGCATTTAAGAATCGAAAAACATATAATAAAATAAGACTTGACAATAATTTCATGTCTTATATTTAATTGGGACATTGTATAATGGAAGGATTGAATTGTACGGTAACTTTTTACTCAAAAGTTTTTTTATGATTAATGTTGAAATTTATATTATCTGAAAAATCGTTAATCGCTAAGAAGACTTATCCCTATTATAGGATAAATATTATTTATTTAAATAAATTAATTGTTTAATTTATTTATTTAAATAAGATTAAAATTGTTCTAATTGATTTATTCACAACCTTAGGTGTAATATGGAGAACCTAAAGGGTCACACCATAAAAGGAAGAATAATTATTTAAGAAGTTAATGGCATAATCGTAATAATAAGTTAAGTATATTTAATTTAATCTATGATGATAGAATAAATTAAATAGCTTAATATTTATTATTTAATATTTTGGAAATATTAAATATAATTTAATAAGAGGAGTCTTATTATTATTATTACTATTAAATTCCTAAAGGAGTTTGGAAATTATTTAATAAAAGTACTCTCATATATTCCTAATAAGATTAGGAGGTTAAATTAATTAAAGGAGTTTAATTAATTAAAATAAAACTCAATTTTTTAATTGTTAAGGAAGGTTGCCTAAATCTATAAATAAGATGAGTCTTATTATGGGTGAGTGATTGACTTTTTACAACAGATGTAATTCCAATAGTTGGTAGAGTATATCATTTTCTATGAGAGATAGACAAACTAGGATTTTTCCAAATAATCATCTTCTTGAATCTTTCTTCTTCTTTGGTGGATCACCTCTAGAGGCCAAACACTTGGGTGGCTAACATTGATCAAAGGAAGGAACCAAACCCGGTGGATTCAAGTTGAACGCGAAAAGAATTTGGAGGTGAACTTATACCTGAGGAAGCTCGAATGTTCAAGGGTATAATTCTTATTCTTCATCTTTTCATTTAATTAATAATTGTGCATAAAGGATGATCCGGGTATGTGGTTTATAAAATTTTAAAACTCTATTTTACCATACTTCCGCTTACTTTGTGCAATTTGATTACGTTCATGAATCTTACAAACTTAACAACTAAGGCTTGTTTGGCAAAACAGAATTAAAGTTAAGACTTAAAAGCCTTAAGCCTTGTTTCGTAAAACTACATTTAACCTCTTTTAATTTATTTTAATAAATAACTTACTATATAGTTTAATGGTCACACTTTATTTAGTTAAATTCTAATATTCAAATTTAATTAACGTTAACATCAACTTATTAAATCATATAGCTACATAAATCAAATTGCTTCATAAATCAAATAATTATAAAAATATAATTTCAATATAAATTATAATTTTATCTAACAAATTAATAACTCTCTAATTTAATTATTAAATTAAATTAGAATATTACCATTATGTAATATGATGATAAATGAACAATTCATTTAATTTAATCAACTCTTTAAATTAAAATTCCAAATCACAAAATTACCAAACATTAATTTAATTAATAAATTACACTAAATTAAATTAGTTCACCACCACAATTCATGAATTATTTATATAAGTAATAAATAATTAAATCAATCAAATATTTATTTAACAATAAACACATCAACTAAACTATTTATTTAATTCAATAAATATTTTAATTTGCATATAAAAATTTTGGATCGTTACATGTTATGTATCGTCTATAAGTGGTTTTGAGAGAATCAAATTCGTGTAAATGTGTTAAATAAGAAGAATTGGACTTTTAGGTGTAATATGTACATTTTGGCTTATTTTGGAGTCAAAATTGAGGGTTAATCCGTATTGTAATCTGTAAATTAATATTAGATGTTGATAATACATTAAAAAATGAAAAGAACGCAAGTTCAGTGAATCAATTTGGTTGAGAAACGAATTTATAGTGACTGAGTTCGCTAAATATGATTAAAACATGAAAATATAGCATGAACACTGAATTAAAACCCTTAAAATGATTTGTTAAAGTTTTTGAAGTGATATAGTTATTCTGTAGATGAATAGTTCAGAGTTTAACGAATTCATAGAGTTGAAAACCAAAAAATTCTGACTTAAAATGAAAAAGTTATGAAGATTTGAAGTACGTGCATAAAAAAAGTTATAAAATCTAGAATCTGAGTGAAGCTCAGCACGGGCGCGCTGGCCATAGATGTGGGGGCATAGCTAGGAGCTACTACAGAGTGCGGGCTTGCTGGAAAGATGAAGAAAATGGGCCCGGTCGCACCCATGCTGTGTCTTGTGTGACAATTTTGGCCTCCTTTAGTAAAATAGGCATAACATTTTCATACGAACTCTGATTGAGGCGATTCACGATGATCCGGAATGAGGAAGACTAGAACTACAACTTTCATTTAATAATTATTTAAATTTTAGGTCATGATTAGGGGTAAAAATGGCAATTTGTTGGACTGGTGTGCATTCAAAAACTATCAGAGGAAGTCGGGCATGCACGTATGCGAGTGAAGTGCTTCCGACTTTAAAAGACGTTGTTTTAAGTTATAAAACATGAATATTATAAAATATAATAATTTTTAACATTAATAAATGATGTTTTAGACAAGTTGTATGAGAATGCTAAACATACGTAAGAGAGACAAATAGGGCGTCTGATGAATGAACGTCAAAACGTTGTGGAAAGTGTTAATGAACTTAAAAAGTGTTTCAATTCAAATGAAATGAACACTATAAGATATGGAATAGGGTTAATTAATATAAACCTATAAGGAGTCCTAGCAAGACTTAAACACTTGAATGAACTTCGAGTATGACCTAAGAAGAAATATAGTGAGATATAAGTCGAAGGTTAACACAATCAAATTGAACATTATGTATTAATTAACAGGAAGGGTTATGGGATGTAGAGTAAAATTTACATTACAACTACTATGCATTGCTATGTGACTAATAGATGATGTGCATAATTATATAATTGTGTAGGTCACGTGAAGTACAGATAGCTATATGCTGTTAATCAGTCATTGATAAACAACGGTCAAGACAAGTCTTTTCGTTCCTATTTTCTATGTGAACTTAATGATGAAATGTTTTAAATCTGTATTGCAAAGTGTAACGATCGAGAAATTTATAATTTAATTTAAATATTTATGGAATTAAATAAATATTTAAAATAATTTATTTATTGAGGAAAATAAATATTTGATGAATTGTGATGAATTAATTTAGTAACTAAATTGATTAATATTAATTAAATTGAGTATTGATAATTTTATTTAAAGGATTTAATTTAAGGAAATAATTAAATTAAATCAATTGCTTAATATTTAAGAAAATAATTAAATTAAATGAATTATTTAATTTAAAGGAAATAAATAAATTAAATAAAGTGATGTGTCTAATTTATTAATTAAATTAGATATATAATTATTTATTAATTATAAGTATAATGATAATAAGATTATTATTATTATTATAAGCTACTTAATGGTTGCATGTGTGACAAGTGTAACTATATAATATAAATAATATAAAAATAAATTAATTTAGGGAAAATATGGGGTAGCCAAACAAGGCCTTGTGACATTTGGCTTATTCAACTGACGCAGATTATTTATTTTTCTAACGTAAGGGAACGTGGGAGAGGCCAGTTATATTTTCCTATGCGTCCTATTTTTCCTAAGGCTTATTAGCATAGAAAAATACAAAGGAAGAGAGAATTGCAGAGGAGATTGACAGTGAGAGCTTGGGAGATTGTTCTGAGATTTCCAGGGGAAGGAGAGGACTGCTAAACCTTGTTATCATCTTTTGCTAGCCAATAATCAAAGATTAAGGTATAACTAATTCTAATTCTCAGACTTGTAATTTTCTATTCTCTATAAATTGGTTTTGCGGATTTGTTGCTCAAGCGTTATGTATATGGTGTGGATTATGTTGTAGAATCTGTTTTCATCTTGTATGCGTGTTGTATCAGTTATCAAATTCGTGAAAAATTGGTTGTAGGAAGAAAAGGAAAATAATAGTATTTATGTTCATATGTTATGGCCTTAGAAAGTACCAATTTTAGTGGGCAAATTGTATGTGTAACTGTAAATTGAAGCTTGTATATGCTAGTTAATTGAGATACGAGCATAACGTAATTTGAATGAGGTGATTTGGCCAAATAATGAATTCACAGTGATGATTTTTGGGATAGACTATCAAAAAATGGAGTTTTATATGAAAAACATGAAAATTGAGAAATTAAAATAGTTTTAGTTATTGTTAAATTGTTCGAAGTGGTTGAATATGGTAGCAATCATGTTTATGATAGTTGTATATTTATTTTTCATGTTGTTATCACCGTTTGATGGGAGAAATTGGTGTTTGTTGGGCTAAAGACTGCCATCGCTCATCACCGCTCTCGTAAGTCTCGTTCGTCTGTCAGTACGTGCCGTGGCAGCCCACGCCAAAGGTAAAGGCCAAAAGCAGCAAGCAGTCTTGCTGCCGGCAGAGTCTCTGTGAGTTCAAGCCTAAGTGTGGTATGGTGTGCACACACACTCGAATCTGATGAAATGAAGTTTGCTTATTTGCAGATCATATGTAATGTACTTATATTAGTTTAGCATGCATGTTAATGATGTTGAGGCATAATATAAACTATAATATCAGATTGTCATGCGTTATAATACAAAGTATACAAGATTTTGAAGTGATTGTTAATTGAGTTACATAATGAAACTAAAAGTGGTGTTTTAAAAGATAGAGTTGAATGATTAAGTTATGTTGATCAATGTGTAATTTCAGAAGCGTTAAGTATGTTAGCCTAAATGGTTAGGTGCTAGGTTAGGGTTATGACCTAAATGATGGTTTAAACCCTAAAAGCTAATATTCATGCAATTAATTGTTGTTGCGATTTCAATGATATGTGTAGGGTAATTGGAGATTATTTTACATTTGTGTAGCTTACAATCAAGGCAAGTTTTCTAACTCTACCTTGTTATTATTGAGCAAGTTCTTAAATCTTAACTCTTTACATTGAGCAAAGATTTCTAACTTCATTCTTTTCGTATTGAATGCAAGTTCCCATTCCTAAATTATTATTGTGCAAGTTCCTAACATTCTTTATGAAGTTGAGCAAGCTTAACCTATCTTACATATGTTTGTACAAGCTTATGTAACCTAATTCGTTACATTGAACGAGATTTAGTTTCCTAATTATTATTCAAAACATATATTGTTCTAATACATTGATTCAAGGGAGATTGTTTTAAATCTTCTATAGCGCTTTACATATATATCATGTTTACTCAATTATATATTATTGTTATTCAATCTTTAACTTTGATAACCTTGTTCAAAGCTTTATCATTGTATTAAACCTTCAAGTAGTAAGCAAACCTTTATTGATTGAATTAATCTATATTCGAATAGTGTTCTAAAATTCTAGAAACACTGATAAGCTAGTTCTAAACTAAACTTTCTTTAGTGTGGAAATTCTAAATCCAAACTGAGACGAACAACCCTAATATAGGGGATTTTGTACGTGTAACGTTTAGATGTTTGTGCACAATACATGGTATAAAGGGTCGATCCCCCTAAATGCGTTAAGAAGGGTTAAGATAGTCTAAATGATGTTAAGGTTGGGTAATAATACCTAAGTACTGGGGATATAGTTCGTGGTCTTAAGACCCTCGGATAATTAAAGTTCGAACTTGTTTTCTAGTTTGATTTATAGAACAAGTTCCTTATTGTTCAGCTTTTGTTGTTCACTCTCATGTTACTATCATTGCTACTTTCTATATCAGTGAGCATTTGTTTGCTCACTCTTGCAATTAACATCGCAAACTAAAGTGGAGAAAGTTGATGAGCCGTCGACTAGCAAAAGGCAAGGGCAAGATGTCCAAATGATGAAGACTTATGAGAATTTTATTTTAATGAATTATGTTAAAGACTTGTTTTAATATGTGATGTATTCCGCAAACTTATGTAATAATTTTAAGGTTATATTACTTGGGATTTATTTTGAAATGATGATGTAACCCTTTAATGGGGAAGATTATTGTTTAAGTTATTTAAATTATGTCTTTATCCTTTATTGATGGGTAGTTAGATGTAATAGTTTTGATAAGTGAGCACCAAATCCTCGTGGGAATGAAGTACCGGATTTGGGGGTGTCCTGAGTTGGTATCGAGCTTTAGGTTATGAACCTTAGGTGGGGAAACCTTAGGAAGCAACCTTTAAGGAAATAGAAAACATAGAGGTGTTCAACTCTTATCGAGTTTTAAGGAATGGATTAAGGTATCCATTGAAGCTAAACAATAAAAAACATTATGTGCTACGTGTTAATAACTTATGTGCTCGCGAGTATCAAAAATATTAAGTAAAACTTAAAACATTTTGTTATCAGGATGTCTACCGAAGGAGGATCTAGTCCAGCTAGGGAGGTGATACCTCAGGTACCTATAGATGATGAATCCCGGGATATTCACGTAGTGCGGGAGCAGTTGATCCAGGAGGATGAGCCTATGACCGATCCCGAGGAGAATAATTCTGAGGAGGTAGAGGAGGATGATAAGGAGGAGGATCCTGAGGAGTTTCCACCAAACTCCATATCGGCCGAGATGTATGAAGGTATGACCGTAATGTAGAATTATAGGATGAGGTCGAGGAGTTGAAGGAATTGGTTGAGATGCATCACGCTTTGATGGAGCAAAAAGATGCAGAGATTTAGGAACTCGACTCGAAACTTGGAAACACGGAGTAGGACTTAGTTCATACAAAGGGTCAGCATGAAGACCTATTGGCAGTACACGAGAAGATGAAGACTGACATGGAGAAATTGAAAGATGATTTCAAGGAGGAATCAGCTAAGCGTGCAAGAGCAGAGGATGCGTGGATGAAGGCGACTCAACGTGTAGACCGTGCTGAGGCTAAGGTCCAAGTGAAGAAAGCCAAGATGAAGGAGATGGATTATGCTTTTAATTCGGTGATTGATAGAGCCCAGGATCGAGTCTATTATTACCCACCTCAGTTTGAGAATTCGCCCTGGTTCGTGATGGATCGCAGAACGACATATCGTATCATGGAGGAAGAGCATCAGAAAGCCTTGCGACGTCTTAATATGCCTAGATAGAATAATATAGATAATAATATGTGGTTAATTATGTGAATAAATAAACTACGAATCCCTTACTTTGAGATGAATAAAGGGATAGTATGAGTATGTAGTCCTGGAACTTGTTTATTTCAGGAAAGTGAATAATTATAGCGGCTATACTATTTTGAGTATGTTTTAAAAATGTTATGAATGAATAAAGTTTGTTTGAAATGTTATGTGTTAAAGCTTTAATCTTGTAATGTTTAACTTAAACTTTAAATACCCAAGAAGTTGAGTAATGAGCTAATAAGCGTATATTTTAACAGAGAATGCCTCCTAGAAGAAGACAACCACGTCAGTAAGCACCCCCTGAGGGGTCTACTAATAATAACAATGAGACCAACGCTAATCCGGTTTAGCAATTGGTAACTTTGTTGACGGGTCCACTTGAGAATCAACTGCAAGCTCAAGTCACAACTTTCAAGGAATTCAAAGCGGTTGGACCGCCAGAGTTTCAAGGATCTATGAATCCAATGGAAGCCCAAACCTAGATCATGGAAATGGAGAAGGTGTTCGATGCTGCTAGAGTTAACGAAGATCAAAAGACTGCTTTCGCAACATTCATGCTGAAGTCTGAAGCTAGCTACTGGTGGCACTTGCGAATCAACCGCAAACTCAAGTCACGACTTTCAAGGAATTCAAAGCTGTTGGATCGCAAGAGTTTCAAGGATCTATGAATCCAGTGGTAGCCCAAACCTGGATCATGGAAATGGAGAAGGTGTTCGACGCTGCTAGAGTTAACGAAGATCAAAAGACTGTGTTCGCAACGTTCATTCTGAAGTCTGAAGCTAGCTACTGGTGGCAAGTAAACAAGGTTCGTGGAGGACAAGGAGTGATAGCATGGGATAGATTCAAAGAAATGTTTTTCGAAATGTATTTTCCTGCTAGTTCTCGAAATCAGCTGGAAGTGCAATTTCTGGAGTTGAAGCAAGGAACGATTACGGTGCTTGAATATGCTGTGAAGTTTAACGAGTTGGCAAGGTTTGCCACATATCAAGTCAATACTGATGAACATAAAGCAATAAGATTTGAACAAGGATTGAAGCCCTTGCTTTACAGCAAGGTTTCAATGTTCCAGCTGAACACATTTGCGGCTGTGCTGGAAAAGGCAATTATTGCGGAAGGTGGAAGCGATGCCTTGACCAAGTACAACTAAGAACAGAAGAAGAAGAAGAATGACAATGAGAATAAGGCTGGTAGAAGTAACGTTGGAAGTAATAATCAGAAGAAGAAATGGAGCGAGAATTCGACTACGGGAAAATAACAGGGAAATCAGTAGAAGAAAAAGTTTGAGGCTTGCGCAACTTCTGGTAAGAACCATACTGGGGTATGTTTGAAGGGAAAGCGAGTGTGTTTTAACTGTGGTCAGGAGGGACACATTGCACCGAACTGTTTTAGTCCGAAGAAAGGAGCATGTTTTACCTAGGGTTCAAAAGATCACATGGCTCGTGATTGCCCTAAGAAGCCAGCGGGAAGTGCAAGTGGCGGAAAAAGAAACAACAATGGTGGTGGTGCATTAACTATCACTGGACCAGCTCAATCAAGCCGACCTACTGCGAGGACTTTCAATATGACCGTGCAGGATGTTGTATGTGTAACATTTAGATGTTTGTGCACAATACATATTACAAAGGGCTGATCCCCCTAAGTACGTTAAGAAGGGTTCGTATAGTCTAAATGACTGTTAAGGTTGGGTAATAATAACTAAGTATCGGGGACATAGTTCGTGGTCTTAAGACCCTTAGATAATTAAAGTTCGAACTTGTTTTCTAGTTTGATTTGTAGAACAAGTTCCTTATTGTTCATCTTTTGTTGTTCACTCTCATGTTACTATCATTGCTACTTTCTATATCAGTGAGCATTTGTTTGCTCACTCTTGCAATTAACACTGCAGCTAAAGTGGAGAAAGTTGATGAGCCGTCGACTAGCAAAGGCAAGGGCAAGATGTCCAAATGATGAAGACTTATGAGAATTTTATTTTAATGAATTATGTTAAAGACTTGTTTTAATATGTGATGTATTCCGCAAACTTATGTAATAATTTTAAGGTTAGATTACTTGGGATTTATTTTGAAATGATGATGTAACCCTTTAATGGGGAAGATTATTGTTTAAGTTATTTAAATTATGTCTTTATCCTTTATTGATGGGTAGTTAGATGTAATAGTTTTGATAAGTGAGCACCAAATCCTATGGGAATGAAGTACCTGGATTTGGGGGTGTCACACAAAGAGCATGATGTATTATATATGTTGTAAGTATGAAACGTTAAAGTTAATTAATGACTACGTTGATTGAGTAAGGAACTCAATTTTTATACTTGTTATGTGAACTGCATTATGTATGTTATGTTAGTCCAATGATTATGAGATATTTATTGAGCATGTTATTATGTGCTACGTGATGCATGAAAACTGTTAGATTTGCTAGGCTGCCGAGCTCAACCTTGCAAATAACTATTTTTGCAGGTTAAGAATTCAAGGTAACGCTATGTGCTACTTGAATGACATGGATCAGATGCAATGCATGAAGATTAAATACTTTAGCTATAGTTGTTATTCTTTTAAACCGTGTTTAAGGTTTTGAGAAATGTACTTGATAAATTATGATATGAAAATTTCATATTTAGTTATAAAGTTTGAGATACCCAATGTATAAGGGATATTGAGCTGAGATGTAAGATTTTATATAATAACTCTGATGAAACGAATCATAAAATAAATTTGATTCAGAGATATGTAGAAGATAAAGGTTTTGATTCAGGGAATTAAAGTAAGAAGACAAAAAAGTTTAAATTATTTTGTAATTTTATTAAGTTTAACATCGATTAATGATGTAAAGTTAGAATAAAGGTGTATTGATAATGACCGAGGTTGAGAGTTAAATTGTATGAATTAAGGTTAGGTTAAATAATATTAAGGTTAGGTGCGGTTCTTAAAACTCATGCTTATGGTAAGTTCGTGACTCATAATCATATATATGTTTTTTAACCCCTAAGCGTATGGACAGTCCCTGATAGGTTCTTGGACTACGTATTTCTAGGACAAGTTCCTAAACTCATATTATTGTGGCAAGTTCTTGAACTTTCAAAGTGTGGTAAGTTTGATGAACTATACTAGGTATAGAAAAGTTATGAAGAAAGAACTAAGATTTTCTAGTATAATGAGCATTAATGGTGCTAAAGATTGGTAGAATGATTAAGTAATGAAGTAGTGGAGTAAAGATTTAAATTGATGGAGGAAAAATTGAATATTCTAAATCTTCTAGCTATGCTAGGTTTTTAAAATTTATTGACTTCGTGCTGATGTTGCACTTTTGTATTTTTAAAAAATGTTGAAACAGATGATTGAAGCAATGGGTTTTTAAAACAGTGCTATTGTTCTTGTGTCTATTCTAGTTGTTTCAGCTATATAAAAATAATTTGAAATTATCAAAACGTGTTTTTGTGATCATATACATTGTTTGATATGGTGTGGAAATAATAATCGAGGGAGTCATCAATGTAATTGAACCAAGTGTTGGATGTAATCATAGGATCCTCAGCCCACTATGGTATGATGTAGCATGACTGAGTCCTAAAGATGCCACTAAGATGATACGGTATCGTGATATAAAAAAATTGGTTTTCTTTGACTTTGAGAAGATATGCTAATAAAGATGGTTTAAAAAAAAGAATTTTGGTTTTCTTTAAACTAAGAAAGGTATGCCAATTAAGTTGGTTAAGAATTTATGTCTATATATCTCGATTAATGTCCAAGTTGTTGCTAGAAGTCTATGTTATTTAACTCAACTAGATGAAATATTGAAAGATGTTCATGAAATTTGAATGTTTTTTGTCAAACAATGCCAAACCAAATTGTTTTATTGTGGATTCAGATGTTAAGAAGCTGATGTGAACAACCCTATAAAAGGGGACATGTTATCAGAGACAATGGTTCCGAAAGGAAATATAATGAACATATAGTTCACATAATGTAACACTTGATCAAATGAATTAAACCTTTAGTAAAGGTTGAATGGAAGGATTGAACGAGATTAAAAGATAAAGGATGTAAACGCAATGTAGATGCGATGAACAGTTGGTCTTAGCATACCACAAACCGTATGGCTTTAATATTAAGAAAGGATGATGAACGTAGTGTTCATATAATGGATCATGAATGAGATCGATTAAAACCTTAGGTAAATGTTGAATGAGAGATTAAGAGATGAACAATGTGAATATAGAATACGTAAACGATTATCGTGAATCATATTCGCGTCGTGCAATCGTTCTAAGTATATATTAGTTGTATGAATTAAACGTTGATGAAGGTAGTAAGTAAGATATGAAATTATCAAGAAAGTCGTAATGTACGGTAATAAGATTACTGAAAGTCATAGGGTGAGTCGGATAGAGAATGTTAGAATGGAATGTAAACGTTAAACACTTTAGCCAACGTGAGGGTTGAGTGTACGCGAATATTAAATGGGCAGAACCTACACACCGTGTATGGTTTGACCGTAATGTAATGAATAGTGTTTTTAAGTGGTTTAGAGCACTCAAGACTCCTAGTCCACTCTTCTACTTAACGAGTAGGAAATCCACTATGGATGATGGTATAATATTTGAATCACTTAGATTCCTTCAAGACCAACAGTCTTGGAAAGCTAGTTCACAAAGAACTCTTCAAGCCCAACAGACTTGGAAAGATAGTACACTGAGTACTCTTCAAACCTAGTAGGTTTAGCAGCTCTACAACGAGTGTAGTTGATGTTGTTGTTATAATACTAAGTTTCTTTAAGCTTAGGTACTGATGAACTTAGTAGAGAAGAAAGATATAGCTGGATCGTAGAGCGAAGATTTGTCAGATGTTATGTGTTCTTTTTCATTCTTGATTCTTGCTTGTTTAACATCTTCAACCTGATGACCTTATACAGAAACCTTTGAAATCTTCTCGTTGAGAGGCTTCTGTTTAAGCATTTAATGCTTCAAGCATTCTGAGTTCATTGAGGTTGACAATCTAATGATGTGATAGCTTCTTTTTAACTTGCCTGACACAGCAGTCTGCTTTCTCACCTAACACCTCTGAGATGTCACTTTCAGCAAACTAGTTGGTAGATACATTTTTTCTTTCTTTCTGAGTCTTTGATTCAACTAAGGTTGTTTGGTGAGAGCATTGAGTTTCTCAATAATATCAACGTTCATGTGTTAGTTGATGATGTCAAAAAATTTCATCATTTTGATTCGTACAGATGATTACTATGATCGTAGACTAATGATAAAAGCTTCCACTCTATGATTCTGCCTTGGCTTTGACAATGCTTGGCAGACTACGATTTGAGAACCCCACGATTTAGGTCAGTGCCTACGATTTCAACTTAGCTTAACATGCATTCATCTAGACTACTTCAAGATCCTGATATGCTTACTCATCGCACTACGATTCTGGCTCATGAAGACGTCACGAATTTGTACTGCGTATCTATTACAACTTATAAGATCATCCTAACAATATTGATCTTTCTATTACTAGAGATTTTACATAACGATAAACATTAAGTTCAGATCAACTTAACAACTTTGATCTTAAATCTAAGTCCTTGCACATATTATCTAATAAGGACTTTACAAACTTTAGAAAAACATGCTTATGTATATATTCCAACATCAAGTTTAAATATGCAGTTCCCAACATAAACTGTAAGATGTAGTTGTGCGTAAGGCAAGTTTCCTAACTTCATTCATGTTTAATATGGATGCTACTTTCTTAAACTTCTTTGATGTTGAACATGAGAAGTTTTACATATATGCAAATGTGTGATATTTGTACAGGGTGGTAGAATGTATGAGTCCTTGTGCCATAATTTAAACAATTTGGTGTTTCTATGAGATGAATTGTTCTGTGATTGAACTGTTCAATATGAAAATGTTTTGTTTATATATGAAATATTATTTTTAAGTCTGTGCTAATGATTCTGTCCAGAAAAAATGTGTATGAAAAAGGTAGAAGAAAGAAAGTATTTCAAAGTGAATGTGACTAATGTTTTAAAATGATAAGGATCAGAATTATTCCTATTATTCAAGCTGCTTCATAACCTATTTTAGGTTATTAAAGTTTTAAAAGAATGTTTGAATTCTTGAAGTTGTTTATTCAACTGTTATGACCTGTTAGAACTTGGGATTTGAGAATGTATGTTGTTATATTTAGCTATATAATGATGTATGTTTGGAAGGATATGCACTCGTGATGTACAAAATCCGGGTGTGAAGATAGATTGGATTTCGGGACATTACATCACTCTTGTTATATCATGATAATATTTTAGTTAAGCCGAGTGCTCAAAGAAGGACAAAGGTAAGTGAAAAGTTCAAGAGTATATTAGTATGCACGTTTAACTATTATGTTAGCTGATGTAAATGATTTATGGAAACCTTTTGAGTATTTAAGCTGATGTATTAAGTTAAGGTTAGCAGACCTTGGGAATTGTTGTAGAACCATTTTGAAATTATCAATTTATGTTTATTTATTCCGCATTAGTTTATGGAATGTGTATGAAGATGATGTACCATTAGGCACCGAGTCTGAGGTTCAAGGGACCCAAATTTGGGAGCGTTACAGACTTTGTTAGGATACAGAACATCAATGTGTAGTTCTACTTAGGCTACCCCTTATTCATTGGTTTGTAGCATGGAAGCAGTATTCCTCAAAGAAGTGGAAATGGCATCATTAAGAGTTTTAATAGATGCCCAGATGGAAGAATACCAGTGGTTGCAAGATCGGTACACCCAATTATCTCTGATAGATGAAAAAGGGCTATCGCCATATTTCATGGATAGTTATATCAGCAAAGGATTTCTTGGTCCTACAACAAGAAGGTCCGAGTTTGGCAATTCAAATAAAATGACCTGGTGTTGAAAAAGGTTGTCTCAAATCAAGATGCAACCAACGGAAAATTCGCCCTAAACTGGTAAGGCCCTTTTATTATCAAGGAAGTGTTATCACGAGGAGCCCTCAGATTGTAAGAAATGGATGGCAAAGAACTTCCTCAACTTATCAATTCAGACTCTGTCAAAAGGTACTGTGACACCCCCAAAATTCAGGTACTTGAAACCCTAATTCAGTGCTTCACGATACCATTTCTTTGAGCGGAATAATAATAATATTGTCATAAATATCAAACTTAATTTACATATCAGAGATGTCTAAATCCTAGGTACGTGACCTTAAAACATTCATTACATGATACTTAATAGTTATCATAGTCTTAATAAAATCTAATTGTTATATAAAATACCATAAATCTTATTCTGTTTGCTTTCCTTTTCCTTTGTTTCTGCATGAACCTTCAGGTTGATCACGATAGGCTAAAAATATTTAAATTAAGCAAGAATGACATTTGGGTGCCCATCAAGTAATAGCAACAATAAATATTAGCTGAAAGGATTAAATGTTTTCTGTGAGTGACATTTCTACAACGAATCAACAGTTGTGAAGTAAGATGAACCAATAATAACAACATGTCAATTCTATATCAAATTTTTGAAACTACGTACTGACTATAGCTGGAGATCAGTCGACAGACTATGAACATTTTTTTCTATTTTTGAAAAGGTTTAACAGAAGTTCATCTGTAACCGTCATAACTTACAGGCACGAGGGGTGATCAGCCCGTTATGCCTTGTATTGATCAATACTACATACCAGAACGATATTCTCGTTCATCTTATCCACCTTGGGCGCACAAAAGTTTCCTAGATTCTGGATGTTTATACTTGACCTGAATCTGAACAAAAATAATTTTGTTGGATAACAATAGTGTTCTATCATGTTTAACGATATTCTTAAATCTGTATCTAGCCGAGTCAAACAGCTTAGACGATTTTTAATTAAGGTAATAATACTGGAAATCAACAAGTATGTATCAACATGTACAATAATTATCCAAGTGAGGACACTTGTATAAATAAGGATTAAGACTTCAATATCCCCAATTATGAATTATAAATCAATTATTCAACTATTCCAATTATTATGTCTACTAAATTGTTAACATAAATTCTCAAATACCAAAAGCCCTTTCTCAAGTGATCATTTGCCTTCTATTTAACCCAGATTAATTTTGCTATATCTCTATGCAAAACAATTGAATTAAACTCGTTACAATCCCAATTCCTTATGTGTTACATGCGGCAAATAGATATTCTCATTCTATTCACAAACCTAATTATTCACTGTGTAAATAACTAAGTCACATGTCACCATGCCCAGTTCTAACCCTAGAATTCTTTTCTCAATTCCTTCTAGAGTAACAAGGTAATTCTTCGATCGATAATTAATCAATAAGCACAAAACAAGATGAACAATTCACTTCAACATAAATAATTAGAATAAATCAAATAATCAATTCAGAATCATAAAAAGTTAAATTGAAATCTTAATGAAAGAGTTAGTTCATAATTAATGAATTAAAATCAAGAATCCACAATTGAATAGACATTAAAAGATAAAAGTAAGAGAAGAGAAGAGAATATAATCTATTGTCAGTAGCCTTGAGACTCTTCTTTCGCTCCTGCTTTGAATCTTCAATGGTCTCCAAGTTGCTTCAATCCCCAAAACTAATAAGAACTAGGGTTATGTTCTAATCTAAAGGAGTGAATCTCTAGTCTATTCTATGTAATCTCCCTTTATTTTATGCCTTACATCATGTATTTATAGGTTACAAGTCTAATTTTTAGTTTAGGAACAAACCCAATCCAATTTGGAGTCAAAAAGGTGTCAAAATTCGCCCAAAACGCGTCCAGGCCGCACACAACCTCTTCCCTAGCGCCCCAGCACTGTTCACGACGCTGAGAATCTGCCTTATAGCGCCCCGGCGCTGGAATTAACCCTAAAATTATCGCCCCGGCGCTGTTACAAGTTCTGACATTTTTTGCTCCGACGTCATTTGGGAAAATGGCCATAACTTCTTCGTCTGAACTCCGATTTAGATGATTCAAGATGATACGGAAAGAGTAAAAGTAGATCTACAACTTTCATTCTTTGAGGTTTTCGAAATAATGTCCGGAGCTATAGTCAATTTGGCTCTGAAGTGACTGCTGTGTAAATGGCAAGCCGAAAACGCGAATCTAGCCACCCCAAACGTCGATCCAAGTAACTTTTGTCCCAAATCCTATAAAACAATATAAAACATGCTTGAATAGACACAAACACATAAAAACATCCTAAAAGACACGAGAACAACAATAAATTAAGCCCGAATGTATCCAATTCATGTGTATAAAACTCACTCATCACAAATTTCATGCTCACGCCAAGCAAAGGCAACCCATAGTGTAAAGCTGTGGCGCCATGCATGAGTTAAAGGTAATGGTTCGACAATGTACTCTTTGTACATGAAATTTTAAGAAAAGTTATGTGATAATAATAGGACTATAAAATGTTGATTTTAGTATTTCTATACTATGAATAATTATGTTATTAAGGAATAACTTATATTATAACTTGATTATGTGATTAAAAATCCAATTTTTAAATGATGAACGTACTTAGTTATGGTTGTAAAATGGTAATGGCTAACTATGTCATGATGACATATGTTTATAGGATATTGTGATTCGTATTGATTTGGTTTAGCCTACGAGCAAGGCAATTTCTCTAACTCTACTTCTATAATTGTGCAAGCGCTTAAATTTTCTTTGAGCAAGTTTTCTAAACTTTCTTATTACATTGAGCAAGTTTTCTAATCTATTATCTTGTTAATCAAACTACTGTTTTTAATTCGATTATGATATAATGATGTAAGTTATTCTTGAGCAAGTTATTCTTGTATTTAACTTGTTGTTTAGCATGCAAAATTTATATATTCTAATGTTAAACATTTTTATCGATCAACTTGCTATGCATGCTTAGTATTCAATTCTAATTAACCTTGGCTTAGTATTGTTCAAGCAAGGTGTTATAGTTATTCAAATTGTATGCTCTTAGATTATTCCTAAAGCATGACTTTAGTTTACTATGATTGATTCAATCACGAATATTCTATAGTATAATGTTATTGGTTTTATTCAACTAATCCTTAGTTGATGTTCGTTGAATTCCAAATTACCTTGAAAGCTTATCCAAACCAAACTTCCTTTGGTGCGGAATTGTACTCTAAATACTGAGATGAACAACCCTATTGTTATGATTAGGGGTTAACTTACGCATAGCGTTAAAATGTTTGTGCACAATACATCGTATTTATGGGTCGATCCCCTAAGTACAAGGTCCTTATAGTCTTATGACTGTTAAAGTTGGAGTTGAAAGATTACTTGCAACTGTGGACGTAGTTCGTGGTCTTACGACCCTCAGTGATGTATATTTTCCATATCTTGGTATTTCAGTTTTCTGATTATTGTTGATAGAGTACTATTCATTGTTTGATGAGCCTTTTATTGGCAGTTATTATTGCTATACTCCTGTTGATTCTCTATTATATCCAGTGAGCAATTGTTTTGCTCACTCTTGCATATTTATAAACTCATTGCAGCTAAAGAGGAGAAGGTAGATGAACCTTCGACTAGCAAAGGAAAGGGAAAAATGTGCAAGTAATGAAGACTTATAATTTTTACTTTGATTAAGATGTTAGACTTTTATTATGATGATCTTAGACTTGGTTTTAATGAAGTTTATTTAATTTCCGCATTTGAATGATTGTATTTAAAGGTTAGATAACCTGGGAGATTTTATTATGTAACCCTTTAATGGGAAAGGTTTTATTTATCCAGTTTTATTGTGATTGGGTAGTTAGATATGAATGTTTGATTAAGTGAACACCAGATCCTGTGGGAATGAAGTACCTGGATTTGGGGGTGTCACACCTTTACTCATTTGTCCTCAGATAGGATACGAAATGACAGTAAAAGGTGCCAATTTGACTGTTTTAAAAGTTAAATTTTTTTCACATCATTATGTTCAGCATGGTTGAATATTTGCTATGTTGAATATTTTTTATCAGCATGCATATTCACTACAATGTGTCTAAATGCATTTCATGTGATAAGTCATTTTCCAACGGATAGAAACTGGAAAAAAATACATGCATATGTTACCAGGACAATGAAGAACGCTTGTACGGTGGCAGAATATGCAGAAAGTTGCCCGAACTCAGCAGATCTAAAGAACAGCTCTCAAATTTCCTTCACTGCGCAACTTGAAAATGACTTATGAAAGCAACCATTGGCCTATACATAGGCACGGTTGGCCGCAGGCTCACTTGCGGTTCCTGCAGGTGTACTTGCAGCACTTCTATATGGGCCCCACACATCCGATTCGCTCCAGTTATAGTTTCAAAGGAGGTCTCACAAGCTGATAAGGCAAAATCAGGAATAAAAATCCTACGCGATTGAGCGGAATAACCTGTAATCCTGGTTTCTTGTCGGTTAGAGTTAAACTCCTGTCGTCTCAATAGTATTCGCCTGAATGCAGGGTATACTATACCAATGAGCTCAGCTTTTACAGATCATGCTCGGCAATACCCCACAAAGGTCCGATGTCGTCATTTACAGGGTCACAACCCTAAACTTCCCCGGTGGGGGTTACAACGCAAAACCACGAAATACCAAACCTCCCCGGCGGGGGTTACAATGCCGAAGTTATCAACTAATGAAATATCCTTGGCGGGGGTCACAACACACATCTTTCAGGCATCTACGTATCCCCGGAGGGGGTTACAATGCAATGCAACCATTGATACACACATCAATGAAGGTCAAGCAACCTTGACGTCATTTCAGCCGATGACAAGTAAACCCATCGAAGCAACTCATCTACGTATCCCCGACGGGGGTTACAACGCAATGCAACCATTGATACACACATCAATGAAGGTCAAGCAACCTTGACGTCATGTAAGCTGATGGCAAGTAAACCCATCAAAGCAAATCATCTACGTATCCCCGGCGGGGGTTACAACGCAATGCTACCATTGACACATACATCAATGAAGGTCAAGAAATCTTGACAATGCATCCAGTAGGGATCTATCCAATGATACACACATCAACGAAGGTTGGGCAACCCTGACGACGACAAACTATTGGCAGTAACTCCGACAGAATGAGGAAATATGTTATACACATCCTCAAATAGACAATGCCTTATCCCCACAGATCTCTTACACACAAGAGGTACCTCTATGGAATATAAGCCAGTGTCTAGGATTCAAGACTTTGGTGATAGCCCCAACGTTAACATCCTTGGAGACTTGGATCGCATGTCCAAGCCATCAATGATTGTCATCCCAACAGGATTACCTGACAATCATGCATCATACATTTGCATCATGTTGCTGCATATAGCATCATGTTTATCTTGCTTGCATTTCAAGTATCTAGGATTCTTTATCCTATCTATGCCTTGCATTGCATGAATATGATAAAGAGGGGCATCTGTAGACACTCAAAATTTTCTGCACGCCTGTTACTAAATTGCAAGAGGGCAGATTTGTGTTTCAGAGATAACCTTGGAAGACAGCTGACATCCCTTCCAGATAGAATTGGGAACATCAGTTCCAACCCAGAACACAAACCGAAAACATCAGCTCCAACCCGGAGCACAAACCGGGAGTGTCATTTCCAATCTCGGATATAACCCCGAGGTACGCAGATCAAAAGACCGGCGACAACACTGGAGAGGATAGTTCTATCTCAGCGATAACACCGCGATGCTCAGTTCCAGTCCCAGAAACAACACTGGGAGTAGCGACTCCATCCTTGGTGATAGCTCCAAGGGATGCTCTTGCAGTTCTGGCGATAACTCCAGAATTGTTTGTTTCAAGTACATGCGATCAGCTTCAAGCTAATACCTCCTGCCGAGACACTCATACCTCAGACCCAGAGCTAACAACGGGCAGACAGACACACCCACATATGACAGTGAGGCATACAAACGAGCAGTCCAATCTCAGATGTAACCCTAAGTAACGTCTGCTTTCCGCTCAAACTGGCGATAACCCCGGTGAGGAGTCAAAACTTCATCTTACCGCCTCAACGTTTTCTCTCACAAGATGATATCGCGACATAACAACAAGTAGTCCAATCTCAGATGTAACCCTGAGCAACGTCTACTTTCAACTCAAACCGGCGATAACCCCGGCGAAGAGTCAAACGTCATCTTGCCTCTTCAACACCTGCGCGTTGTCTCAACACTTCCATACATACATACATCCAACAATGTCCAATAAGAAATGAGGAGTAACAATCCTGAGTTACTATTACGCGTGGCAGTACCTTGGATAAAATTTGACACTTGAAGACCATGGGCATAGACCCCTCTTCCTGACTTTGTACAACCACTAATCCATGTTATTGTGTAACTCTCGACACAAGTGGTCCAAAGAAGGTCAGATATACCTCATTCGGATGCTCGGATTGAAGTTTTTCAAGTTCGAGCGGACATTATAGTGCATGAGTGTACGTACTTTGAGACGACGGGACCCGCGAGGCTCAGATGCACCACGACCAGCCGCAGGTACAATCGTGGCTACCGCAGGTATACCTGTGGCCATCCGTCAATAAATATGATCCTTGGGGTCAGCCATTTGAGAGAGAGAAGGAGAGGAAAAGGCGAGGAAGCCCTGTCCATTTTACTCTGTATACACATCTTTTGAGTGTTTCCTCATCTTTAAACACTTGTTAGCTCACATATAGCTATCTTTTATCCGGCGGGAGCTGAGTGTTTATCCATTTAAAGTCATAGAAGTCTACATTGGCAGCCCACTGTAAGCCTTCTCATATTATATAAAGCATTCTTCTCATATTAGCACACACTGTTATACACATTGAGAGTCGTGTTGTGTGCGTTTGCCCGGACTTCGGTCCGTGGTTTTCATTTCTGTTTGTATATATATACTTATATATGTATATATTTCATATATGGACTAACATTATCGAATTATGCCTCGATTGAGCCTAGACTTCGGTCTGGAGCGTTTACTTGCTTTTATATATATATAAACTTATATATATAACTATTGTCAGACATATTTGATGAGCCTGGATTTACATCTAGTGTGTTTACTACTTATATATATATATATATATACACACTCATATATATAATTGTTGTTGGACATATCCGATGAGCCTGGATTCACATCCGGTGCGTTTACTGCTTTTATATATGTATTTGTACATATATATATATATTTATATTTTTGTCAGGCCTGGAGTTTACTTCATGGCCTTTTATAGCTTTATTTACATTTGTCCTACCTAGAGTTTACTTCGTGGCAGTTGATCGTTTTTATAGCTTTATTTATATTTCATCCTGCCTGGAGTTTACTTCGTGGCAGTTGATCATTTTTACAGCTTTATTTACATTTCATCTTGCCTGGAGTTTACTTCGTGGCAGTTGATCGTTTTTATAGCTTTATTTACATTTCGATCCCCCATGGAGTTGCTTCGTGGTGGTTGATCGTTATTATAGCTTTATTTACATTTTGATCCCCCATGAAGTTGCTTCGTGGTGGTTGATCATGTCCACACACACACACACACACACACATATATATATATATATATATATATATATACCGCTTTTATATATTTACATTTCCGATCCCTCATGGAGTTGCTTCGTGGTGGTTGATCATGTCTGTATATATATTTACAACTTTTATATATATAACTGCTTACTACTTTCCATACAAACTGCAGTATCATGTGAGCCTAGGAATCATGTGATCACAGAGTCAGTCTACTAAATCTAGATTCTGTTCCCATGATGGACATTTTTCAAATTGTAAGTTAACTTGTACATTATTTTTTGATTGTGCGAATTTCCTTGGATGGGTCATCATGCCCATGAGGAGTTCTAAGATCATTGTATCTTATTTTCTCGAGAATGCTTTGCATCTTGAAAATAAAAGCAAACAAACAGAACATTTATTAATAAAATGGGAGTATCAAAGGCCTCAATTACTATTGAGCATAGGGTTTAAAAAACCTCTTTTAAAAAATGTCATTGCTATATCTTGTTTAAAACTGAATTTTTCTATAAATTCAAACCCTATGTATATAGGTACGAACGAGGTACAACACTACTTCCAAATAATTGCACATTGATCCACACACACACACACATTCATATAATAATTTATTTAAAAAGTGGCGGTCACCGTGGCAACAAGGATGTCGGGGGGGTGCCTAACACCTTCCCTCCACATAATCAAGCCCCAAGACCTAAATGAATCACGGTGTCACAGACCCGTTTAGCAGTGTCGCATCACTGGGTCAATGTGCAAAACTTTTTGGTTGCATTGGTGCAACAAGTTAAATACACCAACTGGCGACTCTTAAAGTTAAATCGTCGACATTATACATGTCGGACCTTTTTCACTTGTTTTTTCAAACAAATCTCACATTAACATGAGAACACCAAAGAACAAGTAACGAAAAGGGACACTCAAAAATCCCGACGTCGACATGAATTTTGATTATTTACCAATTAAATTTTTATTTACAAATTTATAATTTGTGAAGGATTTTACTTGTGAAATGGACATTAATGAAGGATGATTTCCCTCACTAAATTTTTTCTAGTTAATTAGTTAATCATCAATGAAGGATTATTTCCCTCACTAATTTGAAGATACATTCTCGATTTATAATTAGTGAAGGAAAATTTTCTCCCGTTAAATAAATTTGTTCTTCATAATATGTTATTTGTGAGGGAATAAAGTTATTCACTAATTTCAAATAGTCCTTCTTAAAATATTATTTGTGAAGAAACCAATCTTTCACTGAATAATAATATTCCATTACTAAATACAATTTGTGAATAAAAAAGTTATTCACAATATATCCTTAACAAAAAAATTTAGTTACTACTTAGAGATGGATACCCAATTGTGAGGAGGTCTAATGCGAGCACTCATGTGAAGAAAATATTTCTTCGCAATAAATCACTCGTGAGTGATATAGGGCCTCTAGTGAAGGATTTGTCCTTCACTAGAGGCCATTTTTGGTGTAGTGTTGCTCAATATAGATTTGAGTAAGGTTAGAGAACTTGCACAATCAAAGAGTGAAGTTCAAGGAAATTTGTCTGATCTGCTGCTTACACAACTTTGTTCTATCTTTAATTCAACGACCTATCATTCATAAGATTGTTCAATTGATTAGAATAACATATCATAACACATCGTACTATTATTTACAGTCAACACATAACCTAATCACATTATCACATACATTTATGAGTCATTAGGACACAAATAGACACTTATCAGGTCAACTTATATAGGTTTGAATTAATTTCGGTAGCATTTTGGTGTACCGACGGCTTTATAGGGAAATTATCGAGTTTAAAACTCTAATTTGTATCTTAAATATTATTCTGGATTAATTTAAATATCAATCATATGACTTATAATAATTTTTAATTAATTATTATAATTTAACATGAATTTTCAAACTCTGGAATCATTATTAAATGATTTAAATATTAAATAATTCTATTAACATTAATATTTAAATAATATCAAAATATTAATGAAACCATTAAAGTAATTTTATAACTCAAAATATTTTTAAAGTATTAATATTACCCTTAAATAATTTTTAAAACAATAAAAATCATTTTAAACAATTGCCATTAATATTCAAATATTATAGTATTATTCACTAAAATATTAAAAGTCATTTATAATAACTTAAAATATTTTTAAACCATTTATATCATTTTTAAATGATTTTTAAATAAATAAAATCATTTTTAAACTATTTATTTAATATTATTATTAAATAAATCTAATATCATTAATATTAAATAATTAATGAAATTTACCTTAAAATATTAAAAGTTATATTCTATAACTTAGAATATCCTTAAACTCTTTATTTTCATTTAAAACAATTTTTATAATATTAAAATTATTTTTAAACTAATTTATCTAATATAATTATTAAATAAATCTAATATCATTAATATTAAATAATTAATGAAATTTATCTTAAAATATTAAAAGTTACATTCTATAACATAAAATATTTTTAAATACCTTATTATCATTTAAAATCATTTTTACTTAATTTATTTAATAAATTTATTAAATAAATCAAATATCAATAATATTCCAATAATTATTAATATTTATGGAAAATATGTCAAATTATTAAAAGTTAATTTTTATAACTTAAAATAATTTTTAAAACTAATTTTGTAATTTTCAAAAATTATTTTCTATTTTTAAATGATTTTTTAGAAATTTAATTAATTAAAATTAATATAACTGTCTCTATTGCCTTTGGCGACAAAAATCGTCGCCTTAGGTGTTCTTGAGGCTCAAGAACACTGACAAGGCAGTGTTCAAGGGGTCATGTTTGATCACCATTAATTATTCGTTCAAATCAGTTCTGGAAAATACAAGACATTGATGTTGTAGCTTATATGTAATACTACAACATCCACTCATTACTTTGGTCATACAAAATCACAACAATTAGATCAGGACCCCCAAAATTGTTATCAGACTTCATCTGGGTTTTCTGGGTTACCCAGAAACCCAGAATGTTATGACTAGGTACTTTCTAGCTCAATTTAATCTAGGTACTAGTTAATCTAATGGTTCACAAATGTAGTGCACATGTCAAGGAACAACAACATACCATAATATCAGTTCAACTATAATAGAATCACAAGTTATGACTCAGTCAAACCCTGTCAGAGGGCTTGTTCTAAGGATTTCTGGAATTTCCAGAAAATGAAATCATAACTGGATGGCCTAGTTTGACCATCCACTACCTCAATCTTATTGATTGTTTAAGAGAGCTAAGGACATGTATCTAGAGTCCATACAACACACTACAATCTGGTCACAACAACATCAACAAACAACATTAAACCTGACAGATCAAAGCATTTGAAAACATTGTCAGACTCGGATAATGAATTTATGGGTTACCCAGAAACTCCTTGGTCATGCTTGGTCAACGAGGTTTAACCATTAATAACTTACAATCTGTTCATGAAATAGCTATTATTCCACTTCCAGATCACAAACCTCATATCAAACTACAAATCTAAAGCTTAAAACAACAGAAATCACAAACAGAGAAAGATCTATGAGGTTTGACATTCATTGTCAGACAACTTTTTCAACATTTTCTAGATTTTTGAAATCTTTAAATTCAAGCATATAAATGTTATGGATCTACTATCTAGCAAACCAGATCACTGATTTACACCTTATATAACATATTTAAACATTCAAACATTAAATCCAACATAGCATACAAGATAAAAGATTTGGTTTAGGATTATACCTTCTTATGAACAAAATCTTGAATCTGACTTCTTGATCTGTTATGGGTGAACTTGGGACTTGATTAGGGACTGGTCCAACAATAAAATTTGGAGGTTTTGGTTGAGTGTTGTGATCAAATGAGGCTTGAATATAACATTCTCTCTCATAATCTATATATAATATGGTGTAATGCTTATGGCTGATCTTGTCTATCAGATTTTGTATACATAAAGTTTATTACTAGATCACATGGCTAGCTAGAGTTGGTCACCAACCACTTACTAGGGCTAGATCTACACTCCACCTTATTAATATATTCAAAAGGGCAATTTAGTCAATTGACTTTTACTTTTAGTGGCAAACTTGTCAATTCATTTATGACCCTTAGGGTTTGACCCTTAGGGTTTAACCCTAAAGTTTCCTAAGCTCATTTTCTAGGATTATGTAATTAGGGAAAAAATAGAAATCTTAGTCTCTACAAATGTGAATTAGGGTTCCCTAATTAAATTAGGTTTCCCAATCACTTAGGAAGTATAAATTAGGCATTATAATATATGAATCACCATAAGCTTGCTAAATTAATAATTAGGGTTTATAACTTACCAATTAGGGTTTTAATTTAGTACTTAGGGTTTCTAAATATTAATTATAGTTTACCTAATTAACATTAAACATAATAATGGTCATTAATTACATAACACATAACTTAACAAATCTTACCGTCATAGTTGACTTCTGTACTATAGTTTATCAGTAATGCTAGAGTTTTGTACTGTTTTACTGTAACTGTTCCACAAATTAACATTACACACATATCATGCTTGTTTATAGCATTAAAATATAAATAAATATTATATTATTATTCTCATTCCTTATTCAAAATCCAAAATTAGGGTTTTGAATCCATATCCCACATATCCTTCATACATACCATTATTAATCAAGTTAAAATAATTAAGTAAACTAATATAATAAAATACATATCATAACAATCCTAATAATTATATCATATTTACAAGAATCATATTTCCATGCAAAATAAATAATAAATATTTTTATTAATTTATTATAAGAATATAATCTATAATGATCAATAATTCTAAAAAAATTTATTTACATCTAATAAATAATTTTATTTATTAGATATATATATATATATACTTTATTTTGCACATATTCCCACCTTTATATAAAAAAAAATTATTCACAAATTTTCTTATTGAAAATGTCGGGTTATTACACACACCCTCCCTTATAAGGATTTTTCCCCGAAATCACCGCTTTAAAACTTATAGACACTAGGGCAAATAACATACACAACCATTTCTAGTAGATCTTGATCAAATTCGATTGAACTGATCTTTAACTATTCAACATAAAGCTTGTCTATCTGATTATACGAAAATTTGATTTCTAACAGAACTCAAATTTCTCCTTCAAAATTTCTTCCTAACATAATTTACTCTTGTAAGAAAAATCATATATACGAAAATAAAATTCATACGAATAATACTCGAAGTTCCATCCCCGGCTGCTACGATATCCTGAACCGTCATGTTGAAGACTCTTGCGGTTGATTTTGTTGAAGTTGGTCCCGTTATCGCCAGTGTTCCACTGCCTTTTCTCGCATTCACACTCCCTATATTCATTCTCCTTTTTGGACAGTCCTTTACCTTATGCTCCGTTGATCCACACAAAAACACCCATTGCTCATCCTAGGATTGGGGCAGTTAGGAGAGATATGTCCCTACTGCCCACACTTGTAGCACACAAAATTACCCTTAAGACACTCATCTATTCTTCGCACAATTCTTACATTGCACAACCTGTTTCTTCACACCTTCCTGCTTGACGTGGATATTTCCAAAATTGTTCCCCTTTCTTTTCTCACCCCTACTTCCACTACCTGCTTCTACCTTCCCGGCTCCCTCACCCTTATTCTTTCTCTCCTTATTGTAGAGGCTCATAGCCTCACTTCCCCCTTCAGATATGATAGCCTTTTCTAAGAGTTCGGAAAATGTATTGATCTGCAATACCGCCACCTTATTGTAGAGCTATGGTTTTAGGCCTAGCTCAAACCTCCTTGCCTTTCTAGCCTCCATATCCACTTGGTGCGGAGCGAACCTAGCTAATTCATTGAACTTTGTGGCATACTCCTCAACTGTCAAGTTCTCCTGCTTCAATTCCAAAAACTTTACCTCCATCCTAGTCTGCACACTAGAAGAGAAATAGTTCTTAAAGAACAGCGTTTTAAACCTAGTCCATGCTATCACTCCTTCTCCTGCCCTAGCTCGATTTGCCTCCCACCAGAAATTTGCCTCTCCTTTCATCATATAGGTGGCAAAAGCTATTTTTTGCCCCTCATCTACCCTAGCGACTACAAACACTTTTTCTATTTCCTTAACCCAAGTTTGGGCTTTTATCGGGTCAGTGGTACCTCTAAATTCTGGCAGTCCTACGGCCTTAAAATCCTTGAAGTTCGTAAATTGATTGTCTGGCTGATTTCCCGCCGCTGGCATTCCATTTTGCATGGCCTGAGCTACCATGTTCGCGAAATTCTGCATCAGGTTTGGTTGTTGTCCTCCAGCATTGTGGACAGATTCTTCTACCCTTTGGTTTTGAGTTTGACGTCTTGGTGGCATTTTCTGGTTAAATAAAACAAAATCTATATTTTATTAACTTACATTCTAAATCTTATCATATAAGTTTAATATATTAAACCTGTTTCATTAACCAAACATAGATTCATATTCATTCGACTAATTCATAGTACATAGCATAGCACATAATGCTTTAAATATCTGATATCCCTTTGTGACCACAAAAGTCGGGAATCACTACCACAACTTATATTAAAGTTGGGAATATTACATTACACACGCACATTACCAAACATACATAATCAACTACTAATTTTACTCATTTCCTACACCTTTTTCTTGATTTTGGACAACCTTTCGCCCGATGACCTTCCAACCCACAAATAAAACATGCACCTTGCTTAAAGTCGGGACAATTAGGAGAGGTACGTCTCTCATGTCCGCAAATGTAACAAATCTTTTTCCCTTGGTTATTATCGAATTTTCCTAAGTCGCGGTCTTTCATCTTTCTTTTCCCCTTCTTTCTTGGAGCTGCACACGATATGTTGCATTTGGCTCCTATATGATCAATTTGGATCTTAAGCTTATCTTGTTCTTCCATCGTTTCGATTAACGCCTTTCGCAATTGACCATTTAGTAGCTTTTCTATTTCCCACAACTTTTCCAGAGAAGAAACCTTGGTCCTCAGATTCTGCACTTCAGTTGATGCTTGATCAGCTCTAACTTCAGTGTCCGAATCACTATCTATTAGTTCCAATATTTCTGGTTCCGGTACTATATTTTCCAAAATGATCACCTCATCAAGGTTATCTTCAACATGAGCCTCTATTTCAGCTATTGGCTTTGATATTGGCTCCTTCTTCATGTTATAAGCATATAATAAGCCTTTTACACCTGACATCTACACACATAAATTATCCTGACTAGCATATAATGTATACACACAACAAATAATAGTTTTATTTAATTTATCTTTTATTTTTTTTGACGATGAATTTATTCGATTCATCTCCTTTTAAACTCTATATTAGTTATTTGTACTTTCAACGTTTTCCTCTGCTCTAAGGTTATAGCCTAAGGTCTACCCCCACCTATGGTTTCTAACCCTAAAGCTCTGATACAAACCTGTGACGCCCCCAAAATTAAGGTACTTGAAACTCGAATTCAGTGCTTCACGATACCATTTCTTTGAGCGGAATAATAATAATATTGTCATAAATATCAAACTTAATTTACATATATCGAGTTATTCAATCCTGTACGCTGACCTTAAAACATTCATTACATGATACTTAATAGTTATCATAGTCTTAATAAAATCTAATTGTTACATAAAATACCATAAATCTTATTACATTTGCTTTCCTTTCCTTTGTTTCGCATGAACCTTCAGGTTGATCACGATAAGTGAAATCATTTAAATTAAGCAAGAATGAGCATTTGGGTGCCAAAGAAGTAATATATCATCAACAAATAAATATTAGCTGAAAGGATTAAATGTTTTTTGTGAGTGACACTTCTACAACGAATCAACAGTTGTGAAGTAAGCTGAACCAATAATAACAACATATCAATTCTATATCAATTTTTTGAAACTACGTACTGACTATAGCTGGAGATCAGTCGACAGACTATGGATATTGTTTTCTATTTTCGAAAAGGTTTAACAGAATTTCATCTGTAAACCATCATAACTTACAGGCACGGGGGGTGATCAGCCCGTTATGCCATGTATTGATCAATACTACATACCAAAATGATATTCTCGTTCATCTTATCCACCTTGGGAACACAAAAGTTTCCCAGATTCGGGATGTTCATACTTAGCCTGAATCCGAACCAAAATAATTTGGTTGGATAACAATAGTGTTCTATCATGTTCAACGATATTCTTAAATCTGTGTCTAGCCGAGTCAAATAGCTTAGACGATTTTTAATTAAGGTATACATATTGGAAATCAACATGTATCAATATGTACAATAATTATCCAAGTGAGGACACTTGTATAACCATACTTAGAATTTAACGAACAAAATATATATATCTGAATCTTATAGTAATGTGGTACTGATAAACAATAAACGAATAAAGTTTGAGAAGTTGTATGAATACAAATGATTGGATACATAATCAATAACAATAGAGTTTAATAATCTGACACAATGATAATATAATTCTGAAACTTTCTTACTCATGTCCATTGCATAAAATAAATGCAAGGGGTAAAGATACTTGCACAATAGGAGTAGGGTTCAGATACTTACTCAATATAGATTTGAGTAAGGTTAGAGAACTTGCACAATCAAAGAGTGAAGTTCAAGGAAACTTGCCTGATCGGCTGCTTACACAACTTAGTTCTATCTTTAATTCAACGACCTATCATTCATAAGATTGTTCTATTGATTAGAATAACATATCATAACACATCGTATTGTTATTTACAGTCAACACATAATCTAATCACATTGTCACATACATTTATCAGTCATTAGAACACAAACAGACACTTATCAGGCACACCTATATAGGTTTAAATTAATTTTGGTAGCATTTTAGTGTACCGACGGCTTTATCGGGAAATTATTGAGTTTAAAACTCTAATCTATATCTTAAATATTATTCTAGATAATTTAAATATCAATCATATGACTTATAATAATTTTTAATTAATTATTATAATTTAACATGATTTTTTAAACTCTAGAACCATTATTAAATGATTTAAATATTAAATAATTCTATTATCATTAATATTTAAATAATATCCAAATATTAATAAAACCATTAAAGTAATTTATAATAACTCAAAATATTTTTAAAGTATTAATATTATTCCTTAAATGATTTTTAAAACATTAAAAATCATTTTTAAACAATTTCCATTAATATTCAAATATTAAGGTATTATTCACTAAAATATTAAAAGTCATTTATAATAACTTAAAATATTTTTAAACCATTTATATCATTTTAAATGATTTTTTAAATCAATAAAATCATTTTTAAAAAATTTATTTAATATTATTATTAAATAAATCTAATATCATTAATATTAAATAATTGATGAAATTTACCTTAAATTATTAAAAATTATATTTTTTAACTTAGAATATACTTAAACTCTTTATTTCCATTTAAAAGATTTTTATAATATTAAAATCATTTTAAAACTAATTTATCTAATATAATTATTAAATAAATCTAATATCATTAATATTAAATAATTAATGAAATTTATTTTAAAATATTAAAAGTTACATTCTATAACATAAAATATTTTTAAATACCTTATTATCATTTAAAATTATTTTTAATATAATAAAATGATTTTTAGTTAATTATTTTAATGCATTTATTAAATAAATTAAATATCAATAATATTCCAATAATTACTAATATTTATGGAAAATATGTCAAATTATTAAAAGTTAATTTTTATAACTTAAAATAATTTTTAAAATTAAATTTGTAATTTTCAAAAATTATTTTCTATTTTTAAATAATTTTTTAGAAATTTAATTAATTAAAATTAATAAAACTATCGCTATAGCCTTTGGCGACAGAAACCGTCGCCTTAGGAGTTCTTGAGGCTCAAAAACACTGACAAGGCAGTGTTCAAGGGGTCATGTTTAACCACCATTAATTATCCGTTCAAATCAGTTCTGGAAAATACAAGACTTTGATGTTATAGCTTATATGTAATACTACAACATCCACTCATAACTTTGGTCATACAACATCACAACAAGGAGATCAGGGCCCCCAAAATTGTTGTCAGACTTCATCTGTGTTTCTGGGTTACCCAGAAACCCAGACCGTTACGACTAAGTACTTTCTAGCTGTTGGGTAAAATCTAATTACGCACAACACGCAAGTATACGTGGTCAACAAGTAATAAAGTGATGAGTGGAGTAACGTTCCCACAGAGACTAATTAGCAATAACCTTAACTTACAAAGAATATCTCTACCTTAACACTCATCAAGTTTAAGCTACTAACAAAATCCTAAACACATGTTATATAAACTAGCTCTAGATTTGAATATCCTCTCTCGATTCCATCCAACTCCACAAAGAATTGTTGATTAGGCAATTCATAGATTCAAGCACAAATCAATATAGATAAACTGGAGAGAGCTTATTAAATTGGAAATAAAAGTTTACAAAACCATCTATTCACTTAAGGATCCATCACAAGCCTAAAAAGTGAATTAGTTCATAATAAACAAAATAAACACTGAATAAATCATAGAAATCATTCTTCCAATTACAAATAATAATCTAACACAAAGAATACGGAAAAACACCCTTCACGTAGACTAGAATCGCAATTATCGTGAAAAACTCCTCGAAATACTCCTCCACACTTGCTATCAAAAACTGAACGTAGATCTTCGTAATATATCTCTCTCCTCTTCAAGTTGTTATCCCTTTAGTATATCATGTCCAACACATAAGTTCCAGCCGAATTCTCTACCAAATAGAGTTATATTGCCATGCAAATAGCTAAAATTCATGCTCAAGAGGAATTGTAAACATAACAGGACACTCAGATTTTTCCACCCAGCCGTGACGGGGTTCATACTAAATAAAGCACCTTACGGCATCCCTTCTATCTAACTCGACCTAAGACCCCATTTGGTGGGGTACACAAGATAAAATAGCCCACTTTCACAGCCTTGCTTTTGCTAACTGGATATCATGACCCCTTACCGGTAGTGTGTGTAGTAGTAAAATAGCACGCCAAGTTGGTTTGTTTTCTCGCTAAATGACTTGATGAATTCCACAAGTTCTTCCAAATTTTCTCTAATTTACTTCAAAGCATACAAAATAGTTCCAAATGTCCATTGAATGCTACAACCACCATCCTACACATGAAATAACATAAAACAAGTAAAAATGAACATGATCACGAAGATTTAGCAACAAATAAGCATGAATTGGATATTAAATCGCGTATATAAAATACATTGATCAAAATCCCCCAAACTTAAACCGTCCTAGTCCTCAAGCACCAAAACAACTACATGCAATGCAATGAGAAGTAATGAATACTACCTAACTTATATGCTTTCAAATCCAACAATATCGCAGAGTTAAGATTACTTAACGACCTCAGCGAAAATAAGCAACTATACAATATCAACCATCAAAAACCAATCTACAATTACTCTTTAATCCTCGAATCTCAAGCCATCATCACTGGTACAGTGTGTGTGTGCAACATCCATGATAACCGATACATACTCAAATTCAAAACATAATCAATTTCTTAGAAGGAATCCTACAACGTAAACTTAAAAATATGAAAAATAGATAGTTCTGACAAAAATTAAGTAATCACTAATCTCAGGGGTTCAAGCAAGGTACTTATACTTCATTTTCTTTTTCTCCTTTTTTTTCTTAGATCCACGGGTGCTTTTTGCTCTTTATTTCCCGTTTTATCCTCTTTATACACATAGGCATGCAATGTCTTATTTCCTTAAGCTTTTCAATGCTACCTTAACGAGCTTTCGACCAATGACTCCTAGACCATTAAGACGTTAGGGCGCTAGGTGTAAAGACAATCCCCTCGGGTTTACTTACTCAAGTAACAAAGGCTACAAAACTAGACAAGCAAGCCACGGTGTTTATTCATACTCTTTTTTTCTTTTTTTTTTCTTTCTTTTTTTTAGATAAAGTGAAGCTTATATACCCCACCTTTCATCCCCCAAACTTAAGTTCTTGCCTAACTTTTGCCTTTACTGTCCATCCTTGTCATTTTGTCATTCACTTTAGCATTATCCTTTAACAACCATTTATGTATCAATTTGAATTGCCCACTCAACACATATGTTTTTTTATCGTGCTATCCTTTTATACCAATTTCAAACAAGCTCAAGATTCGATTCATAAACAAAAATTATTTCACAGTTCTAATACTAAATACTGTATTTGTTAACTTATTGTCAATCACATCATTGGCCCACAAATAATATAAACTATAACATTGATGGACTTACTCAACCACAATATTTACTAACTAAATTTTTTTTATTATATTTTTTTTATAGATTGCAAAATGCATTACAATATTATCTACTATGCATTGACAAACATTAACCTAAACTACTATGAATGCACCTAAGCTATCATGCAATACTAAAATTAAGATGCAATACAGAAATTTAAATGACAATGACAAAAAAAATGCAACCTAAATGAGCTAAATGCATGCAAACATGTATTTAAATCCCCCAAACTTAAGTTAGACAATGTCCTCATTGGATGAATAGACAAAATAAGAACATGAGGACTTCCCTTTATCGCTTAAGTCTGAGGAGGTGGTTGTTGTACTTCTTCATCGGAATCACTCGGTGGGAACCTTGGCATTGGCCCGAGCTGTTGGTATGGAAATTGAGCCGCCGGGTTGTAACTTTGAAGAGTTGTATTCAACGAGGCGAAACATGTATGCATAGCATCGAACATATATCTCTTGCCTCATTTCCAATCAGTGCATTTCCCGATGAGTTGCCTTGGTGTGTGCATTCATTTGATTTTGGAACGCAAGGAACTGAGAATTAGATATGGCCTCGGCCTGCGGTACCTGCTAATCCCCTTGATCGCCCATTGGTTCATCGTCATCCCCTGAAGTCTCTGAAGCATCAACGTCATCGTCCGACTCCGACGGAAAAATGAAACCCACACCACGTGGATGTGACTCTCCTCCTGCCAATACAGAGTACCGTGCTATCATTCTCTAGTCAAGCAATGTAAGCGGAAATTGTGTGGGTTCGTCGTCGGACCATCTAACCCCGGCATTGCGGCACAACCCACAAATGAGTGATGGGTGTGGCAGGCCTCCAGAAAAATTCCCACGTAAGTACCGACGAATTGATGAACAGATTATTGCCCCGACGGCAATGATAAAATCTTGCACAATGGCGTACAATAGTAACACCTTCTCTTTTGTGACGTTCGAGGTATGTTGGGATGGAAGTAATTTTGCACATAAGAATGCATACCAGATTTTTCCATACCGGTTAAGGTCCTTGCTGTGGAACACGATGCCTCCCTTCCGACCTTTCATCCATGATGTTCCCGGCTTTGTCATCTCTGTGATAATGGCTTCAAAATCCGGTGTCAAGTAACGGAGATGCTCATACTGGCAGTGGCGAGGCACCCTTAGTTGGTAGTAAGTATTTATGGCTTCGGCACTGAATGGAACCAACCGTCCTCGCATAAATGCTTGGAATGGTTCTCTGTCCTCAAGATTTGCGTAAAATTCTTTGACGATGTTGACAACTGCTGGTTCTGGCTCCTCGGTGAATTTGGTCCATCCCTTTTGGTAAATTTGAGGCATAAGCTCCCCGTCGTTAGGATCCGGGCCAACCCCCTCTCCGGTGTAAGGGCTTTGGTGAGCATGTAGTCACAATTGCCATTGTGGCAAAGAGACATGCAATTTTTGACGATCAAAGGTTCGGGTTGGTTGAGATGGACATGAACTCTCCCCCCTTTGGCGTTTCAACGATGATTGTGAAGCCATGTCTCTCCAAATTGCTGGTTGTGCTCTAACTCTCCCCCAAACTTTTCAATATTATCTCTCTAGCTCACAACTATACTCTATTTTTGTTTTATATTAATTGTGGTGGAAGAGTTTGTATGAGATGGGGTGGTATTTATAGATGGAGAGGGAAGGCTATCATTGGTGGAGTGAAGAGGTGGAGAGGTGGAGAAGAGTTATGGAGTGTTGGGAATGGGGGGAAAAAGTAATGTTAGTGGGTGGTGGTTATGGAGTAATGAAGTAGTGGGGAAGTGTGAAAAGGGGGTTATTGGAAGGTGGAATGAGTCTTATTGGGAAGTGGAGAGTCAATGTAACTGCCACAATCTGTTGCATTCTAGGACCCACGCCCCGGCGGGGGGTATTGCTCTAGGAAGGCCCGCCCCGGCGGGCTTGCAATCTGTCTTCTGAATTCGTGGACCCCCGCCCCTGCGGGGATTATAGTACTAGGAAGGCCTGCCCCGGCGGGCATCATGACTGTCAGGCCCTAACTTTTGCTTTACTGTAGTTCATTTTAAGCCACTTTTGCTCACTTAATGCTCCTTTTTTCGACCTACATGACATACATCAAGAAGACTAGTCAGTTTTCTATATCATGATGTATTGTGAAGAGTTTAACGAGATTTTTCTTTTATTCGTCTACCTAAGAATGAAATAAAAACTATAATTAAGAAATTATGAATATATAATATGACAAATAATTAAAAATTGGGTTGCCTCCCAATTAGCGCTTGATTTTAAGTCGTTCAGCCTGACTACTTCCTGCTTAAGTTATGTCAGCCAATGTGATGGCGATCACGTCGGTGTTGGCTTTGCCACCCCAGTAATGCTTTAAACGGTGTCCGTTGACTTTGAATGTTTCGAGTGGATTGCGACTATATATATCGATTGCACCATGAGGGAACACCTGCTTGACCGTAAATGGTCCCGACCATCTCGATTTAAGCTTTTCGGGGAACAATCGCAGCCTTGAGTTGAATAATAGTACTGATTGGTCTGGCTCGAATGTTCGACGCAAAATTTTTTGGTCGTGCCATCTTTTGACTTTTTCTTTGTATAGTTTGGCATTCTCATAGGCGTGAAGGCGAAACTCGTTTAGTTCATTCAATTGAAGTAATCTCTTCTCTCCTACAGCTTTTTGATCAAAATTAAGGTTTTGCACCGCCCAATATGCCTTATGCTGTAGCTCGATCGGTAGGTGACATGCCTTCCCGTACAGTAGTTGATATGGTGACATCCCGATTGGCGTCTTGTATGCAGTCTGGTAGGCCCATAAAGCATCATCCAATCTCAACGATCAATCTTTCCGACTCGGATTCACCACTTTTTCCAATATCTTTTTGACTTCTCTGTTTGATACCTCAGCTTGTCCACTGGTTTGTGGGTGATACGTTGTAGCTATCTTGTGGTTGACCCCATACTTAGCCAAAAGAGCAGTAAACGACTTATTACAGAAGTGACTACCTTTATCACTAATAATTGCTCTTGGTGTGCCAAATCTCGTGAAGATGTTCTTTTGAATGAATTTGAGGACCACCTTGGCATCATTTGTTGGTAGAGCTGCAGCTTCAACCCACTTTGACACATAATCCACTGCGAGTAAAATGTATTAATTGTTTAATGACGAGGGAAATGGTCCCATGAAATCGATACCCCATACGTCAAAAATTTCCATTTCCAGAATCGTTTGTAAGGGCATCTCATTACATTTTGAAATGTTGCCGACCCTTTGACACCTATCGCATTGTTTGAAAAACTGGTGGGCATCTTTGAATAATGTAGGCCAATAAAAACCACATTGCAACACCTTCGATGCTGTCCTCTCACTTCCATAATGCCCGCCATACGCCGATGAGTGACACTCATGGAGAATATTCTTCGCTTCACTATATGGGACGCACTGTCGAATCATCTTGACGGCGTACTGCTTGAACAAATATGGATCATCCCACATGTACCATTTCACGTCGTGCAAAAATTTCGTTTTCTGTTGCCTTGTGAGGTCAGCTGGTAGAATGTTGCTCACAATGAAATTTGCATAATCGCCATACCACGAAATCTCTGCTGAAATCCCAAACAGTTGCTCATCTGGGAATGATTCATTGATTTCATATTTGTCGTCTTTTGCTTTCCCGCAGCTTTCCAACCTCGACAAGTGATCGGCTACTTGGTTCTCCGTCCCCTTTCTATCCTTTATTTCTAAGTCGAACTCTTAAAGTAGGAGAATCCACCGAATAAGGCGTGGCTTAGCATCCTTTTTCGCTATCAAGTACCGAATTGCTCCATGGTCTGTATAGACTATCACCTTAGTCCCGATCAAGTAAGCCCGAAATTTCTCAAACACATACACCACTGAAAGCAATTCCTTTTCTATGGTGGTATAGTTTATTTGCATTTCTGTAAGTGTTTTGCTTGCGTAATATATAGCGTGAGACACCTTGTCTCTACGTTGACCCAAAACAGCCCCAACCGCGAAGTCACTCGCATCACACATAAGCTCAAATGGCATGCTCCAATCCAGTTCGACTATAACAAGGGCTGTAGTCAATTTCCTCTTTAATAAGTCAAACGTCGTCTTGCATTCTTCATCAAAGCTGAACGTTGCATCCTTCTATAACAAACTGCATAGAGGTTTTGAAATTTTAGAGAAGTCTTTTATAAACCTTCGATAGAACCCAGCGTGTCCTAAGAAACTCCTAATACCCTTAACCGAGCTTGGTGGAGGCAACTTTTTAATAGTTTCCAGCTTCACTTTGTTAACTTCCAATCGTTGAGCCGATACCTTATGACCCAAAATTATGCCCTCTTCAACCATGAAGTGACATTTTTCCCAATTTAGTACAAGATTCGTGTCCTTACATATTTGCAAAACCATGACCAGATTCTTCAAGCAATTATCAAAGCTGTCCCCATAGACCAAAAAGTCATTCATGAAGACCTCAACATTTTTCTCCACCATATCTGAAAAAATGGCCATCATACACCATTGGAAAGTTGCAGGTGCATTGCATAGCCCAAACAACATCCTTCTAAATGCAAATGTGCCATGGGGGCAAGTAAATGTGGTCTTCTCTTGATCCTCTAGAGCGATGACTATTTGGTTGTAGCCCGAGTAGCCATCCAACAAACAGTAAAATTGGTGTCCCGCCAATCTATATAACATTTGGTCAATAAAAGGCAGCGGGAAATGATCTTTTCGGGTTGCCTTGTTCAATTTTCTATAATCCATGCAACCCCACTAACCTGTAACTGTTCTAGTTGGGATTAACTCATTGTCGTCATTCTGCACCACCTTCATTCCTCCTTTTTCGGTACACACTGGACTGGACTAACCCATTTGTTGTCGGAAATCGGGTAGATGATGCCGGCGTCTAACCATTTCAAAATTCCCTTCTTCACAACTTCTTTCATAATTGGATTTAGCCGCCACTATTGCTCCATCATTGGTTTTGCCTCATCTTCCATCAAAATTTTGTGCATGCAAAATGAAGGGCTGATTCCCTTTATGTCGGCGATTGTCCACCCAATAGCTGATTTGTGTTCCCGAAGCACCCTTAGCAGCTTTTCTTCCTGTAATTCATTAAGTGCAGCTAAAATAATATCAGGTAAAGAATTTAAATTGCCTAAATACGCATACCTGAGGTGCTTAGGAAGTGGTTTAAGTTCCAGCTTTGGTGGCTCTTCCAATGACGGTTTCAATTTTTCTGCGGTTACCTCCTCTATTTGCAGTGGTTCAAATGGTGTTCTAAATCTTGGTACTCGTGGCAATGAGTCTAGCAATTGAAGGTAATCCACCAATTCCAGATCGTTGATCTCTTCATCTCCCAATAACGTTGTTCTAACGGATCGTTCACCAAACTTTTGCTCACGTAATCACTAATGATTTGCTCAATTAAATCCATTCGAAAACATTCTTCCTCATCCGTAGGGAATTTCATGGCCTTAAACACATTGAATTTCACTTCTTGATCTTGGACCCTCATAGTGAGTTCTCCCTTTTGTACATCTATGAGTCTCCGCCCTGTAGCCAAAAATGGTCTCCCTAGGATAATTAGGATTTTCTTATCCTCCTTAAAATCCAGAATGATAAAGTCCACAGGGAATATAAACTTATCCACTTTCACTAACATGTCCTCTACTATACCTCTCGGATATGTGACTGACCTATCCGCAACTGTAATGTGATATTTATAGGACTTGGTGCAGGCAAACCCAATTCTAAGTATACTGACAATGGCATAAGGTTTACACTCGCCCCCAAATCACATAAACACTTGCTGAAATGCATCTCCCCGATCGTGCATGGAATAGTAAAGCTCCCTGGGTCCTTGAGTTTTGGTGGTAATTTCTGTTGTAATACTGCACTACACTCCTCTTTTAGTGCCACAGTCTCAAAATCTTCCCATTTCTTTTTCCTTGATAGAATGCCTTTCATAAATTTTGCGTAGCTCGGCATTTGTTCTAGGGCATCTGCAAATGGTATGTTGATTTGAAGTTTCTTGAAAACTTCCAAAAATTTTGAAAATTGCTTGTCTAATTTTTGTTTTTGAACTCTTTGCTAGAATTGTGGGGGAGGATAAACAGCTGGTTTGTTAACTAGTTTGTTCTTTTCCATTTGTTTTTCGTTCCCTTGTTTTACCTCACCCACTGTATTTTCTTTCTCTGGTTCAACCTCCTTTGTAACCGAAATTTCTGGCTCTTGACCAACAAGCTATTTTCCACTTCTCAACATAATAGCTTGACACTACTCATGATTACCCTTAGGATTTCTCTCGGTGTCACTTGGTAATGTCCCTTGTGGTCTATTATTCAATACCAAAGCAATTTGACCTATCTAATTCTTTAGATTCTTGATCGTCATCTCTTGTGATTTCATAGCCATGGCTTGATTTTTTATAGCTAAATCGGTGCTAGTCATGAATTTTGCCAACACTTCCTCTAGATCAGATTTCCTTTCTTGATATTAAGCTGGTTGTTGCTGATTCTGAAAACTTGGAGGATATGATTGTCGTGGAGCTTGATTTTGCTGGTTGTTGCTCCATGAGAAAGTCGGATGATTCCTATTTCCTTGATTGTATGTGTTCTGATATGTGTTTTGAGGAATTCTGTTGTAATTACCGATGAATTGCACAGCTGTTGGATTAATTGCACATTGCTCCGTTGGGTGCTCTCCCGCAAACAACTCGCATATTATTGCCACTTGTTGTACTTGATGTGTTTGTTGTGCTTGTGCTGCTATCACTGACTCCAACTTCTTTGAAAGTGCAGATATATGTGCCTGCATCGCTGTCATACTATCTACTTCTAATACCCCAGCAGCCTTCGCCTGTGTCATTCTCGCTGTGGTCCACTGTTAGTTATTAGCTGACATGGTTTCAATCAACTCGTAGGCTTCCTCGTAACTCTTAGCCATGAATGCTCCGCCCGATGCTGCATCAATACTTGTCCTGAGATTTCCATGTAGTCCATTGTAAAAGGTGTTCATTTGTAGCCACTGGGGCAATCCATGATGTGGGCATTTTCTGAGCAGTTCTTTGTATCTTTCCCAGGCCTCATATAATGACTCCCCATGTTGCTGTTCAAACATCTTTATCTCGTTCCTCATCTTCGCAGTTTTCGCCGGTGGAAAGAATTTTGCGAGGAATTTTTGAGCTAAATCCTCCCATGTAGTTATCGAACCGGACAGTAGAGAATGCAACCAACTCTTCGCGTTGTCCCGTAATGAGAATGGGAACAATCGAAGTCTCACCGCCTCATCCGAAACCCCATTGAACCTAAAAGTGTCGCACATTTCCAGAAAGCTGACTAGATGCTCGTTCGGATCATCATTTGCAAATCCCCGAACTGAACAGAATTCTGAATCATTTGTATTATCCCAGGCTTAATTTCAAACGATTTCTTTGCTATTCACGGGCCCGGTGATGCTTGCTTGCGATTCGATCCCTTGGGTGTTGGGAAGTCCCTTAACGCTTTTTGATCTTCGGTTGCCATTACTGTTACCTCTTCCTTTTTAGATGTTTCGAATTCTTGCCTCATTTCCTTGATCCACTTACTCAACCTCTGAAACCTTTTCTCAATGTCATGCTCAAAAGGCAGCAAGTCTGGATTTTGGGACCGAGTTTGCATAAACTACTTCCAATACCTAAAATAAGAAGCACAAAACAAAAATAAAAATGTCTAAGTAAAACTGGATTAATTAAACTGATATTGTAAAAATATTAAGAATTATACTATAGTCCCCAGCAACGGCGCCAAAAACTTGTTGGGTAAAATCTAATTACGCACAACACGCAAGTATACGTGGTCAATAAGTAATAAAGTGATGAGTAGAGTATCGTTCCCACAATGACTAATTAGCAATAACCTTAACTTACAATTACCAATCTTCTACTAACCCTAATTTTATTAAACAAACCAACTCAATAATTTAAATTAACGCAACTAAAATTAAGAATAATTAAACTAACACAAAACAACCACGAATATCAAAATCTGAAATTTTAAACAATAATGGAGAATTAGACTTATGATTTCACCCTAAGCTTCACTTTGATTTTAAAACCTTTATCCCAATTCAACACACTATCCCAGTTTATTAATCAAGAACACGAACGTAGTATTAACCACCTCTCGATGCACTAATACCGTATTAACATCAATCCACAATTAAGATAGAAATCCATTAAACACCTTCATCAACTAACGCACTATATCTCTATGTGGATTACAATTGAAGAAGGTTGAAGAATAAGTTCTCCTTCCGATTACATGCGGTGTCAAGCATATCTCTACCTTAACATTCATCAAGTTTAAGCTACTAACAAAATCCTAAACACATGCTATATCAACTAGGTCTAGATTTGAATATCCTCTCTCGATTCCATCCAACTCCACAAAGAATTATTGATCAGGCAATTCATAGATTCAAGCACAAATCAATATAGATAAACTGAAGATAGCTTATTAAATTGGAAA
The DNA here is from genome assembly GCA_020205615.1 of Panax quinquefolius. Taxonomy (NCBI): domain Eukaryota; kingdom Viridiplantae; phylum Streptophyta; class Magnoliopsida; order Apiales; family Araliaceae; genus Panax; species Panax quinquefolius. Next base: position 312,575 of record JAINUW010000805.1, read on the forward strand.
TCAAAGTTTACAAAACCATCGATTCACTTAAGGATCCATCACAAGCCTAAAAAGTGAATTAGTTCATAATAAACAAAATAAACACTGAATAAATCGTAGAAATCATTCTTCCAATTACAAATAATAATCTAACACGAAGAATATTGAAAAACATCCTTCACGTAGACTGGAATCGCAATTATCGTGAAAAACTCCTCGAAATACTCCTCCACACTTACTATCAAAAACTGAACGTAGATCTTCGTAATATATCTCTCTCCTCTTCAAGTTGTTATCCCTTTAGTATATCATGTCCAACACATAAGTCCCAGCCGAATTCTCTACCAAATAGAGTTATATTTCCATGCAAATAGCTAAAATTCGTGCCCAAGAGGAATTGTAAACATAACAAGACACTCAGATTTTCCACCCCCCACCCCGGCGGGGGTTCATGCACTAAATAAGTAGGCCCCGACGGGCATCCCTTCTATCTAACTTGACCTAAGACCCCCCGCCCCGGCAGGGGTACACAGTATAAAATAGCCTGCCTCGACGGGCCTTGCTTCTACTAACTGGATATCATAACCCCCCGCCCCGGCAGGGGTGTGTAGTGTAAAATAACCCGCCCCGACGGGCTTGTCTTCTGCTAAATGACTTGATGAATTCCACAAGTTCTTCCAAATTTGCTCTAATTTACTTCAAAGCATACCAAATAGTTCCAAATGTCCATTGAATGCTACAACCACCATCCTACACATGAAATAACATAAAACAAGTAAAAATGAACATGATCGCGAAGATTTAGCAACAAATAAGCATGAATTGGATATTAATTCGCGTATATAAAATACACTTATCACTAGCTCAATTTAATCTAGGTAGTGGTCATCCTCTAGTCAATCTAATGGTTCACAAATGTAGTGCACATGTCAAGAAACAACAACATACCATAATATCAGTTCAACTATAACATAATCACAAGTTATAACTCGGTCAAACCCTGTCAGAGGGCTTGTTCTAAGGATTTCTGGAATTTCTAGAAAATGAAATCATGACCTGGATGGCATAGTTTGACCATCCACAACCTCAATCTTGTTGATTGTTTAACAGATCTAAGGACATGTATCTAGAGTCAATACAATACACTACAATCTGGGTCACAACTGAAAGTAGTATGCACACAAGCCAATCATGTTTGATGATAAAGCATATACTTTGTAACAATCTTATTCATTTATTAATAAAAAGTATTAATTTATTAAAGGCTTTTAATTATCTACATGATGCTGTTTTATAATATGTGATAAACCCATAGTTTTAAGCAATGCTTTTAGAATAATGATGATGATCATTCTAATGAGATCTAAATTCTTAGAAAGCTTAAAACTAAAATAGTTCCCAATCATTGGATTACTAAATTGGGGATTAGTGAATCCGGATATATTGGTACATACGTTGCTTGCTCATTGGATGAGGATGATTGATCTCATGATCATTTGTGTGGAGACACTAAAGCAAGTATGTAGGTGCTTATTAGAGAATAAGTTCACTGAACGTGGCTCGCTAAGGAATACCTAATGGAGTTTTATTTGCTGTCGATAGGAATTCTGTAGTGATAGTAGTACAAGTAATCCTTGGACTTGAGATCATCATAGCATCTTGTGTATGATGAGTTATACTTTGACTTATTCCTTAAGACCCTTAGGGTATATCAAAGGGTATGCTTGGGTATAATAAGTTGTACATGAAGATAATGTATGATCAATAAAGAATCTACCACTTCTAATAAAAGAAGAGAAATGTCCTATGTGATTCGATAAATGACAACCCCAGATAGTCCTTGGCAAAGCGAGAATGAAATTAGAAAGGAGTTTCTAATTTGCATTATTTGGAGTTGTGCATTTAAGAGTCGAAAATACATATAATTAAATAAAATAAGACTTGTGGTAATTCCATGTCTTATATTTAATTGGGACATTGTATGGTGGAAGGATTGAATTGTTTGTAACTATTTTCTTGAAAGGTTCTTTAATGATTAATGTTGAAATCTATATTATCCGGAAAGTCGTTGATCGCTAGGAGGCTTATCCCTATTGTAGAATAAATATTATTTATTTAAATAAATTAATTGTTTAATTTATTTATTTAAATAAGATTAGAATTGTTCTAATTGATTTATTCTGTGGGTTTAATATGGAGAACCTAAAGGGTCACACCATAAAAGGAAGAATAATTATTTAAGAAGTTAATGGCATAATCGTAATAATATGTTATGTATATTTAATTTAATCTATGGTGATAGAATAAATTAAATAGCTTAATATTTATTATTTAATATTTTAGAAATATTAAATATAAATTAATAAGAGGAGTCTTATTAATATTATTACAATTATTATTATTTTAATTTCTAAAAGAGTTTAGGAATTAATTTAATATAAGTACTCTCATTTATTCCTAATTGGATTAGGAAGGAAAATTAGTTAAAGGAGTTTAATTAATTATCCCTAATAAGATTAGGGAGCTTAATTAATTAAAAGAATTTAATTAATTAAAACCCAATTCCTTAATTGTTAAGGTGGGTTGCCCACATAAGAGGAGTCTTATTATGGGTGTGGGGGTGGTTGACTTTTACAACGACATAATTCCAATTTGTTGGAGAGTACCCTTTTCTATAGAGATAGAAAACTAGGGTTTGAGCCAAATACACCATCTTCTTGAATCTTTTTCTTTCTTGGTGGATCACCTCTAGAGGCCAAACATATGGGTGGCTAACGTTGATCAAAGGAAGGAACAAAACCCCGGTGGATTCAAGTTGAACGCGAAAGGATTTGGAGGTGAACTTGTACCTGAGGAAGCTCGATCTTCAAGGGTATGATTTTATTCTTTATCTTTTCGTTTAATTAATAATTGTGCATAAAGGGTGATCCGGGTATATGGTTTGTAAATTTTTTAAACTCTGATTTTACACGCTTCCGCTTAATTATGCAATTTGATTGCGTTGATGAATATTACAAACCTAACAGTGGCATCAGAGCCAAACCTTTATGCGAATTATTACTTGTTTTAATTTGATATGTATATTGATATGTGTTTAGAACAATTTAATTGGGCATATTATTGTTATATAAAATTTATTGCATGAAAATAAAAAATAATAAAAAAAAAAAAAGGAGCCGGTTTTGATAAAGATCAAATCTGCTAAAATTCGTGAATCATAAAAAAAAAAAAAAAAAAAAAAAAGGCTGCCGGTTTTCATGCATGCACGGAACATAAAAAAAAAAATGGTATGAAAAGAAAGTGAAATCACGTGGCAGGATCATCAATTTTTTTAAGAACTTTCTGTTTATATATATATATATATATATATATATATATATATATATACCGAATATATATAATATATATATGATATATTCCTAATTATTTTATAATTAAAATAAAATGTTTATTTTAATTTTAAAATAAAAAGGTTTATTTTAATATTAAAATATAAAGTTTATTTTAATTAGGATTCCATGATAACTAATTGGAGTTGAAATTGGATTTTATTTTTCCTAAAATAAAGGAGTTTATTTGTGAATAGGGAAGTAAATCCATCTTTCCTTAAATAAAGGAGTTTGTTTAGATATGAAATAAGATTTCATATTATTCAAAATAAAAGAGTTTATTTGTGAATAGGAAAAGAGAATCCATGTTTCCTTAAATAAAGGAGTTTATTTAAATATGAAATAAGATTTCATATTATTCAAAATAAAGGAGTTTATTTGTGAATAGGAAAGATAATCCGTGTTTCCTTTAATATTTTTTTTTTACATGGAATTGGATTAGTAATTAATTAAAATAAAAGAGTTTATTTTAATTAAAGATTTTTTTTACATGGAATTGGATTCCATAATTAATTAAAATAAAGGAGTTTATTTTAATTAAAGATTTTGATTAAAATAAAATAGTTTATTTTATTCAAAATTGGACAAATTAAAATAAAATAGTTTTATTTTGATTTAAATTTGGATTTAAATAAAGGAGTTTATTTTTATTCAAAAATAGATTTTATACTAACTAAATTTGCCCATTAAATGATATCAATATATATATTAAATGTTTATTATTCATATGATGAATGTTATTTATTGATGCATATGATGATGTGTATGATAATAAATGAGATTGATTATGGACTATTGACCAATGCGATTGGATTTTATTTTAGTTGGATGCATGAATGTATGGGCTTTATTAAATGGGGTCTGCGTACCTCGTCTTCTCTAATTTTTCTTAATGTAAATTCTATCTCCCTCCTATGTACTTCCCTTGACTGTTGATCAAGGTTTCTATTTATTTTAAATAGTTTTGTAATAGGAATAGTTAGAATTAATTTTGAAAAATTGGAGATCAAGGAGCAAGGAGCGCTTGAAGACCCATTTGTAATGGAGCCCGGGTTTAAATGTAATAGTTATATTTAAATATTATTTCTTGCACCCCTAGGGTTTGACCTTTTGGTTCACTTGGTGGCTCTAGTGAACCAAACTAGAATAAAAGTCCATAATCAATCCGGGAAGAATATAGTATTCTATATGTGCATGCTTATACTATATATATTATATATTATGCAAACATGCTTCGCATGTTCATTAATATGATGCGTATTTTATATATATATGTGTATGCGCGCTAAACAAGATGAGACAAATTAATAACAAAACCCCTCATAATTTTATATTAAGTCCTAAGCGTTCAAAGATATTTGGAATATCGAACGTCGCCTTCTAGCATAATAAAATTAATAGAGTATTAAATATTTAATATGAGTTTGTTGTGTCATCACAAGGCAAGTATTAAGTATTTAAGATGTTAATTTATCACATTTGATGCTTATAAAGAAAATTGAACAATATTGTTTTGTTGTGTCACCACAAGGATGATATATTTCTTTTTTGAATATATGGAGTGCTAGGTCGGACTTAACTTGGATAATTTTGATTCGGATGTGCCACCACTTGATCAAAATAATCTAAGAGGCAAAATAAAAGGAGTTGCATAGTTGATGTAATTGACAAAAGTTGTCTACCTATTTATTTATATATAGTTTGTTGTGTCACCACAAGGCTATATACATTTGAAATGGGATCCTTATTCTCACTAGCAAATCTTTAATTAGATTTTGCCGAACTATATAAGTGAGGGTAATATAGTTTGAAGAAAATAGTGGGAGATACCAATTTAAAACAAGACCTAAATTATTTTGGTAATTAATAAAAGAATGTATGTTAAAATGTTGTTAATTACTAATTCATTTACAGAATTTTGCAATGTCTAAAATTACTATCACTGCGAAACATATTAGATGTTATTTAATCGGACCGAATTAAACGGATTGGTTAAGGAATTTGAGAATAGTTCTCATAGCTGAAAAGCTATCTTATATCCTTAATATGCATATCCCTGCAATGGTTGCAGACAATGCCTCTGAGGAAGACATTGCTACTTTTAGAAAGTGGCAAGATGATGCATAGTTGGCTCAATGCATCATGCTCGCATCCACGAGTGCTTGAGCTTGGCGTCGGCAGATGAAACTATGGACGCTCCTACTATATTCTGAACATCAAGTAGTTGATGGTGAGGAAAGTAGGACCTGATAGATATCGAGATATCTAAGGAGCTCTTCCGATCTAGAATGACCAGATGACACTACAAAGATGCGAGATAAAAGTCCTTAACATTATCAATTTGATTGATCAATTAGGACAACGAGTTTTGTCATGGATGGAGAGTTGAGCCAAGATTTGATCTTGCACTCACTCCCGGACTCCTTTCACAATTGTTGTGAATTTTTCATATGAACAAGCTAGATATCAGCCTCGTTGATTTGCTTAACATGTTGAAAAATGATGAGATTCACTTTCCAACCAAGAAAGATCAAGTCTTACTGGTAGGGGCCAAAGGATCTTCTGAAAAGAAGAACGATTCAAAGAAGGTATATAGAAAGGCATAAACAAAGGATAATAAGAACAAAACTGATTCGGATAGAAAAAGAGTTTGCTTCCACTGCAATAAGCCTGGACACTGGAAAGAAACTGCAAGAAGCATCTTGCAGAGGCTAACCAAAGAAGCTTAGTGAAGTCTCGGTTACAAATACAAATTTGTTCATGATTTAAAATAAATTTTTTCTTTAAGTCAAGGTTCTTAGATATTGGATATCGACTTTAGTTATCAGAAATATAGATTTATGAAGGGACCAAGCAGAATTAGAAAGCTAAACAAATATAAGTAATCCTATGTGCGGGAAATGTAGCAAAGGTTGCCATATTAGCCATAGAAACTTATAGTTTAGCAATGCCTACGGGCAAATCTATTAAGTCAATAAGTTGTTATTGTATTCCAGTTCTTGTTAAAAATATTATTTCCATTTTATTGTTGGACAATGAAATCTTTGGTATTATAATTAAGAACAATTGTTGTTCTATTTATAATAATAATGTTTTGTATAGGACTGGAATATCACTTAATGGATTTTGTATACTTGACTTATGTAAAAATTATTTTGCAAATTGAACAAACTAGTATAAGAAAAAGGAGATGATCATTCAAAGAGTTGAATGTGTGTATTTGTTGAAATACAAGTGTGAATTATTTGAAAGGTTCAAAGAATTCAGAAATGAAACAAATTGGCAATGTATTAAGATTCTTTGATTAGATCAAGGAATAAATACTTGTACAATAAGTTTCTAGATCATCTCAAATGGTTTTCTCATAATGGACACATCCTGATACGCAATAATTGATTGATGTATCTGAATGAAAAGTCGTACCTTGTTGGACGTAGTGCGGTCCATAATGATTTTACCGAGCATTCCAATATCCTTCAGGATAATGTCCTAGAAATGGTACGCATATCTCTGAAAAGGTAACCTCAAAATCCCAAGCCCCAAGACTCCATAAAAGTTATGGACAGGGAGGATTCCTAATCTTAAGTATGTTAAGATAAGGGGTTGTCCAACTTATGTGAAAAAGGTTTCAAAGGATAAGCTTGGATCAAAATTTGACAAATACAGATTTGTGGGACATCCTAAAGTAAGTTTAGGGTAAATGTTCTATAATTCTACTTAGCAAAAGGTGTTTATTGTGAAACACGCTTCATTCTAAGATAAAGGTGTTTATCAATGAAGGGGCTAGTGGGAGGATAATAGATCTTGAAAAGTTCAAGAACCACAAAACACTATAAGTCAAATAAGAGGAACCTATCGATAGACCTGTTGTACCACAACCGAATCGTAAATCTGGAATAGTACCGAAGATACCTAGGAGGTATGGATTCATCATAGATGATGATGATGAGGTACACATCATAGAAGATGATGATCTAGTTATATACGATGAGGTAAGTGTTGTAGACACTCAGAGAAATGGATTGAAGCAAGTTTCTCAAATATGGAACATTCGTTTTGATGAGGCAATCAAAAGAGTTTGATTTTATCAAAAATAAGAATGAACCTAGTGTGTACAAAAGGGTCAGTGGGAGCGTCGTGACATTTCTAGTATTATATATTGATATACTACGGATGAGGAATAACATACCAATGCTACAATTAGTAAAGATAAAATTGTCTAAACATTCCTCCATGAATGAATTGGAAGAGTATCTTAATTGGGGATATAAATCTATATAGATAGATTTAAGAGGATACTCGACTTAACCCAAGGAACGTATATTCATTTGATGCTAAAGTTGTTTAGCATGGCAAACTCCAAGAGATGTCTCATGTCGATGAGCTATGGAGTGTATCTCTCTTTATAGTCCCCACAGACTCCAGAAAAGAGAGGTCGCATGAGTGACAATCATGTATGCAATGAAATGTACGAGACCTGATGTTGATTAGTCATATTATGGAGAAGTTCACTATGAGTCGATGAAAAACATCTTAAAGTGCTTAACTTGGCACTAAGGATGTGATCATATTCATGGTGGGTCTTAAATTAAAACTAGAGGCTTAACAAACTCAAGTTTTTCAGATGAGACAAGATGATGAGAAAATCCACTTTAAGGTAAAGCGTTATCTTGAGCAATTGGTGCGTTGAATTGGAAAGGTTCCAAAGCAAGAAAGAGTTCTTTGGTTTAGTGATAAAGACAAAGTATATAGCTATAAATGAAGCTGCAAGTTGATTGTTTGGATTAAAAGTTCATTCGTAACTAGGAATAGTTCCTAAGTCTCATCTTGGATCTAAACATGTGTTGTGGCACTTTCATTTGATTATTAGAATCATTGAAAGATGGGAAATCACTATAGAGATAGTGGACTCTCATGAACAACATTACATATCCATTAACTAAAGCTTATCCAACAAACAGGATAATCGTTACTTAGAGAAGAAGAGTATAAGATACCATGACGATTGGCTTTAGTGCAAGTGGGAGATTGAAAGTAGTATGCACACAAGCCAATCATGTTTGATGATAAAGCATATACTTTGTAACAATCTTATTCATTTATTAATAAAAAGTATTAATTTATTAAAGGCTTTTAATTATCTACATGATCTTTGTTTTATAATATGTGATAAACCCATAGTTTTAAGCAATGCTTTTAGAATAATGATGATGATCATTCTAATGAGATCTAAATTCTTAGAAAGCTTAAAACTAAAATAGTTCCCAATCATTGGATTACTAAATTGGGGATTAGTGAATCCGGATAGATTGGTACATCGTTGCTTGCTCATTGGATGAGGATGATTGATCTCATGATCATTTGTGTGGAGACACTAAAGCAAGTATGTAGGTGCTTATTAGAGAATAAGTTCATTGAGCGTGGCTCGCTAAGGAATACCTAATGGAGTTTTATTTGCTGTCGATAGGAATTCTGTAGTGATAGTAGTACAAGTGATCCTTGGACTTGAGATCATCATAGCATCTTGTGTATGATGAGTTATACTTTGACTTATTCCTTAAGACCCTTAGGGTATATCAAAGGGTATGCTTGGGTATAATAAGTTGTACATGGAGATAATGTATGATCAATAAAGAATCTACCACTTCTAATAAAGAAGAGAAATGTCTATGTGATTCGATAAATGACAACCAAGTAGTCCTTGGCGAGGAAGAATGAAATTAGAAAGGAGTTTCTAATTTGCATTATTTGAGTTGTGCATTTAAGAGTCGAAATACATATAATTAAATAAAATAAGACTTGTGATAATTCCATGTCTTATATTTAATTAGGACATTGTATGGTGGAAGGATTGAATTATGCTGTAACTATTTACTTGAAAGGTTCTTTAATGATTAATGTTGAAATCTATATTATACGGAAAGTCGTTGATCGCTAGGGGAGGCTTATCCCTATTGTAGAATAAATATTATTTATTTAAATAAATTAATTGTTTAATTTATTTATTTAAATAAGATTAAATTATTCTAATTGATTTATTCACAATAGGTTTAATATGGAGAACCTAAAGGGTCACACCATAAAAGGAAGAAGAATAATTATTTAAGAAGTTAATGGCATAATCGTAATAATATTTTATGTATATTTAATTTAATCTATGGTGATAGAATAAATTAAATAGCTTAATATTATTATTTAATATTTTAGAAATATTAAATATAAATTAATAAGAGGAGTCTTATTAATATTATTATAATTATTATTATTTTAATTTCTAAAAGAGTTTAGGAATTAATTTAATATAAGTACTCTCATTTATTCCTAATTGGATTAGGAAGGAAAATTAGTTAAAGGAGTTTAATTAATTATCCCTAATAAGATTAGGGAGCTTAATTAATTAAAAGAATTTAATTAATTAAAACCCAATTCCTTAATTGTTAAGGTGGGTTACCCACATAAGAGGAGTCTTATTATGGGCGTGGGGGTGGTTGACTTTTACAACGACATAATTCCAATTTGTTGGAGAGTACCCTTTTCTATAGAGATAGAAAACTAGGGTTTGAGCTAAATACACCATCTTCTTGAATCTTTTTCTTTCTTGGTGGATCACCTCTAGAGGCCAAACATATGGGTGGCTAACGTTGATCAAAGGAAGGAACAAAACCCCGGTGGATTCAAGTTGAACGCGAAAGGATTTGGAGGTGAACTTGTACCTGAGGAAGCTCGATCTTCAAGGGTATGATTTTATTCTTTATCTTTTCGTTTAATTAATAATTGTGCATAAAGGGTGATCCGGGTATATGGTTTGTAAATTTTTTAAACTCTGATTTTACACGCTTCCGCTTAATTATGCAATTTGATTGCGTTGATGAATATTACAAACCTAACAACAACATCAACAAACAACATTAAACTTGACAGATTAAAGCGTTTGAAAACATTATCAGACTCGGATAATGAGTTTCTGGGTAACCCAGAAACTCCTTGGTCATGATTGGTCAATGAGGTTTGATCATTAATAACTTACAATCTATTCATGAAATAACTATGATTCCACTTCCAGATCACAAACCTCATATCAAACTACAAATCCAAAGCTTAAAACAACACAAATCACAAAACAGAGAAAGATCTATGAGGTCTGACATTCATTGTCAGACAACATTTTTAACATTTTCCAGATTTTTGAAATCTTTAAATTCGAGCATATAAATGTTATGGATCTACTATCTAGCAACCCAGATCACTGATTTACACCTTATATAACATATTTAAACAATCAAACATCAAATCCAACATAACATACAAGATTGAAGTTTTGGTTTAGGGTTATAACTTCTTATGAACAAAATCTTGAATCTGACTTCTTGATCTGTTATAGGTGAACTTGGGACTTGATTAGGGACTGGTCCAACAATTAAATTCAGAGGTTTGGAGTTGAGAGAGTTTTGGTTGAGTGTTGTGATTAAATGAGACTTGAATATAACATTCTCTCTCTCATAATCTATATATAATATGGTGTAATGCTTATGGCTGATCATGTCTATCAGATTTTGAATGATTAAAGTTTATTACTAGACCACATGGCTAGCTAGAGTTGGTCACCAACAACTTACTAAGGCTAGATCTACACTCCACCTTATTAATATGTTCAAAAGGGAAATTTGGTCAATTGACTTTTACTTTTAGTGGCAAACTTGTCAATTCATTTCTAACCCTTAGGGTTTGACCCTTAGGGTTTAACCCCAAGGTTTCCTAAGCTCATTTTCTAGGATTATGTAATTAGGGCAAAAATGGAAATCTTAGTCTCTACAAATGTGAATTAGGGTTCCCTAATTAAATTAGGTTTCCCAATCACTTAGGACTTCTAAATTAGGCTTTATAATATACTAATCCCCATAAGCTTGCTAAATTAATAATTAGGGTTTATAACTTACCAATTAGGGTTTTAATTTAGTAGTTAGGGTTTCTAAATATTAATTAGAGTTTACCTAATTAACATTAAACATAATAATGCTCATTAATTACATAACACATAACTTAACAAATCTTTCAGTCATAGTTGACTTACGTATTATAGTTTATCAAGTAATGCTAGGATTTTGTCTTGCTTTCACCAGAATCATTCCACAAATTAACATTACACACATATCATGCTTGTTTATAGTATTAAAATATAAATAATATTATATTATTATTCTCATTCCTTATTCAAAATCCGAATTAGGGTTTTTGAATCCATATCCAACATATCCTTTCATACATACCATTATTAATTAAGTTAAAATAATTAACTTAACTAATATAATAAAATACATATCATAATAATGCTAATAATCATATCATATTTACAATAATCATATTTCCATGGAAAATAAATAATAAATAATTTTATTAATTTATTATAAGAATATAATTTATAATGATCAATAATTCTAAAAGAAATTATTTACATCTAATAAATAATTTTATTTATTAGATATATATATATATATATATATATATATATATATATACACACACACACTTTATTTTGCACATATTTCCACCTTTATATATAAAAAAATTATTCACAAAATTTCTTATTGTAAATGTTGGATTATTACAGGTACTATGTTTGAACCTTTGCAGTCATCATCTCGGTAAAAAAAAAAATCATCAAATCATCAAGTCAGGTCTTTACAATTTAGCTTGAACTACGTAAAACCTAATCTCCCCCATCTTTGGGAGTACATGGGTAGCCATCTATGGTGCGGTGTAACCCTGAAAATAAAAGCCAAACCCTTTTTATCTTAAAATAAATATCAATCTAAATACTAGTCCTAAGACACCAAAATTTTAATTAAAAGCATATAAATAAAAAAAACCCGATGATCTAAGACCCATGCTGAAAGACCCTACGACATCTCAACATCACTTCATCAGGGAAAAGTGTAAGACCCCATTTTATATATATATAAAATTGAATTTCCTTTATTTATTATTTTGAAATAGTAAGGGGTTGATTTGAATAATGTGGTTAGTTATGGGTAAAATAAACAAATATTTTAATTAAGTAAGTGGTTATAAAATACTCATTGTTGTCGGGGAATATTCGTTTGGTCGTGGAATATTCTTGCTGTCAACGAATATTCGTATGACGGCGCAGCCATTTGTGGCCCCCATAACAAAAAACTGTCGGAAGAAAAAAATGACAAGTATGAGTTTTTATATATAACGACGTAGTCTTACCGTTAATACTGTTGGAATACCCAGTGGTTAAAATCTGATGAATACGATGTGTTGTTGCAAGAATTACGATATTGCACAAATTATTGATTCTTATGTAAGAAGTCACTACTCAATAATTGTTACAGTAATTACTGTTCAATATTTTATTTTATTGATTCAATAATTGCTATGTTGATATTTTATATTGTTGATTCAATAATTGTCACTGCACAATATTTTCCATTATCAGATCAATAATTCATATTATTTGAATAATATTATTAGATAGCATTATTGGCAATGTCTAAGGAAGTTCTATATAGGAAAGGGGTTTGGTCACCTAATTGCACGCCAATAAGGAGAAATTCTCATCGAAAAGCCCCATCCTTCCTGGGAACGAGCTGGTTGTCTTTATTGTGATTCTGTAATATTATTTGTGAATAATTAATTATTGATAAAAATGATAAGAAAATATTTATTTTATGTCGATTTAAATGAAGGAATTAATGCTGAGGTGTTTTATCAGTATTTTGTCGGAATGGAGGAATTTTTAAAAAAGTGACAATTATTGAAAATTGATATTTTATCTATATTATTATATTACATTATAAATGTATAATGTGGTAATATAATAATATAATAATGGTGATATTTTTACAATAAATTCACGATATATGAATAAATGACGAGGAAGAGAACAAATTGGGTCCGGAGTATTTTTGTTACAAAAAATATGTTAAATATGTTGGTGGGCCCCATTTTGACTAAAATTTAATTATAACCTGCAAGATCATCCGTATGTGGATTTCGGTCATTTTCCGTTTAGAATTTAGAAAAATTTTCTTCTACAAAGTTGTAGACAATTAAATTTCTTATGGAATGGACATAAAATTCGTATTTTTCTTATAAAATGACTATTTATTATAAATTATTGAAGTTCTGGTATATTGGGTTTGAATTGATTTTGGGGTTATAAATAATTTTTTTACGAAAAACATTTTTTTTATGTTGGTGGGCCCCACTGGTGTGCTGAAATCTAATTTTCAAGGGTGGGCGTGAAATGTTTTTTTATAAAATATTATTTTATTATATTTTCTACTTTGGTGTTCTAAGTATTTTCCTATAAATAGGGTGCTTAGGTTAGAATTTAAAATTACACCAGAATTAGAAGTTTTCTCCCTCTATAATATCGAGCGTATTTTTACGAGTATTTTGATACTTTGAGTGTTGCTATACAGTGCATGTTTCCTTTAATATTATATCCAATAATCCAATCAGAAGTATTGTCCTTTTGAGGTAAGGGATGTTATTTTTTTTACAAATGATATTATTTTTTTTAATATCATTATATCGGAATATTGATGTGAATTTTATTGTGAAATTTTTACCTTTTCGTGTCGTGGTTACTATTCACGTATACAATACTATTCACGTATACGACACCATTCACGAATACGACACTATTCACAAAAAAATTATTTTTTCTTTTCTTTGTCCAAGTTGTCTATTATGGTTATTATAATTGATTATATCCATGTTTTGATCTTCATTCTTAAAATTTGCTCCACAATGGTTTATTATGGAGTATTTTTGAACTTGGCTAAACTAAAGTACAAATCCCTAATCTTTTTCCTTTTATCTTTCTGGATTTATTTTGTTAAAAATATTTTTATCATCTTAAGTCCTAAATGGTGATATAACTGAATATCTTTGGCCTTTAGTGCAAAGATGAATGATTACCTGATGAATATCTTTGGCCCGTAGTGCAAAGATGGACACGTGTTGAGATGAACATGACCAACTGGTGATACGAATGAATATCTTTGGCCCGTAGTGCAAAGATGAATATTTGATTCAAGATGTATATTGATTGATGTTACATAGATAAAATATTGATGATGGACTTTTAAATCATAGAAGATAGTAAACTTCATTCTCTACTTAACTCTTCTAATGAATTATTATTTCTGCTGCGAATATTGATCTAAACTTATTGTCCATTATATTTTATCTGATTTATTAAAGGCTAACGATAATTTGTTTTTCATTATCTTAGTCATATAATTCTTTACTGGGCTAGTTGAGCTCGTCCTTTTCCTTTTTGTTCCAATTTTCTTATCAGGAGGAGAGAATATAGCGGGAACAATCGAGTGATGGTTCAAGACAGTTGTTCTAGCAGTCCTCACTATTTTGTAAAATAGTGTATCAATAATTGTAATGAGGACTTTATTTGAGTTTAGATATTGTTTAGAAGATAATATTTGTATTAAAACTTATAGCATATGTGTTGTCGTATTTTGCACGACAATTGTAATAATGAAGTTGTAGTTATTTTTTGTACTATGTATTTGGTGACTTAAAATGGGTTGTGTGGACCTATTTTGGGGGAATCACAGTTGGTATCAGAGCTTAGGGATATGGTCTCTGGCGGAGATCGGGGAATAGAACTAGGAGGGGAGAGACGAGTAAATCATTCGCTAGTGTAAGACCCTGAATTTTATGAAATTAAAGTATTCAATTTTCTTATAATTATTATGTTATTTAGTAAATGGTTAAATTGATAAAGGTTAAAGTTAAGGGTGATATTTGAAAATTTTGCAAAGTATACAAGTTGTTATAAAATATTCGTTGTGTCGGGGAATATTCGATTGGTCGGGGAATATTCATTTTAATAGGGAATATTCGTACGACGATACAATCATTGGTGGACCCCGCAATGGAAGTATTGCCTTAGTTAGAAAATGACAGAATTATCTTTTTATAAAAATAACGACGAAAGTGTTATCGTTAAAACTGTTGAACTACCTGGTAGTAAATTCTTCTGTAATTCGCATGCCTGGTGAATTCTTCTGTTATTCCATTCTTTATTATTACATTGGAATAACACATGCATGCGATCTATCGCATGTACGGTGAATTCTTACATTATTCCATTCTTTATTATTACATTGGCATGCATAACCTGCTCATGCAATGCGTCTATCGTATGCACGGTGAATTCTTCTATAATTCCATTCTTTATTATTACATTTGAATAACATATACATCTTGATCTATCGCATGCCCGGTGAATTCTTCTGTTATTCCATTCTTTATTATTTTGTTGGAATAACTTGTCTGTGCGGTCTATCGCATGCCTGGTGAATTCTTCTATTATTCCATTCTTTATTATTCTGTTGGAATAACCTGTCTATGCGAACTACAGCATACATGGTGAAATTCTTCTATTATTCCATTCTTTATTATTATGTTGGAGTAACCTGTCAATGCGAACTACCGCATACATGGTGAAATTCTTCTGTTATTCCATTCTTTATTATTATGTTGGAATAACATGTCTACGCGGACTACCGCATGCATGGTGAATGACCCTTCGTATTCATTCCTTGTTAAATTATGGAAATGATCTATCTACGTGGATTACCGGATGGCGGGTGAAAATCCATTTGTAGTTTCATATATTCCATTATACTCATTTGGTTAAAGTTTTGGCTTCTATACTTCATGAAATTAGTAGAATATCCTGGATATTTTCACTTCAACAAGTATCTTTTCATGGAAATATTCTTCTGAGCATTCTTGAATTTTATTCCACAGAGCAATATCATGTTGACAATTTGGACATTATTACTTTCTGGATAAATTAGATTATAAATCTTTAAAATTTATCCTTGAACTTGTTTTATTGAATTATTATGTCATTGTCATCATCCTCATGCTTATATTGTGATGAAAGTCATCTTTGGCTTATGTACATAGATGGACTTGGTATGATTATGACCAAAGATTATTGGGTATAATCATGACCGTAATGTAACGAATGATGTGGTAAAAGTCCTCATTGGCCCGTAGTGCATTGATGGACAGTTATGAGTATGATTATGACCATGGATTATTCGGTATAGTCATGACCATTGATGATTACATGAATATCCTTGGCCCGTAGTGCAGGGATGATTTGATGATATGGTTTATTTATTAAGCTGAGTCTTAGTGATAAAGTTGATGAAAAACTTTTAAATCATAGAAGATAGTAAATTTTATGCTCTAATTGACTCTTCTAATGGATTGTTTATTCCGTTGCAGTTGTTGATCTAAAACTTGTTGTCTATTATATTCTATCAGTTGTTATATTGTTGAAGGCTAAGAATAATTTATTCTGCATTATCTTAGTCATAATATTTTTTACTGGGCTAGTTGAGCTCACCCTTTTTTTTCATTGTTCTCTTCAGAAAATGAGAATATAGATGGGATGAGTTGGGAAATGGAGTGATGGTCCAGGATAAGTGGCTTTAGTAGTCCTCACTATTCTGTGAAATAGTGTGATAATAATTGTAATGAGTACTCCATTGAGAGTGGATATTGTCTAGAAGGCAATATTCTTGTTTAAACTCTCAGCTATGTTTTGTCGTATTGTACACGACAGTTATATAATTAAGTTTGTATTTTATTTTGTACCATGTATTTGGCGACTCAAGATGGGTGATGTATACCTGTTTTGGGGGCGTCACAGTTGGTATCAAAGCTTAGGGATATGATCCCTGGCTGAGATGTGAGACATGAACTAGGAGAGGAGAGACGGGGAATTCCTTCGCTAGTATGACCTACCTAAGTTTATTTGGTATTTAATTGGTCGGTCAGAGTATAGGGATAATATGTGACATGTTAATTAACCCTTATTTTGTGGCAGTATTTGAAAATGACATCCAAAAATGTTGAGATAAGTAATGAAGCACTTGAGACCGTTGAGTCACCAACGATCAATACCCAGGATAATGTGCAATAGGAAGACAATAATCCTCAGGTAAACAACAACACTGATCAGATGATGAACAATGGGATGATCAGAGGCTTTATGCAATTCATGTAACATCAAAGTGAGGAGACTCATTCATCAATGCAGTGGAAACAATGGCATCCACGGTGGTCATTGCTAAGCGATTCAAGGAGCTCGGGACCACGGAGTTTTTGGGAAAGCGAACCACTAAAAGTAGACGTGGATAAAGCAGATTACCAAGATATTTGATGTCTTGGAATGCTCTGAGGAGAAAAAGGTTCCCTTTAACACCTTTATGTTACGTGAATAGGCAGATTACTAGTGGGAATCGTAAACGCGTACCGACTGACCTTTTCAAGATGTCTTGGGAGAAGTTCCAAGAGCTGTTCAACGACAAGTACTTTCCCGACAATATTCGTCACATGAAGGAGGTGGAGTTTATAGAGTTGGAGCAAAACAATATGACCGTGTCGCAATACGAGGCTAAATTTGCGGAGTAGTCCCGGTTTGCATCTCATTTGGTCGATAATGAGGAGCGAATGACGTGAATGTTTCTAAGAGGTCTGAAAACTGATATACGTCAATACCTCATTTCTCACAAATTTTGTTTATATTCAGATGTTGTGAATAGGGCTCAGTTATTGGAGCGCGATAACGAGTCAGCACAACCAAAAGGCAACGACCAACAACACGATAATAATCATCTGGTGGCAAGCGGCTATCTCGAACAATGATAACCATCATGGGGAAATTATCATGCCAAGAATGGTAATCCTTTGAAAGTAGTATGCATCAAGCCAATCATGTTTGATGATAAAGCATATACTTTGTAATAATCTTATTCATTTATTAATAAAAAGTATTAATTTATTAAATGCTTTTAATTATCTACATGATCTTTGTTTTATAATATGTGATAAACCCATAGTTTTAAGCAATGCTTTTAGAATAATGATGATGATCATTCTAATGAGATCTAAATTCTTAGAAAGCTTAAAACTAAAATAGTTCCCAATCGTTGGATTACTAAATTGGGGATTAGTGAATACGGATAGATTGGTACATCGTTGCTTGCTCATTGGATGAGGATGATTGATCTCATGATCATTTGTGTGGAGATACTAAAGCAAGTATGTAGGTGCTTATTAGTGAATAAGTTCCTTTGAGCGTGGCTCGCTAAGGAATACCTAATGGAGTTTTACTTTTTGTCGATAGGAATTCTTGTAGTGATAGTACTACAAGTGATCCTTGGACTTGAGATCATCACAGTATATTGTGTATGATGAGTTATACTTTGACTTATTCCTTAAGACCCTTAGGGTATATCAAAGGGTATGCTTGGGTATAATAAGTTGTACATGGAGATAATGAATGATTAATAAAGAATCTACCACTTCTAGTAAAAGAAGAGAAATGTCCTATGTGATTAGATAAATGATAACTCAGTAGTCCTTGGCCAAGGCAGAATGAAATTAGAAAGGAGTTTTTAATTTGCATTATTTGGAGTTGTGCATATAAGAGTCGAAATACATATAATTAAATTAAATAAGACTTGACAGTAATTCCATGTCTTATATTTAATTGGGACATTGTATGGTGGAAGGAGTGAATTGTACGGTAACTATTTACTGAAAGGTTCTTTTATGATTAATGTTGAAATCTATATTATCCGGGAAAGTCGTTGATCGCTAGGGGAGGCTTATCCCTATTGTAGAATAAATATTATTTATTTAAATAAATTATTAGTTTAATTTATTTATTTAAATAAATTTGAATTGTTTTAATTGATTTATTCACTGGCCAAATTGTAATATGGAGAACCTAAAGGGTCACACCATAAAAGGAAGAATAATTATTTAATAAGTTAATGGCATAATCGTAATAATAAGTTAAGTATATTTAATTTAATCTATGGTGATAGAATAAATTACATAGCTTAATATTTATTATTTAATATTTTGGAAATATTAAATATATATTAATAAGAGGAGTCTTATTATTATTATTATTATTTAATTCCTAAATGAGTTTGAGAATTAATTAATAAAAGTACTTTCAAATATCCTAATAGGATTAGGAGGCAAATTAATTAAAAGAGTTTAATTAATTATCCCTAATATAATTAGGGAGCTTAATTAATTAAATTTTTTTTATTAATTAAAATAAAACCCAATTCCTTAATTGTTAAGGAGGGTTGTCCACATCTATAAATAAGAGGAGTCTTATTATGGGTGAGGAGGTTGTTGACTTTTACAACACACGTAATTCCAATAGTTGAGAGAGTACGCTCTTTTCTATAAGAGATAGAAAAATTAGGGTTTTGCCAAATACCCATCTTCTTGAATCCTTCTTCTTCCTTGGTGGATCACCTCTAGAGGCCAAACACTTGGGTGGCTAACGTTGATCAAAGGAAGGAACCAAATCCCGTGGATTCAAGTTGAACGCGAAAAGGATTGGAGGTGAACTTGTACCTGAGGAAGCTCGGATCTTCAAGGGTATGATTCTTGTTCTTTCCTTTTCGTTTAATTAATAATTGTGCATAAAGGGTGATCCGGGTATATGGTTTGTAAAATTTTTAAAACTCTGATTTTTCACGTTTCCGCTTATTTTGTGCAATTTGATTGCGTTCATGAATATTACAAACCTAACAGTGGTATCAAAGCCAAACCTTTATGCAAATTAGTAATTGTTTTAATTTGATATGTATATGGATATGTGTTTAGAACAATTTAATTGGGCATAATTTTACTGTATAAAATTTATTTTTAAAAAAAATATAAATTCGCGAAACAAGTTTTTTTTTTAAAAAAAACGTTATTGGCGAAACCTTTCTGCGAATAGCGTGGTTAGTAATTTTTTTTCTAGAGCATGTTTACTAGCATGACTAGTTGTTGCTGCACATGGTTAATTCCAAGTGACATTTTTTTTAGAAAATCTGGACAAGATCATGTGATAACATTATAGCGAATTTGTAAGACCCCAACTTATTATTAATGAAATTTAATTTTCTCTATTTATTATTTTGAAATAGTAAGGGTTGATTTGATTAATGTGGATAGTTAGGGGTAAGATACGCAAATATTTCAAAATAAGTAAGTGGTTATAAAATATTCATTGTTGTCGGGAATATTCGTTTGGTCGTGGAATATTAAATGCTTGTCGGGGAATATTAAATGCATTGGTAGCGACCATGTGTGGGCCCCATAACGAAAAGCGATTGGATAAAGAAAGCGATAAATATAAGTTGTTTAAAAATAACAGGCGTAGTTATTACCGCTATTAATCTTTGTTAAAATACTAAATTGGTTAAAAACACGAGTAGCACGGTATTGCACCAATTATTGATTCTTACGTGAAGAAGGCACTACTCAATAATGGTTACAAAGTAATTCTTATTCGATATTTTATTGAGTTAATAATTGTTGCGTTGATATTTTATATTGTTGTTGTTTTGATAATTGTCATTTACGGTATTTTTCATTATCGAAGCAATAATTCATATTATCTGAATAATATTATTAGATAACATTATTGGCAATGTCTAGAAAGTTACATCTAAGGAGAGGTTTGGTCACCTAATTGGCCAAGATGAAGGAGAAATTCTTATTGGAAAGCCCTCTTTCTTGGGAGGCGCACGGTTGTCAATATTGTGATTCTGTAATATTATTTGTGAATAATTAATTATTGATTCATATGATGAGGAAAATATTGATTTTATGTGGATATAGATGGAGAAAAATTTTAATGTGACAATTGTTGAAAATTGAAATTTTATCTTTTTACGATAAGATAATGTATTATTATATTTTAATAATATAATAATGGTGATATTTTATAACGAATGTGGGATATATGAGTATACGAGGAGGAAGAGTATTTTTGTTGCAATAAATGTTTAAAACATATTAAACATGTAAATTGGACCCCATTTATTGATTGAAATTTGATTATATAACTGTAAAATCCCCGTTTGTGGATTTGATTGGTCAATTTACATTTGGAATTTGGAAAAAATTTCTTCTACAAAGTTGTAGAGAATTGAATTTCCTATAAAAACACGCGAGATTCAAATTTTCTGATAGAAGAGCTATTTATTATGAATTATTGAAGTTCCGAAGCTCCGAAATAATTGATTTTTGGAAGTTTAAAATATTTTAAATAATAAAAACGTTTTTTGTTTGTTTTGTGGGCTACAACATGTGCATAATGAGCTGAAATCAGATCTAGGAAGGTGGGCATAGAAATCTTAATATATATATTAATATCATATTAAATTTTCTGCTTTGGTGTTCTAAGCATTTTCTTATAAATAGGGTGCTTAGGTTAGAATTGAAAATCACACCAGAAATTGAAGTTTTCTCTCTCTCTATATTATCGAGCGTATTCTTGTGAGTATTTTGAGTATACTTTGAGTATTGTTAGACGGTGCAAGTTCCCTTAAGCACTATACCCGGTATTCCAGCTAGAAGTACTAATTTTTCGAGGTAAGGGATATTTTTTTTTTTCGTAATGATATTATTTCTTCAATATCATTATGTTGAAATATTGATCTGAAGTTTTTATCAAATTTGGAACTTTTGGTGTCTGAGTTACTATTCACGATATCTGACCTTTATTCACGATATCTGATCTTATTCACGAATATGGCCTTATTCATGAAAAATGAAAAATTTTCTTTTCACCAAAATATCTATTCGGATACTAGCTTTGATTGTATCCATGTTTTGATCATTCTTGAATTTTACACCACTTGTGATTATTTTTTGAGGTATTTTGGACATGGATAAAACAAAGTACGAATCCTTAATCCTTAATCCTTTTCATTTTGTTTCTTTGGATTCGTTCTTTAAAAAATATTTTTCATCATCCTCGGTCTTAAATGATGATATTATTGAATATCTTTAGCTTTGTAGTGCAAAGATGAATGATTTTGAAGAATATCTTTGGTAGTAGTGCAAAGATGAGCAGTGTTTAGATGAACATGAATTAATGATGAATATCTTTGGCTGTGTAGTGCAAAGATGAATATTTGATTCGGATGTATATTGATTGATGTTACGTTGATTAAAGATAGGCGATGAACTTTTAAATTCATACATAGAAGATAGTAGTTTGCATTCTCTACTTAACTCTTCTAATGAATTATTATTTCATTGCGAATATTGATTTAAAATTTGTTGTCTATTGTATTCTATTAGATTTTCCTGTTGAAGACTAACGGTAATTTGTTGTATATTATCATAGTCATAATATTCTTTCTTTGGGCTAGTTGAGCTCACCCTTTTCCTTTTTGTTCCATTTTTCTTCTCGGGAGGCGAGAATATAGCGAGTATGAGTCAAGGGGGTATGGAATGAAGGTTTTAGAAAGAATTGTTTAGTAGTCCTCACCATTTTGTAAAATAATGTATCAATAAATGTGATGAGGATTTATTTGAGTATAGATATTGTCTAGAAGATAATATTTGTATTCAAACTCACGCTTTTCTGATTTGTAATAATAAAGTTGTAGTTGTTTACGTACCATGTATTGACAATTTCGAGAATAGGTAATGTATACCTATTTTGGGGGCGTCATGATTGGTATCGAGCTTAGGATATGATCTCTGGCGGAGATCGGGGAATAGAACTAGGAGGAGAGGCGAGAGTAAATCCTTCGCTAGTGTGTCCTACCTAAGCTTATTTTTTAGTTAGTCGATTATATAAGGATATTATGTGATATATTGATTTCCTTAATTAACCCTTGTTTTATGACGGTATTTGAGAATGTCATTGAAAATATTAACAATGGAAATGAGACCGTGGAGGCGCCTTTGTACTCACCAACGAAGAGAAGCGCAACAATGGTGGCAATGTTCCTCTGTGAACAACACCACCGAAAGCGAGATGATGAGCGAGGGGATGTTTAGAAGTTTTTTGCGATTCATGCAAAATTAGGCGAGGAGACTCGTGTTCAAAATCTGAGGAGAAATGATAGCAATTCATGGGTTGTCACAACCAAGCGATTCAAAGAGTTGGGACCACCGAATTTAAGGGAAAGCGGATCCGATCATGGCGGAAACATGGGTCAAGCAAATTACCAAGATATTCGATGTCTTGGGATGCACGGAGGAACGAAGGTTCCATTCGCCACCTTTATGTTTCGTGGCAAGGTAGACTCTTGGGGGAGATGCGTGAAGCGTACCCATCCGGCCGCATTACTCGGCATGTCTTGGGAAGCGTTTCAGAAACTATTTAATGACAAATACTTTCACGAAAGTGTTCGTCATATGAAGGAAGTGGAGTTCATCAGATTAGAGCAAAACAACATGGCGGTGTCTCGAAGACGAGGCAAAGTTTGCAGAGTTATCGAGTTTGCACCTCATTTGGTGGAGAATGAGGAATTATGACGCGGATGTTTCTTAGAGGTTTGAAACCCAGATACGTCGATATCTCATTTCTCATAAACTTTCTCTCTATTAGGATGTTGTAAATAGGGCTCAATTATTAGAGCGAGATAACGAGTACGGCCAATTGAGGACCACAACGAGGATCATACCAGAGATAGCGGTCAGCGAATAATGATAACCAACGGAGAAAAAAGCAGACGGACAAAATGGTAACCACTCGGTGGTAATCATGGCCATGAAAAGCGAAGAAGCGAGTCGGGAGGAGATTTTAAAAGAGGAGATTTAACAACGACCATGTGAAGGCAGCGGTCTTTAAACAACTAGTTCTAAGGAGGAGAACGACCACCGGTCATATGCTACAAATGCGGAAAAGAGGGACATATCGGTCAAAGCGCCCACAGCAGATTCAAGGTATGCTATAATTGTGGAAAGGAAGGACATATCGCTCGAGATTATACGATAGCGAAACCTAGTTCAGTGGGACGGTGACTCAAAAGATCGTCCCGAGAAAAGTCAAAGTCAGCGATTTAGGAAGAAGCGTTTGTTGTGGTGGTCATAATCGAGGAACCCAAACGAGGTGATCACGGGTAAGCTATTTATAAATTCTTGCGAAGTTTATACCTTACTTGATCTGGGGTGCTACCCATTCATTTATCTCTCTGCATGTGCTCAGCGTTTAAACTTGACTCAGAAGAAATTAGACTTTGACCTATCTCGTGGAAACTCGTTAGGAGAAACTTTCATCACATCCTTTGTTTATAAATCTTGTTTGATTCAAGTTGGCACCATCACCTTACTGTTGACCTTATCTCTTTAAAGATACTTGCTTTTGATGTGATTTTAGGGATTGATTGGTTAACTACTCATCATGCCAAAATTGATTGTTTTCGTAAGGTTGTTAGTTTTCATATTCCTAACCAACTTTGTTATGCAATTCAAGCAACTAAACCATTAAAATCAATCACCATCATATCTAATCATAAAGCTATTCGTTTATTGAAAAGCGGATGTCAAGCTTTCTTAGCCCATGTTATGGATTTGAATAAAGACACGTCAAATTTGAATAATATTCTGTTGTTATTGACTTTCGACATATTTCTGAAGAACTTCCGGTCTACCCCGAGCGTGAAGTTGAATTCTTTATTGATATTGAACTTTGGTACAAAGCCCATTTCTAAAACCCCATATCGAATGGCTCCTATTGAACTTCAGGAGTTAAAGGTCCAACTACGAGGAATTGTTGGATATCGGTTTCATTCGTCCTAGTACATCTCCTTGGGGTGCTCTGTTTTATTCAGTAAAAAGAAAAAAGCGGGAGTATGCGACTTTTGTATTGACTATCGGAATTGAACCATGTCACCATCAAGAATAGGTATCCTCTACCTCGTATTGATGACTTGTTTGACCCGATTCTGAGGGCACAATTCTTTTCAAAAATCGATCTTCGTTACGGATATCATCAAGATTGAAGATTAGGCGAGGATATTCAAAGGCGCCTTGAGAACTTCGGTATGGGCATTATGAATTCTTAGTCATGTCTTTCGGACTAACTAATGCTCTACTGACTTTCATGGATATGATGAACCGAGTATTCAAGGAATATTTGGATCGGTTCGTTGTTGTCTTTATTGATGACATCCTCATATATTCCAAAAGTCGTGAAGATCATGAGCACCATTTGAAGTTGGTACTCAAAGGCTTCGTGAAAACAAACTATATGCTAAATTGAAGAAATGCGAGTTCGGCTTGAGGAAGTAGCATTCCTTGGGCGCGTGGTGTCGAAACATGGAGTATCTGTTGATCCGTGAAGATTGAAGCAATACTGAAGTTAGAAGCAGCAAAAGTCGGTGGATGAAGTCACGTAGTTTTTTGGGCTTATTTGGTTATTATCGGAGATTCGTGGAAGGGTTTTCTCGAATCGCTACTCCATTAACCCCAGCTAACTCGGAAGGATACAAAATTCGTTTGGAGCGAAGAATGCGAGAAGAGTTTCCAAGAGCTTAAGAAGAGACTTATTTTGGCTTTGTTCTAACAATACCATCCGGTTCGGATGGATTTGTTATCTCTGACGATGCTTGTGCAAAGGGTTAGGATGTGTTCTCATGCAGCGTGGGAAAGTCATAGCCTATGCCTCGCGACAACTTAAAGAGTATGAGAGGAATTATCCTACTCATGATCTAGAGTTGACAAGCAATGATCGTTTTCATATTAAAGATATGGAGGCACTATCTATATGGGGAGAAAGTGGAGATATATTCGGACCATAAAAGTCTTAAATATTTCTTCACTCAAAAAAGAACTCAACACGCGGTACTGCGACGTTGGCTCGAACTATTGAAAGACTACGACCACACTATTCAATACCATCCTGGTAAAGCGAGCGTGGTAGGTGACGCATTGAGTAGAAGATCATATCACGAGGAGCGAGTGCGATGATGTCAAGTATCGCGTAGAGCCAACTTTAATAGAAAAGTTAAGGTTGCTCAAGCCACCGACCCAGGAAATGATGCGTATGAAGAAGAAAGTACAAGAAGGAGCTATTCCTAAGCGAGAATTGATGAAGAAGGAATACTTGAGTCCACTCTAGACTTTGTGTTCCTAACGACTACGATTTGAAGTACAAGATTATGATGGAGGCACACAATACACCATTTGCAATCCATCTGGAAGTACTAAATGTATCGTGATCTTGACATACATTTTGGTGGAACAATATGAAGAGAGAGATTGCAAAGTTTATCTCGATGTGTTTAACTTGCCAGCGTGTAAAGCGGAACATCTAGTACCTAAGGGTCCGTTGCAACCACTTGAGATTCGAAATGGAAGTGGGAACACATTACCATGGATTTCGTTCACGGGTCTTCCTACGGTTTCTCGAGGCATCAATGCTATTTGGGTTATTGTTGATAGATTAACCAAGTACGCTCATTTCTTGCCTATACGGAGACTTATTCACTTGAGCGTCTTGCTAGTATATACGTGAATGAGATTGTAAGGTTGCATGGCATGCCGGTATCCATAGTTTTGGATCGTGACCCAAGATTCACTTCAAGATTTTGGGTTAGCTTGCAAAAAGCTATGGGCGCGGATTTGCGATTTAGTTCGGCGATACCATCCTCAAGCAGACGGACAATCGAAAGGACTATTCAAACTCTTGAAGATCTATTAAGACTCGTGTCCTAGACTTCAAAGGCGGTTGGGATAAGTATTTACCATTGGTGGAATTCTCCTACAACAACGATTATCGTGCAAGTATAGGTGTGGCTCCATTTGAAGCATTATATGGGACGAAAGTGTCGCTCTCAATATGTTGGGATGAGGTGGGTGAAGCAACATTGTTGGGACCGAGTTAAATACGTATGACTACTGAAAAGATTCAAATGATTCGACAACGATACAAAGCGGCACAAGATCGACAAAAGAGTTATGCGGATCTTCATCGAAAGGACGTGGAATTTAGTGTAGGGGATCATGTATATTATTGCGAGTTGCTCCATGGAAGGGAGTTACAAGATTTGGGAAGAGAGGAAAGCTCAATCCACGATTTATTGGTCCATTTCAAATTCTTAATGGAAGTAGGAAATGTAGCCTATAGACTCGCGTTACCTCAAAGTATTTCTCGTGTTCATAATGTGTTTCATATATCGTACTTCGTAAATATGTGAAAGACCGAATCACGTTATAGAGTTAGAACAGGACGAGATAGTAGAAGACTTAACGTATGAGGAGGTACTGTCAAGATTTTGGATAGGAAGGAGCATGTCTTACGCATGAAAGGTCATACCACAAGTTAAAGTTTTGTGGAGGAATAATCTTTATAGAGGAAATGACACGGGAATTGGAAGCGGAAATGAAAGCGAGGTATCCTCACCTTTTGAAACACCGTGCACGTCGTCAATTTCGAGGATGAAATTTCATAAGGAGGGAGGTTGTAAGACCCCAACTTATTATTAATGGAATTTAATTTTCTCTATTTATTATTTTGAAATAGTAAGGGTTGATTTGATTAATGTGGATAGTTAGGGGTAAGATATGCAAATATTTCAAAATAAGCAAGTGGTAATAAAATATTCATTGTTGTCGGGGAATATTCGTTTGGTCGTGGAATATTAAATCTTTGGGAATAATATTAAATCTGACAGTATGACCGTGTGTGGGCCCCATAACGAAAAGCGATTGGATGAAGAAAACAACAAATATAAGTTGTTTAAAAATAACAGGCGTAGTTGTTACCATTAATACTGTTAAAATACTCGGTGGTTAAAACACAGTAGCACACGGTATTGCACCAATTATTGATTCTTACGTAAGAAGGCACTACTCAATAATGGTTACGATAATTCTTTATTCGATATTTTATTGAGTTAATAATTGTTGCGTTGATATTTTATATTGTTTGTTATTTCAATAATTGTCATTACATAGTATTTTTCATTATCGAAGCAATAATTCATATTATCGAATAATATTATTAGATAACATTATTGGCAATGTCTAGAAAGTTACATCTCAGGAGAGGTTTGGTCACCTAATTCATTTGCATGAGAAGGAGAAATTCTTATTGGAAGCCCCTCTTTCTTGGGAAGCTGCTGGTTGTCAATATTGTGATTCTGTAATATTATTTGTGAATAATTAATTATTGATTCATATGATGAGGAAAATATTGATTTTATGTGGATATAGATGGAGAAAAATTTTAATGTGACAATTGTTGAAAATTGAAATTTTATTTTTTTTCGATAAGATAATGTATTATTATATTTTAATAATATAATAATGGTGATATTTTATAACGAATGTGGGATATATGAGTATCTGAGGAGGAAGAGTATTTTTTGTTGCAATAAATGTTTATAACATGTTAAACATGTAAATTGGACCCCATTTATTGATGAAATTTGATTATACTTTGTAAAATCCCCCGATTTGTGGATTTGATTCGATTTCATTTGGAATTTGGAAAAACTTTCTTACGCAAAGTTGTAGAGAATTGAATTTCCTATAAAAACACGCGAGATTCGAATTTTCTGATAGAAGGGCTATTTATTATGAATTATTGAAGTTCCGAAGCTCCGAAATAATTGATTTTTAGAAGTTTAAAATATTTTAAATAATAAAAACGTTTTTTGTTTGTTTTGTGGGCTACAACATGTGCATCTTGGTGAGATCAGATCTAGGAAGGTGGGCGTAGAAATCTTAATATATATATTAATATTATATTAAATTTTCTGCTTTGGTGTTCTAAGCATTTTCCTATAAATCGGGTGATTAGGTTAGAATTGAAAATCACACCAGAAATTGAAGTTTTCTCTCTCTCTATATTATCGAAGCGTATTCTTGTGAGTATTTTGAGTATACTTTGAGTATTGTTAGGCGGTGTAAGTTCCTTGACTATATACTAGTTATTCAAATTTAGAAGTACTAATCTTTCGAGGTAAGGGATATTATTTTTTTCGTAATGATATTATTTCTTCAATATCATTATGTTGAAATATTGATCTGAAGTTTTTATCAAATTTGGAACTTTTGGTGTCTGAGTTACTATTCATGTATCGGCTTTATTCACGATATCTGATCTATTATTCACGAATCTGACACTATTCATGAAAAATGAAAAATTTTCTTTTTGGCCAAAATATCTATACGGATACTAGCTTTGATTGTATCCATGTTTTGATCATTCTTGAATTTTACACCTTGTGATTATTTTTGAGGTATTTTTGGACATGGATAAAACAAAAGTACGAATCCTTAATCCTTAATCCTTTTCATTTTGTTTCTTTGGATTCGTTTCTTTAAAAATATTTTTCATCATCCTCGGTCTTAAATGATGATATTATTGAATATCTTTGGCTGTAGTGCAAAGATGAATGATTTTACGAAGAATATCTTTGGTAGTAGTACAAAGATGAGCAGTGTTTAGATGAACATGACCATTAATGATGAATATCTTTGGCTGTAGTACAAAGATGAATATTTGATTTCGAGATGTATATTTATTGATGTTACGGGGATAAAAGATGAGCGATGAACTTTTAAATTCATACATAGAAGATAGTAGTTTGCATTCTCTACTTAACTCTTCTAATGAATTATTATTTCATTGCGAATATTGATTTAAAATTTGTTGTCTATTGTATTCTATTAGATTTTTCCTGTTGAAGACTAACGGTAATTTGTTGTATATTATCATAGTCATAATATTCTTTCTTTGGGCTAGTTGAGCTCACCCTTTTCCTTTTTGTTCCATTTTTCTTCTCGGGAGGCGAGAATATAAGCGAAAGCAATGCGAGTGGGTATGGAATGAAGGTTTTAGAAAGAATTGTTTAGTAGTCCTCACCATTTTTGTAAAATAATGTATCAATAAATGTGATGAGGATTTATTTGAGTATAGATATTGTCTAGAAGATAATATTTGTATTCAAACTCACAGTTTTACGGTTGTAATAATAAAGTTGTAGTTATTTCTGTACCATGTATTGACAACTCAGAATAGGTGATGTATACCTATTTTGGGGGCATCACAGAATTCAATGGATTCAAGGATTACATCTTCTGCGGCTTTTGTTTATATATAATATCATATTAACCAAGCCACGTGGCCACTAAATTCATTTTCATGGATCATTGTACGGTTAATATATATTATTTTTAATAATTTTATAATTAAAATAAAATGTTTATTTTAATCTTAAAATAAAAAATTTATTTTAATATTAAAATAAAGAGTTTATTTTAATTTTAAAATTAAATTTCATGCTAACTAATTAGAGTTGGAATTGGATTCCATGATAACTAATTTGAGTTAAAATTGGATTCTATTTTTCTTAAATAAAGGAGTTTATTTAGATATGAAATAAGATTTCATATTATTCAAAATAAAGGAGTATATTTGTGAATAGGAAAAAGAATCAGTCTTTCCTTAAATAAAGGAATTTATTTAGATATGAAATAAGATTTCATATTATTCAAAATAAAAGAGTTTATTTGTGAATAGGAAAGAGAATCCGTGTTTCCTTAAATAAAGGAGTTTAGTTAGATATGAAATAAGATTTCATATTATTCAAAATAAAGGAGTTTATTTGTGAATATGAAAGAGAATCAAGTGTTTCCTTTGATGATTTTTTTTTACTTGGAATTAGATTACATAATTAATTAAAATAAAAGAGTTTATTTTGATTAAAGATTTTGATTAAAATAAAATATTTTATTTTATTCAAAATTAGATAAATTAAAATAAAAGAGTTTATTTTGATTTATATTTGGATTAAAATAAAGGAGTTTATTTTGATTCAAAATTAGATTTTATACTAACTAAATTTGCCCATTAAATGATATCAATATATATATTGAATGTTTATTATTCATGAGATGAATGTTATTTATTGATGCATATGGTGATGTGTATGATAATAAATGGGATTGATTATGGACTATTGACCAATGTGATTGGATTTTATTTTAGTTGGATGCATGAATGTATGGGTTTTATTAAATGGGGTCTGCATACTTCGTCTTCTCTAATTTTTCTTAATGTAAATTCTATCTCCTCCTATGTACTTTCCCTTCGATCACGATCAAGGTTTCTATTTATTTTAAATAGGTTTGTAATAGGAATAGTTAGAATTAATTTTTGAAAAATTAGAGATCAAGGAACAAGGAACGCGTGAAGACCCGTTTATAATGGAGCCCGGGTTTAAATGTAATAGTTATATTTAAATATTAATTCTTGCACCCTAGGGTTTGACCTTTTGGTTCACTTGGTGGCTCTAGTCAACCAAACTAGAATAAAAGTCCGTAATCAATCCGGGTAGAATATAGTATTCTATATGTGCATGCTTATACTATATATAATATATATATATATATATATATATATATATTATGCAAACATGCTTCGCATGTTAATTAATAAGACGCGTATTTTATATATATATGTGCATGCGCGTTAAACAAGATGAGACAATTAATAACAAACCTCTCAAATATTTTATATTAAGTCCTAAGCGTTCAAAGATATTTGGAATATCGAGCGTCGCCTTCTAGCATGATAAAATTAATAGAGTATTAAATATTTAATATGAGTTTGTTGTGTCACCACAAGGCAAATATTGAGTATTTAAGATGTTAATTTATCACATTTGATGCTTATAAAGAAAATTAAACAAAATTGTTTTGTTGTGTCACCACAAGGATGATATTTTTCTTTTTTGAATATATGGAGTGCTAGGTTGGACTTAACTTAAATCATTTTAGTTTGGATATGCACACACTTGACCATTATGATTTAAGAGGCAAAATACAAGGAGTTGCATAGTTGATGTAATTGACGAGAGTTGTTTACCTATTTATTTATATATAGTTTGTTGTGTCACCACAATGTTATATACATTTGAAATGAGATCCTTATTCTCACTAGCATATCTTTAATTAGATATTGCCGAACTATATATATTGAGGGTAATATTGTTTGAAGAAAATAGTGGGAGATACCAATTTAAAAACAAGACCTAAATTATTTTGGTAATTAATAAAAGAATGTATGTTAAAATATTATTAATTACAAATTCATTTACAGAATTTTACAACGTCTAAATTACTATCACTACGTAGCATATTAGATGCTAAATTAACCGGACCAAATTAAACGGATTGGTTAAGGAATTTGAGAATAGTTCTCATGGTTGAAAAGCTATCTTATGTCCTTAATACGCCTATCCCTACAATGGTTGCAGACAATACCTTTGAGGAAGAGATTGCTACTTTTAGAAAGTGACAAGATGATGCACAGTTGGCTCAATGCATCATTCTCGCATCCATAAGTAACGAGCTTCAGCGTCAGCATGAAACTATGGATGCTCCTACTATATTCCTACACATCAAGTAGTTGATGGTGAGGAAAGTAGGACTGATAGATATCAGATATCTAAGAGGCTCTTCCGATCTAGAATGACCAATGACACTACAAAAAAGACATATGTCCTAAACATGATCAATTTGATTGAACAATTAGGGTAATGGGTTTTGTCATGGATGGAGAGTTGAGCCAAGATTTGATCTTGCACTCACTCCCGGACTCCTTTCACAATTGTTGTGAATTTTTCATATGAACAAGCTAGATATCAGCCTCGCTGATTTGCTTAACATGTTGAAAAATGTTGAGAGTCACTTTCCAACCAAGAAAGACCATGTCTTACTGGTAGGGGCCAAAGGATCTTCTGAAAAGAAGAACAATTCTAAGAAGGTAAATAGAAAGGCAAAAATAAAGGATAATAAGAACAAAACTGATACGGATAGCAAAGGAGTTTGCTTCCACTGTAATAAGCCTGGACACTGGAAAGAAACTGTGAGAAGCATCTTACAGAGGCTAACCAAAGAAGCTTAGTGAAGTTTTGGTTACAAATACAAATTTGTTCATGATTGAAATAAATTTTTCTTTAAGTCAAGGTTCTACTTGGGTATTGGATACCGACTTTGGTTATCATAAATATAGATTTATGAAGGGACCAAACAGAAGTAGAAAGCTAAACAAAGGATAAGTAATCCTATGTGTGGGAAATGAAGCAAAGGTTGCCACATTAGCCATATAAACTTATAGTTTAGCAATGCCTACTCACAGGCAATCTATTAAGTCGATAAGTTGTTATTGTATTCAGTTCTTGTTAGAAACATTATTTCTATTTTATTGTTGGACAATGAAATCTTTGGTATTATAATTAAGAACAATTGTTGTTCTATTTATAATAATAATGTTTTGTATAGAACTGAAATATTACTTAATGGATTTTGTATACTTGACTTACGTGAAAATAATTTTGCAATTTGAACAAACTAGTATATTTGAAAGGAGATGATCATTCAAAGAGTTGAATCTATGTATTTGCTGAAATACAAGTGTGAATTATTTGAAAGGCTCAAAGAATACCGAAGTGAAACAAATTGGCAAAGTATTAAGATTTTTTGATTAGATCAAGGAATAAATACTTGTACAATAAGTTTCTAGATCATCTCAAATGGTTTTCTCATAATAGACACATCCTGATACGCAATAATTGATTGATGTATCTGAAAGGAAAAATCGTACCTTGTTGGACATGGTACGGTCCATAATGATTTTACCGACATTCCAGTATCCTTCTAGGATCATGTCCTAGAAATGGCTGCATATCTACGGAATAGGTAACCTCAAAATCTGGCCCCAAGACTCCATAAAAGTTATGGACAGGGAGGATTCCTAATTTTAAGTATGTTAAGATAAGGGGTTGTCCAGCTTATGTGAAAAAGGTTTCAAAGGATAAGCTTGGGACAAAATTTGACAAGTACAGATTTGTGGTACATCTTAAAGTAAGTTTAGGGTATATGTTTAATAATCCTACTTAGCAAAAGGTGTTTATTGCGAAACATGCTGCCTTCTAAGATAAATGTGTTTATTATTAAAGGGGCTAGTGGGAGATAATAGATCTTGAAGAGTTCAAGAACCATAAATCTGGAATAGACCTGTAGATAGACCTATTGTACCACAACCGAATCGTAAATCTGGAATAGTATAGAAGATACCTGGGAGGTATGGATTCATCATTGATGACGATGATGAGGTACATATCATAGAAGATGATGATCCAGTTACATACGATGAGGTAAAAGTTGTAGACACTCAAAGAAATATATTGAAGCAAGCTTCTCAAAATGGAACATTCATTTTGATGAGACAATCAAAAGTTTGATTTTATCAAAAATAAGAATGAACCTATTGTGTATAAAAGGGTTAGTGGGAGCGTCGTGACATTTCTAGTATTATATGTTGATATACTACGGATAAGGAATGATATACCAATGCTACAATCAGTAAAGATAAAGTTGTCTAAAAATTCCTCCATGAATGATTTGGGTAGAGTATCTAAATTGGGGATACAAATCTATATAGATAGATTTAAAAGGATGCTCGACTTAACCCAAGGAACGTATATTCATTTGATGCTAAAGTCGTTTAGCATGGCAAACTCCATGGGATGTCTTATGTTGATGAGCCATGGAGTGTATCTCTCTTAATAGTCCCCAAAGACTCCTAAAAGAGAGATCACATGAGTAACTATCATGTATGCAATGAAATATACGAGACCTGATGTTGATCGGTCATATTATGGAGAAGATCACTGTAAGACAGTGAAAAACATCTTAAAGTACTTAACCAGCACTAGGGATGTGATCCTACATGGTGGGTCTGAATTAAAACTAGAGGGCTTAACAGAATCAAGTTTTTCAGATAGACCAAGACGATAGAAAATCCACTTTGAGGTAAAGCGTTACCTTGAATAGTGGTGCAGTGAATTTGAAAGGTTCCAAATAGCAAAAGGTTGCTGGTTTAGTGATAAAGACAAAGTATATAGCTATAAATGAAGCTGCAAGTTGATTGTTTGGATGATAAGTTTATTACAGAACTAGGAATAGTTCCTAAGTCTCATCTTGGATCTAAACATGTGTTGTGGCACTTTCATTTGATTATAGGAATCATTGAAAGATGGGAAATCACTATAGATATAGTGAACTCTCAAGAAAAATATTACATATCCATTAACTAAAGCTTATCCAACAGCAGGATAATCGTCACTTAGAGAAGAAGAGTATGAGATACCATAACGATTGGCTTTAGTGCAAGTGGGAGATTGAAAGTAGTATGCATACAAGCCAATCATGTTTGATGATAAAGCATATACTTTGTAACAATCTTATTCATTTATTAATAAAAAATATTAATTTATTAAAGGCTTTTAATTATCTACATGATGCTGTTTTATAATATGTGATAAACCCATAGTTTTAAGCAATGCTTTTAGAATAATGATGATGATCATTCTAATGAGATCTAAATTCTTAGAAAGCTTAAAACTAAAATAGTTCCCAATTGTTGTATTACTAAATTGGGGATTAGTGAATCCGGATAGATTGGTACATACGTTGCTTGCTCATTGGATGAGGATGATTGATCTCATGATCATTTGTGTGGAGACACTAAAGCAAGTACGTAGGTGCTTATTAGTGAATAAGTTCACTGAACGTGGCTCGCTAAGGAATACCTAATGGAGTTTTACTTGCCTGTCAATAGGAATTCCTGTAGTGATAGTACTACAAGTGATCCTTGGACTTGAGATCATCATAGTATATTGTGTATGATGAGTTATACTTTAACTTATTCCTTAAGACCCTTAGGGTATATCAAAGGGTATGCTTGGGTATAATAAGTTGTACATGGAGATATTGTATGATCAATAAAGAATCTACCACTTCTAATAAAAGAAGAGAAATGTCCTATGTGATTCGATAAATGACAACTCGGTAGTCCTTGGTTAAGGAGTAATGAAATTAGAAAGGAGTTTCTAATTTGCATTATTTGGAGTTAATGCATATAAGAGTCGAAATACATATAATTAAATAAAATAAGACTTTGACAAGAATTCCATGTCTTATATTTAATTGGGACATTGTATGGTGGAAGGATTGAATTGTCACGGTAACTATTTCTTTGAAAGGTTCTTTTATGATTAATATTGAAATCTATATTATCTAGAAAGTCGATGATCGCTAGGGAGGCTTATCCTATTGTAGAATAAATATTATTTATTTAAATAAATTATTAGTTTAATTTATTTATTTAAATAAATTTGAATTGTTTTAATTGATTTATTCACAATAGGTGTAATATGGAGAACCTAAAGGGTCACACCATAAAAGGAAGAATAATTATTTAATAAGTTAATGGCATAATCGTAATAATAAGTTAAGTATATTTAATTTAATCTATGGTGATAGAATAAATTACATAGCTTAATATTTATTATTTAATATTTTGGAAATATTAAATATAAATTAATAAGAGGAGTCTTATTATTATTATTATTATTTAATTCCTAAATGAGTTTGAGAATTAATTAATAAAAGTACTTTCAAATATCCTAATAGGATTAGGAGGCAAATTAATTAAAAGAGTTTAATTAATTATCCCTAATAAGATTATGGAGCTTAATTAATTAAAAGAATTTAATTAATTAAAATAAAACCCAATTCCTTAATTGTTAAGGAGGGTTGTCCACATCTATAATTAAGAGGAGTCTTATTATGGGTGAGGAGGTTGTTGACTTTTACAACACACGTAATTCCAATAGTTGAGAGAGTACGCTCTTTTCTATGAGAGATAGAAAAATTAGGGTTTTGCCAAAATTCCCATCTTCTTGAATCCTTCTTCTTCCTTGGTGGATCACCTCTAGAGGCCAAACAATTGGGTGGCTAACGTTGAACAAAGGAAGGAACCAAATCCCGTGGATTCAAGTTGAACGCAAAAAGGATTGGAGGTGAAATTGTACCTGAGGAAGCTCAGATTTTCAAGGGTATGATTCTTGTTCTTTCTTTTTCGTTTAATTAATAATTGTGCATAAAGGGTGATCCGGGTATATGGTTTGTAAAATTTTTAAAACTCTGATTTTTCACGTTTCCGCTTATTTTGTGCAATTTGATTGCGTTCATGAATATTACAAACCTAACAACCACTTTGGTGGTAATCATGGCCAAGATAATAGAAGTGGAAAATTCAAGAAGATAAGATTTAACGATGATGGGAAGACATTGGCAGCAACACCAACATCGGCAACAAATTATAGGGGAGGAGAACGAACGCCAGTTAGATGCTACAGATGCGGAGAGGAGGGAAACATAAGTCCAAACTGCTCACAGCCATCCAAGGTATATTTTAGTTTTGGAAAAGACGGTCACATAGCTCGATTTTGTCCTGTAACGAAATCAAGTCCAGCTGGGACAGTGGCACCAAAGGCGGATACGGACAAAACAAAGTCGGTGGTGTGACGCCCCCAAATTCGGGTCTCTTCCAACCCGACAGATGGTGCTATACAGTACTACCATTCACACATACATTCAATTGAAAAGTCTCCAATGAACGAATATGTCTTCTATATATTGAAAATAATATTACATTTCCCCAGGTTCTTTATAACCCATTCATTCGTTCTTGTCATACTATTCAATATATTACAAACATTCACCTATACTATTACATAAGAATTCTAAGGGTTCTTTGCCTTGCCCTTATCCTTGCCGGAGCCTTCGGTCCGCTTGATCTTAGCTGTGTTCATATGGTTCAAGCAAGAGTGAGCATGACTAGCTCAACAAGTACTACAATTCTAATAAATCACATGCTTGAAACACAGAACTTATATATCTTCAATAACTGAACAATAGTTACGAAGTACTATCCATAATTCAAAATAGAACTTCTTTTCATTCAAAACGCTTTACAACAACAATATTCAGTAAAACATCAATTCCGGTCCAAGACTTTGAGCATTTCATAAGTTCTTTTGAAAAGGACAACCTGACACTAAGTCCGTAAGTCCGACATTACTTACGAGCACTTCTGGGTGATCAGCCCATAGTACTCTATGTTGATCAAAACTACATTCATTAAACATGTATACGTTTAAGTTGTGGCAACCTCACGTGCCTGTCGTTAAACATTTTAGCATACTTAGTCTTCAATTGAAAACTATACCAATATAACTTGGTAAACATCGTACATGCTTTGATAGAAACATAATTTTTAGTCTAGCCGAAAGAATTGGCTTTGACTTCCTCATACAAAACTTCATGCGAAAGGATACATGAATTACAAAGCTTGTCCAGACTGAACTGGAACAAAGGTTAGAATACTTGCCTTCAGCATCTGCTTATTGATTATAATACATACACTTTAAGTCTCTAAGTCTCTACAATACATGATCATGTAACGTAGCACAATAGGTCACATGTAATCAAGTAGGCGTATTATTATATCTTACCCTTCATCTCAATCTAAATTCTGACTTAGATCTGTTATTATGGTTTCTGGCTTTTCATTACGTCATTCACATTACGTTCATCTTCAATTGATTATTAACCTTTAATCATCATACATTAAGTGTCTAGCAATGCCTTAACAACGTTATATTTATACCTTAGTTCATTGCTAATGAGTTATCTTTCATTCTAAACTTGTAAACATTCTTGTCTGTCAAAACTCATGGACTAAGGCCATTTCACATAGATCTTCATCTCAAGGCGCAAGACGAAAGTTAGCGATATGCCGACGACATACTTTACGGCAATACTGCAGCCCCATTTGGCCTTGGGTTGGCGCCGTGGCGCCAACTCTGTGCCTTAGAAAAATTTTGCAAATTTTTAATTTTGTGAAACTCCCAGACGCATAACTTCTTCGTTATAAGTCCGAATAGGCTTGTTCAAAAGCCTACGGTTCACAAATTCCATACTCTATGCGTTCATGTAAGAATTTTATTTATTTGACTTTATTTGCTAAAAATTCACCTATTAGTTCATTTTTAACGAAAATGATAAACGTCCGTGAACGTTCAACGCTCGTTTCTTCGTTCTAAGTCAGAATCCGGTCATTTTCGAGTCCGTAACTCTATAATGCCAAATATGACTTGTCTCCATCGAAAACCAACGTTTCTGAGTTCAAACACAAAATACGACTTCCATTTCGAGAATTTCACGAATTCGACGATTATCATCCAATCGTGTGAATTCCGGCAAATATTCATTCCTAATGATTCTAAATGGATTTTAACCAACATATGAACATCACAAGTTCCTTATTACACCAACTTTTTGACAAAGTAGGTTTTGACTTATTCTCATATGTCAATGACTTATTTAACATATTAACTATAATTTCTCATGCTTATGACTTAATATGAACTTAAGTCCATCAATCAATGTTCTCATACTATATTGAACATACTAAAATCATATGACCAACATATGACAAGTTCTTCACAAGTTTATCAACTTATTTAGGTTCAAGTTGCTTATTCAACTTATTCGACTTAAGTTCATTCATTAATAACTTATTATATGTTCTTAACAAACAATCCCCCTTCTCTATCAATCCAATCATCGAAGAGATGGAGATAATAGATATGAGTCTTACCCTTGAAGACTATTACTTCACTTCACTTTAAAAAATCAAGCAAAGGTTGAAGTGGCTTATAAGTGCTTATGTGGCTTATTCTCTCTACCAAATAAGTTGCTTAATCTTGAGAGGAAATTGTTGGATAATTTAACAACCAACAAAATGAAATGAAGCTTGGTATTTATAGGCAACTCAAAGTTAGGGTAGAATAGACCTTAAGCCATCCCACCTCCTTAACTAACCTCCTCAACTCCCACCTCCTTACTATTCCTTTCTTGCCTAGCACATCACTTAGTCACCACACAAAATGTTTGCCCATCAAGTCTACCCATTTCTCACTTGGTTTTCCCCATGGATCATAGCTTAATCACATTGGGCTTGCTAATTATCTAGCCTATTTCTTATTAGGCTTATGCTACAATAGATTGGACTTATGATTTATCAAACACTTGGGCTTGAGTATCACATTCTATTGGACTTCTATCATTAAGCTAATAATCCTACAAGTCCATTACATTTAATTAACAACTTAACATATATAATCCTACAAGTCCTTTCTTTGTAGTCAGAAGTCCTACCACAAAATCCATCGTGATATTCTCTCATTTCCACTCCGAAATTTCTAACGATTGTAGCAAGCCACTTGGTCGTTGATGTCCGGCCTTAACTCTTTGACAAGTCAATCACCTACTCACATACTCAGCTATCTCTCTCTTCATGTTCGACCACCAGAAACTCTGTCGAAGATCTTGATACATCTTAGTGCTATCATGATGAATCGAAAACCTTGAACTATAAGCCTCTTGTAGAACCTACTCCTTTAATTCTATCTCATTCGGAACCTAAATTCTTCCTTCAAATCTTAATAATCCCTCATTATCAAGACTGTACTTAATCTGTTTTTCATTGGTTAACCGCTCCTTTACTCGGTCACACTCATCAGTTTTGACCTGCACCTCCTTGATTCTCTTTACGATAGTAGATTGCATCTCCGTTGCAAAAAGTATCTGCCCTACTTCACTTGGCAGCTTCACTTCCAACTCCATCCTAGCCATCTCTGTTATTAACTCAGTTTGAGCCGTTAACAAAGATAACTTTTCCCGACCCTTCCTACTTAAGGCGTCGGCAACTACATTGGCTTTTCCAGGGTGATACAGGATTTCATAGTCGTAATCCTTTATTAACTCCAACCATCTCCTCTGCCTCATATTCAACTCCTTCTGTGTGAAAATATTTTAGACTCTTGTGGTCCGTGTATATCTCACATTTTTCTCCATAAAGATAATGTCTCCATATCTTTAGAGCAAAAACTACTGTGGCTAGTTCTAGATCATGAGTAGGGTAAACTTTCTCATAATCCTTCAACTGCCTAGATGCATATGCAATGACCTTGCCATGCTGCATTTGCACGCAACCAAGTCCTCTATGCGAAGCATCGTTATAAACTACAAAATTTTCTGTGTCATCAGGCAATGACAAAACAGGCGGTTCACTCAACATCTTCTTCAGTTCTTGAAAACTATCCTCACATTTGTCAGTCCAAGCGTATTTCACCATCATCCTCGTCAAGTTAGTCAACGGAGTAGCTATCTTCGAAAAATCCTGGATGAATCTCCGTTAGTAACCCGCTAACCCTAGGAAACTGCGCACCTCAGTCAGTGTTTTCAGTTGTTCCCAATTCATCACGGCTTCCACCTTCACTGGATCTACTGAAATCCCCTCATGGTCAATGACATGACCTAAAAATTATACCTTCTCTAACCAAAATTCACACTTAGTGAACTTCGCATACAACTTCTCATTCCTTAGTGTCTCCAACACTAATCTTAGGTGTTCAGCATGATCTTCTGGCATCTTAGAATAGACTAGAATATCATCTATAAACACCACGCCAAACTTGTCCAATATTGTTTGAACACTCTGTTCATCATATCCATAAATGCAGCTGGTGCAATAGTCAACCCAAATGACAACACCAAAAACTTGTAATGACCATAACGAGTCCTATATGCTGTCTTTGGTACATCCTCCTTTCTAACCTTCAACTGATGATACCCCGTTCTTAAATCTATTTTAGAAAAATACTTATCCCCTTTCAACTGATCAAAAAGTTCATCGATCCTAGGCAATGGGTATTTATTCTTTATCGTTAACTTGTTCAACTCTCGGTAGTCGATACACAGTCTTAACGATCCATCCTTCTTCTTGACAAATAGTACCGGTGCTCCCCACGATGAGACACTCGATTGAATGTACTTCTTGTCTAACAGTTCTTGCAACTGCACCAGCAACTCCTTCATCTCCACTGGCGCCATAGGATATGGTGCCCTGGAAACTGGTGCCGCTCCAGGCACAATGTCTATTACGAACTCTGTCTCCCTATCCGGCGGAAGACCGAACAATTCACTTGGAAATACATTAGTGAATTCTCTCACTATAGGTATTTGTTCCATGGTTGCTACCACTCTCTGGGTATCAACAACATGGCACAAGTAACCTATACATCCCTTCCTCAGTAATTTCCTAGTTTGTGTCATGGTTAGACAACACGAACGTCCCAGCGATCTATTCTCGTAAAATACTACCTGAGGTTGTTTTAACGTCTTAATATTCACACATTTCTTTTGACAATCTATAATTTCCCCATGGTTCACTAACCAATCCATTCCGATAATTACGTCGAATTCTCCTAACTTTATCGGTAACTAATCTACCGATAATTTACAACCCCGTATGTCTACGCAACAACTCCTATGAATATCTTCAACAAGAATTACGTCTTCATTCGCTACCTTAATATTTAAAGGTATAGGCAACTTTTCAGGAAGTAATCCTAATCGTTTAGCAAAATCGCATGCTATAAACGAAAAAGTAGCACCCGAATCAAACAGCACGTAAGCATTTATGTCGTTAATAGAAATAATACCTGCGACAATGTCCCTTGATGCAACTGCATCTTGGACTGTCATGTTAAAGGTACGACCCATCGGCCTACCCGGCTACGCTAGACCCCCAATAGCTACCTTACCTCTATTAGTGCCCCGGTTCCCGTCTGTCCCCTTCTTCGGGCAATTCTTTACCATGTGGTCAGTTGACCCACACACAAAACATTCGTGATTCTTCTTCGGACTTGGATAGTTAGGCACAATATGCCCCTCCTATCCACAGTTGTAACAGACGACCTTCCCCTTGAGACAGACTCCTAAGTTAGTCTTCCCATAGGTCTTGCAGGCCTCCATCCTCCTCTTTGGGTCTCCTTGCTTCCCTCTGGTATCCCTAGAGCTAAATATCTTCCTCTTCTGACCCTCGCCACTACCACTGGCTCCCTCAATCTTTACTCCCCCATCTACTTTACCCTTGCTCTTCTTGTCCTTGTGGTATTGACTTAGAGCCTCACTACCACCCTCGACGATTATCGCCTTCTCTAAAATGGTTCAAAAAGAAGTACTTTGGAATACCGAAATATGATTATAAAGCCAGGGTTTCAAGCCCTGCTCGAACCGTCACGCCTTCCTAACCTCGGTATCCACTTGGTGTGGAGTGAACCTTGCCAGTTCATTAAACTTGGCGGGCATATTGGGGAACTGTCATGTCCCCTTCTTTCAATTCTAGAAACTGCATCTCCATCCTTCCCTGCATGCTTGTGGGAAAGTAGTTCTCGAAGAATATCTCCTTGATCCTCTCCCACGTCAGATTCGCTATCCCAGCCCTAGCGTGATTGGCTTCCCACCAAAAGTTGGCCTCTCCCTTCATCATATAGGTCGCAAAAGTAACCTTTTGGGTCTCGTCGATATTTGCTATCACAAATGCCTTCTCTATTTCCTTAACCCACGTTTGGGCTTCAATAGGGTCCCTAATTCCTTTGAACTCCGGCGGACCCACACTCTTGAAATCCTTAAAGGTAGTAGCTCTTGCTACTCCTGGATTTACGGGGATATTAGCCCCTATTCTATTAAATGCGGCTGTTATTAAATTAACAAACTCCTGCATCGGAGTAACCGGACCTCCTTCCGGTTGATTCACATTAGCACCTTAATTACGTTGTACTCTTCTCAGCGGCATTTTACTGATACAATACACACATTTTGTTATTATTCCTTTCTTTATTAGTTATCTTTTAATATTAAACAATAACTCCAACATCCATTACTCATTGCTTTCCATAAAAAGGACTTATATTCATTCTTCGTAGTGTAATACTACATCGGTCACATTACACAGCCTAAGCTGATTACATTACTTTCTCGCTATTGCTTTCCAAAAATTGAGATTTACAAAAGACTACCCTTCGCTATACAAAGAGGGCTTTACGTCACTACTAATTACAAAATATTTACATACTGAAACTACTCTAGCTACTACTAGTCTACATCTGCCTCAAGGCATTATTGAAATCTGCCTTGGCAAGACCGGCAATAATATCACGGCTGATAATATGTCGCGTATGTCCCACC
This sequence comes from Panax quinquefolius, assembly GCA_020205615.1. Taxonomy (NCBI): domain Eukaryota; kingdom Viridiplantae; phylum Streptophyta; class Magnoliopsida; order Apiales; family Araliaceae; genus Panax; species Panax quinquefolius. Next base: position 356,743 of record JAINUW010000805.1, read on the forward strand.
TCTACAGGATAACCAGCTACCTGCTGCTGGAAATCTGCGTGAGAACTCCTATGGATATAGGACATTCTCCCTATCTTCTGTAGTTTGGTCTTTAGCTCCTCCTTGAGCTGAAAGACCTCATGCTTTAACTCGTGGACTTTGTCCTTAGCCAAAATTCTCTCATAATGCTCCTGCTCCCACATGGACTCGACATCAGTCTTGTCCTCTATAACAGTTTGGAGCTCTGCCTTCAGCTCCTTAACCTCCTGAGAGTAATGAATATTTCTATCCAAATCGATACATGAACAGAGACATCATCGACCCTCCGGGAGCTATCTCATTTGCTACTATAACCGGATTAAAGGACACTGTCTCCACTTCCTCCTCTATCATCCCATCGAATATTGACATGTAGTCAGCATCATCTGAGTCTCCAGACTCAATAACTACCACCTCCGGATCTGCTGCTATGGGGTTCGGTAAAACCTCTATTTGGTTATCCGATTCTTCACTAATGGCTTGACCATCTACAAACATTTCGTTTACTCCTGACATCTACACAAAATAATTAATTTTATTAGTACACGTCAGTAGAATAATAAAAAACACATAACATAATCATAATGCATTTTTATAAGGTTATTTTCTTCTTGTACTTCTTTGACTTCTCTTAAGGTTATGACTTAAGGTTTTTAATCTCCCCTTAAGTTTTATAACCTAATGCTTTGATACCAACCTGTCATGCCCCCAAATCTGGGTCTCATCCAACCCGACAGATGGTGTTATACGGTACTACCATTCACACATACATTCAATTGAAAAGTCTCCAATGAACGAATATGTCTTCTATATATTTAAAATAATATTACATTTCCCCAGGTTCTTTATTTACCATTCATTCGTTCTTGTCATAATATTCAATATATTACAAACATTCACCTATACTATTACATAAGAATTCTAAGGGTTCGTCTTCGCCTTGCCCTTATCCTTGCCGGAGCATTCGGTCCGCTCGATCTTAGCTGTGTTCATATGGATCAAGCAAGAGTGAGCATGACTAGCTCAACAAGTACTATAACTCTAATAAATCACATTCTTGAAACACAGAACTCGTATATCTTCAATAACTGAACAATTGTTACGAAGTACTATCGATAATTCAAAATAGCACTTCTTTTCATTCAAAACGTTTTACAACAACAATATTCAGTAAGACATCAATTTCGGTCCAAGACCTTGAGCATTTCATAAGTTCTTTTGAAAAGGACGACCCGACACTAAGTCCGTAAGTCCGACATTACTTACGAGCACTTTTGGGTGATCAGTCCATAGTACTCTATGTTGATCAACACTACATTCATTAAACGTGTATACGTTTAAGTTGTGGCAACCTCACGTGCCTGTTGTTAAACGACGAAAATATTTTAGCATACTCAATCTTCAATTGAAAACTATACCAATATAACTTGGTAAACATTGTACATTCTTTGATAGAAACATAATTTTAAGTCTAGGTGAAAGGATTGGCTTTGACTTCCTCATACAAAACTTCATGCGAAAGGATACATGAATTACAAAGCTTGTCCAGACTGAACTGGAACAAGGGTTAGAATACTTGCCTTTAGCGTCTGCTTACTGATTATAACACGTACACTTTAAGTCTCCAAGTCTCTACAATACATGATCATGTAACGTACTACATTAGGTCACATGTAATCAAGTAGGCGTATTATTATATCTTACCCTTCATCTCAATCTAAATTCTGACTTAGATCTGTTATTATGGTTTCTGGCCTTTCATTATGTCATTCACATTACGTTCATCTTCAATTGATGATTAACTTTTAATCATCATACATTAAGTGTCTAACAATGACTTAACAACATTATATTTATACCTTAGTTCATTGCTAATGAGTTATCTTTCATTCTATACTTGTAAACATTCTTGTCTGTCAAAGCTATGGGACTGGCGCGCAACGCCACACTTAGCATTTTATCTCACGCAGCGATGCGAGTTAGCAGTATGCCCTGACACTATTACGGCGTTGCAGCGCCATCCATTTGGCCTTGGGTTGGCGCCGCGGCGCCAACTCTGTGCCTTAGAAAAATTTTACAAATTTTTAATTTTGTGAAACTCCCGGACGCATAACTTCCTTGTTATAAGTCCGAATTGGCTCGTTCAAAAGCCTACGGTTCACAAATTCCATTGTCTACGCGTTCATTCAAGAATTCTATCTATTTGACTTTGTTTGCTAAAATTTCACCTATTAGTTCATTTTTAACGAAAACGATAAACGTCCGTGAACGTTCAACACTCATTTCTTTGTTCTAAGTCAGAATCCGGTCATTTTCGAGTCCGCAACTCTATAATTCCAAATATGACTTGTCTCCATCGAAAACCAACGTTTCCGAGTTCAAACACAAAATACGACTTCCATTTCGAGAATTTCATGAATTCGACGATTATCGTCCAATCGTGTAAATTCTGGCATATCTTCATTCCTAATGATTCTAAATGGATTTTAACCAACATATTAACATCACAAGTTACTTATTACACCAACTTTTTGACAAATTAGGTTTTGACTTATTCTCATAAGTCAATGACTTATTTAACTTATTAACTATAATTTCTCAGGCTTATAACTTAATATGAACTTAAGTCCATCAATCAATGTTCTCCTATAATATTGAACATACTAACATCATATGACCAACATATGACAAGTTCTTCACAAGTTTATCAACTTATTTAGGTTTAAGTTGCTTATTCAACTTATTCGGCTTAAGTTCGTTCATTAATAAATTATTACATGTTCTTAACACACAATCCCCCTTCTCTATCAATCCTATCATAGAAGAGATGAAGTTAATAGATATGAGTCTTACCCTTGAAGACTATTACTTCACTTCACTTTGATAAATCTAGCAAAGGTTGAAGTGGCTTATAAGTGCTTATGTGGCTTATTCTCTCTACCCAATAAGTTGTTTAATCTTGAGAGGAAATTGTTGGATGAATTAACAACCAATAAAATGAAATGAAGCTTGGTATTTATAGGCAACTCAAAGTTAGGGTAGAATAGACATTAAGCCATCCCACCTCCTTTAATCCACCTCCTTAACTAACCTCCTCAACTTCCACCTCCTTACTATTCCTTTCTTGCCTAGCACATCACTTGGTCACCACACAAAATGTTTGCCCATCAAGTCTACCCATTTTTCACTTGGTTTGCCCCATGGATCATAGCTTAATCATATTGGGCTTGCTAATTATCTAGCCTATTTCTTATTGGGCTTATGCTACAATAGATTGGACTTATGATTTATCAAACACTTGGGCTTGAGTATCACATTCTATTGGACTTCTATCATTAAGCTAATAATCCTAGAAGTCCATTACATTTAATTAACAACTTAACATATATATACCACGTATAATTCTCGTATGCTAACTCGTATACTAACTTATAATATACGTTATTTCATTCTCCATACACAATAGTATAATACATCGCATTATACTTACATTCATTACTTCGTACCATGCATACGCATCATACGATTACAACTTTCTTTCCTTAACGCTTAATAAACCTAACGTTCCCAAATTAAGTCCGCATGCGAAATATTACATTTTCCATACTTAGATTATTATTACATAATCCATCTCATATTGATATTATAACATTACGAATTTCTCGAAAATTCAAAAATAATTCCCGAACAGAAATCGATGAATAGTGTTTTTCAGAAAATTTCTCGAAAAACTTTTATTTCTGTTTTAGAAATTCAAACACTTTAATTCTCCCACATAGTTAAAATAATACGGCTTTTCGACGTTTCTAGGTTATAAAACTACAATCATCTTATCAACACGTAATAATAATAAATAATATTATTTTATTCATTATTAAAAATATTTATAAAGGTTCTATTTTTCGAGGCGTTATGGTGTTTTTTTAGGAGAGCGTTTTTGTGAATTCTCAAAAGCGAAAGTAACTTAACGAAGTTAGAAACGGGTTAGTTAATTATAAATTCTTCTTAAGTCTATACCTTATTAGAATCTGGGTTCTACCCATTCTTTTATCTCTCTTGCTTGCGCTCAGCGTTTAAATTTGACCCCAAAGAAGTTAGACTTTGACTTATTGGTTGAAACTTCTTTAGTAGAAACCTTCGTTACCTACACTGTTTATAAATCTCGTTGATTCAAATCGACACTTTCATGTTACCTGGTTATCTTATCTCTTTGAAAATACTTTCCCTTGATGTGATTTTAGGAATCGATTGGTTAACTACTCATCATGCCAAAATTGATTATTTTCGTAAGGTTGTTAGCTTTCATATTCCTAACCAACCTGTTATGCGAATTCAAGCAACCAAACCACTAAAGTTAATCACTATCATATCATGCCATAAGTAAAGAGCCCCGATCCTTTCGTTGTTGACTTCCTTGTGTGGAATGCACCGAAGCCAGACTTTCTGTGATGCCCCCAAAACAGGTATACATCACCCATATTGAGTCGCCAAATACATGGTACATAAATCAAATACAAACTTAATTATACAATAATCGTGTAAAATACGAAAAAACATAGCTAAGAGTTTAAACAAGAATATTGTCATCTAGATAATATCCACACTTAATGGTGTCCTCATTACAATTATTATCACATTATTCCGTAGAATAGTGAGGACTACTAAAGCAATTTATCTTGCACCATCACTCCATTCCCCGACTCGTCCCAGCTATATTCTCATTTTCTGAAGAGAACCATAAAAGAAAGGGTGAGCTCAACTAGCGCAGTAAGAAATATTATGACTAAGATAATGCAGAATAAATTATCCTTAGCCTTCAACAAATATAACAACCGATCTGATATAATAGACAACAAGTTTTAGATCAACAACTGCAGCGAAAATAAGCAATCCATTAGAAGAGTAAAGTAGAGCATAAAATCTACTATCTTCTATGATTTAAAAAGTTTTTCATCAACTTTATCGTTGAGACTCAACTTAATAAATAAAATCGAATCATCCCTACACCATGGCCAAGGATATTCATGTAATCATCAATGGTCATGATTATACCGAATAATCCCTGGTCATAATCATACCAACAACTGTCCATCAATGAACTACAGGCCAATGAGGACTTTTACTACATCATTCGTCACATTACGGTCATGATTATACCGAATAATCCCTGGTCATAATCATACCAAGTCCATCTATGCACGTAAGTCAAAAATGACTTTAATCATAATATAAGCATGAAGATGATGACAATGACATAATAATTCAATAAAACAAGTTCAAGGATAAATTTTAAAGATTTATAATTTAATTTATCCAGAAATCAATAACATCCAAATTGTCAACATGATACTGCTTTGTAGAGTAAAATTCAAGAATAATATTCATGTACCAAAAATAATTTGGACAGAAAACAAATATATTTTTCGGGTGAATAGTATCCCGTGAATAGTTCTTCGGGAATAGTACCCCGACACGAAAAGTGTCCCAAATACACGAGTGAATGATACTAGAGTGAATAGTAATTAGGTGAATAGTAACCCATGAATAGTACTCTGGCGCGAAAAGTGCCCCGAATATCTGAGTGAATAATACTAGAGTGAATAGTAATTGGATGAATAGTAACCTATGAATAGTAACTCATAACAGAAAAATATCAAAGAAAATGATATTTTATGACTAGTACAAAAGAAATGATATCCCGGATTAGTATAATAGAATATACGAAACTGCAAATGGATTTTCACCCGCCTTGCGGTAATCCACGTAGATAGATCATTTCCACAATTTAATAAAGAATGAATACGAAGGATCATTCACCATACATGCGGTAATCCACACAGACATGTTATTCCAACAGAATAATAAAGAATGGAATAACAATAGAATTCACCATGCATGCGATAGACCGCACATACAGGTTATTCCCAATAGAATAATAAAGAATGGAACCAGGTCATGCTTAATCTGCACAGACAGGATATTCCAACAGAATAATAAAGAATGGAACCAGGTCATGCGTAATCTGCATAGACATGATATTCCAACAGAATAATAAAGAATGGAATAGAAACAGAATTCACCAGGCATGCGATAGACCGCACAGACAGGTTATTCCAACAGAATAATAAAGAATAAAATAACAACAGAATTCACCAGGCATGCGATAAACCGCACAGATAGGTTATTCCAACATAATAATAAAGAATGGAATAACAGAAGAATTTCACCATGTATGCGGTACTTCGTATAGACATGTTATTCTAACATAATAATAAAGAATGGAATAACAACCCTTACGAGTATTGAAAGAAAATAACTCTCTTCATGAATACGAAAGAATAATACCCCTTACACAATAATGATATCCCTTACTTATAACGGTTGAACGAAAATAATATTCCTTACGAATATTGACCGGAAATAATATTCCTTACGAATATTAAACGAATATGATGAATATTGAATGATAATAATATTCATACGAATACGAAAATAATATCTCTTCAGAATATAAAAATAATAATACCCCTTACCTCAAAGAAATGGATCTTTGGAATAGTGAGGTAGCGAGACTTCTCTTTCTTTCTCTCTATAATTTCTCTCTATAATAATTGCTCTATAGCTTTAGTGAATTGGTGAAAAATAATGAAGGAATGAGCTTCTATTTATAGGAAAATACAGTTTCGATAATTGCACATTTTGGAGCTCGAAATATTACAATATAATACCTCCCTCTTTTTCTTCATTTTTAATTTAGTCCTGCAATGATTATCAAACTTGCACCACCTCCCCTAATAGTAAATCATCTGAATCAATAGTAAATCATGTGACTCAATAGTTTTAGACATGTGAAAATACGAATTACAGTATAGTACTTCCATCTATACCTCTATTTTTAACTTAGTCATGCAAGTATTATCAATCTTGCACCAACTCCCCTAATAGTAAATGAATGTGAATCAATTGTACACACATGTGAACAAATAGTAATACTCATGTGAATCAATAGCAATTAATTGCTTATTTATCCGGTTAATTACCCGATTGGTCAATATAACCTGCAGACATCAATTATTATCGAAATAAATGTCAATTTTCACTAACACTAATAATTCCAATACAATGGAACTATCAATTTCATCTTTAATCAACACGAACTTATTCATCATTAATATTATAATTCACAATATTTAACAACCAGGTCATTCCCAAGAAAGAGGGGGCTTTCCAATAAGAATTTCTCCTTATTGGCGCGCAATTAGGTGACAAAACCTCTCCTTGACAGAACTTCTAGACATTGTCAATATTGCAAATAATAATATGAATAACTTTGTCGTCTAAATTATTGATTTAATAATATAACATATTATACAGATGATACTGTGATAATAATTGAATCAATAATATGAGAGATATGATCAAAGAACATTCATTGTAGCAATAATTGAGTATAACTGAGTGACTTCTTACGTAAGCATCAATAATAAATACCATGTGCTACTATGCAACCACGCATATTACTGTACTTTTACTACCGATTATTTTATGAGAACTTGTTTACTTTGAAATTTTTTCACATATCACCCTTAACTATAACTTTTTATCAATTTAACCATTTACTAAATAGAATAATTATAAGAAAACTGAATACTTTCATTTCATAAAATTCAGGGTCTCACACTTTCTATAGGGGAAGCCGTGAATAACGGTGGCAAGTTGATAGGTATCAATGTGACGTGCTATCTAATTCTTGGGATGAGAGTCACAATTTTGAATGATATTTCTATTGTTAATAAATTTTTGACGTATTCTTGAAGACTTCTTAGCCTACCCCTAGAGCGTGAAATCAAATTTTGTATTGACCTCAATACAAAACCCATTTCTAAAACCCTCAAATATTTCTTCACCTAAAATGAACGTAACATGCACCAAAGATGTTGGCTCAAACTGTTGAAGGTTACGAGCATACCATTTAATATCATCGTGGAAGAGTGAACGTTGTAGCTGGCGCATTGAGTAGAAGATCGTATGCGTTTATGAGTGCGATGTTGTTAACACAAAAACCCATTTCGTAGAACTTACAAATGATAAAGATAGAATTAAAGACTTTAAGGACCCACGTGGTGATATCAAATATACGATTAAAATCAATTTTAATCAAAAATGTTAAAGCTGCTCAAGCTTCAGACCCGAAGCTGATGAAAACGAAGAAGAAGGTTCAAGAAGGTGTTATCTCAACCATCGATTTAAATTATCCATTTGAAATCCTCGATCGAGTAGGAACTGTGGCCTATAGACTTTCCTTATCACTAAGTATGTCGTATGTTCATAACATTTTTCACGTATCGATGTTACGTAAATATGTGGACGACCCGAACCACGTTATTGAATTAGAACTAGACGGGATAACAGAAGATTTAACGTATGAGGAGATACATGTTAAAATCTTAGATAAGAATTATCATATTCGACACTCAAAGGTTATACCTCAAGAGTTAGAATCTGACGAGGTATCCTCACCTCTTCGGCATACCAAGTACATACGTAAATTTCGAGGGCGAAATTTCATAAGGAGGGGAGATTGTAAGACCTCGGATTTTATGAAATAAAAGTATTCAATTTTCATATAATTATTATGTTATTTAGTAAATGGTTAAATTGATAAAGGTTAAAGTTAAGGGTGATATTTGAAATTTTTTCAAAGTATGCAAGTTGTAATAAAATATTCGTTGTGTCGAGGAATAATCGATTGGTCGGGGAATATTTATTTTAACAGGGAATATTTTTATGACGGCACAATCATTGGTGGACCCCGCAATAAAAGTATTGTCGTAGTTAGAAAATGACAAAATTATCTTTTTATAAAAATAACGGAGAAAGTGTTATCGTTAAAACTGTTGAACTACCCGGTAGTAAAAGTATAGTAATACGTGTGGTTGCATAGTAGCACACGGTATTGGTATTGATTATTGATGCTTACATAAGAACTCACTCAGTTATAATCAATTATTGCTACAGTAATTGTTGCATCGTATCTCTCATATTATTGATTCAATTATTATCACAGTATCATCTGCATAATATGTTATATTATTAAATCAATAATTGAGATGGCAAAGTTATTCATATTATTATTTGCAATATTGACAATGTCTAGAAGTTCTATCAAGGAGAGGGTTGGTCACCTAATTTAACGCCAATAAGGACAAATCCTTATCGAAAAGCCCCATCTTTCCTGGGAATGACCTGGTTGTTAAATATTATGAGTTGTAATATTAATGATGAATAAGTTCGTGTTGATTAAAGATGAAATTGATAGTTCCATTGTGTGGAAATTATTTGTGTTAGTGGAAATTGACATCTATTTCGATACCAATGGATGTTTGGAGGTTATATTGACTAATTGGGTAATTAACCAGATAAATGAGCAATTAATTACTATTAATTCATATGCTTATAACTATGTGTTCGCATGTGTGTACTATTAATTCACATAATTTACTATTAGGGGAGTTGGTGCAAGATTGATAATACGTGCATGACTAAATTAAAAATGGAGGTATAGATGAAGGTACTATATTATAATTAATTTTTTCACATATTTAGATCTATTGAGTCACATGATTTACTATTAGGGGAGGTGGTGCAAGTTTGATAATACTTGCAGGACTAAATTAAAAATGAAGAAAAAGAGGAAGGTATTATACTGTAATATTTTAAGCCCCAAAACGCGCAATTATCGAAACTATATTTTCCTATAAATAGAAGCTCATTCTTCCTTCATTTCTCACCAATTCACTAAAGCTATAAAGCAATTATTATAAAGAGAAATTATAGAGAGAAAAAGAAGAGAAGTCTCGCTACCTCACAATTCCAATTATCCAGCTTTTCTTCTAAGGTAAAGGTATTATTTTTTTCAGTATTCATGAAGAGAGTTATTTCTTTCAATATTCGTAAGGGTTGCTATACCATTCTTTATTATTACATTGGAATAACCCGCCTATCATTGATCTATCGCATGCCCGGTGAATTCTTACGTTATTCCATTCTTTATTATTACGTTAGAATAACTCGTCTGTGTGGTCTATCGCATGCTCGGTGAATTCTTACATTATTCCATTCTTTATTATTCTGTTTGAATAACCTGTCTATGCGTTCTATCGCATGCCTGATGAATTCTTCTATTATTCTATTCTTTATTATTCTGTTGGAATAACATGTATGCATCGTGATTCTATCGCATGCTCGGTGAATTCTTACATTATTCCATTCTTTATTATTCTATTGTAATAACATGTCTGTGCGGTCTATCGCATGCCTGGTGAATTCTTTTGTTATTCCATTCTTTATTATTCTATTGGAATAACCTGTCTGTGAGGTCTATCGCATGCCTAGTGAATTCTTCTATTATTCCATTCTTTATTATTCTGTTGGAATAACCTGTCTGTGCGGTCTATCGCATGCCTGGTGAATTCTTCTATTATTCCATTCTTTATTATTTTGTTGGAATAACCTGTCTATGCGAACTACCGCATACATGGTGAAATTCTTCTGTTATTCCATTCTTTATTATTGTGTTGGAATAACCTGTCTATGCGAACTATCACATACAAGGTGAAATTATTCTATTATTCCATTCTTTATTATTATATTGGAATAACATGTCTACGTGGACTACCGCATGCATGATGAATGACCCTTCATATTCATTCCTTATTAAATTGTGGAAATAATCTGTCTACGTGGATTACCACATGACGGGTGAAAATCCATTTGTAGTTTCATATATTCTATTATACTCATTTGGTTAAAGTTTTAGCTTCTATACTTCATGAAATTAGTAGAATATCCTGGATATTTGCGCTTCATCCAGTATCTTTTCATGGAAATATTCTTCTGAGCATTCTTGAATTTTACTCCACAAAGCAGTATCATGTTGACAATTTGGACATTATTGATTTCTTGATAAATTATATTATAAATCTTTAAAATTTATTGTTGAACTTGTTTTATTGAATTATTATGTCATTGTCATCATCCTCATGCTTATATTGTGATGAAAGTCATCTTTGGCTTATGTGCATAGATGGACTGGTATGATTATGACCAAGGATTATTTCTTATAATCATGACCGTAATGTAACGAATGATGTGGTAAAAGTCGTCATTGGCCCGTAGTGCATTGATGGACAGTTATAAGTATGATTATGACCAGGGATTATTCGGTATAGTCATTACCATTGATGATTACATGAATATCCTTAGCCCGTAGTGCAGAGATGATTCGATGATATGGTTTATTTATTAAGCTGAGTCTCAGCGATAAAGTTGATGAAAAACTTTTAAATCATAGAAGATAGTAGATTTTATGCTCTACTTGATTCTTCTAATGGATTGCTTATTCCACTACAGTTGTTGATCTAAAACTTGTTGTCTATTATATTCTATCAGTTTTTATAGTGTTGAAGGCTAAGGATAATTTATCCTGCATTATCTTAGTCATAATATTTCTTACTAGGCTAGTTGAGCTCACCCTTTTCTTTCAATGTTCTCTTCAGGAAATGAGAATATAGCTGGGACGAGTCGGGAAATGGAGTGATGGTCCAGGATAAGTTGCTTTAGTAGTCCTCACTATTCTGTGAAATAGTGTGATAATAATTGTAATGAGGACTCCATTGAGAGTGGATATTGTCTAGAAGGAAATATTCTTGTTTAAACTCTCAGCTATGTTTTGTTGTATTGTACACGACAATTGTATAATTAAGTTTGTATTTGATTTTGTACCATGTATTTGGCGACTCAAGATGGGTGATGTATACCTGTTTTGGGGGCGTCACAGCTAGTGTGTCCTACCTAAGCTTATTTGATATTTAATGGGTCAGTAGGAGCATAGGGTTAATAGTGTGATATGTTAATTTTTTTAATTAGCACTTATTTTGTGACAGTAAAATGGCATTTAAAAATGCTAAGATAAGCAATGGAGCACAAGAGACCGTTGAGTCACTGCTGATCAATAACCAAGATAATGTGCATCAAAAAGGCAATAATCATCCTGTAAAAAATAATACCGACCAAATGACAAACATTTGTATGTTTAGGAACTTTTTAGAATTCATGAAAAATCAAACGAGAGAGACTACTGTGCAAAATGCAGGTGGAAACACTGGAAACTCACGGATGGTCACCGCTAAGCAGTTCAAGGAGCTCGGACCACTGAAGTTTTTTGGAAAGCAAGAACCACTTACGGCAGAGACGTGGATAAAGCAGATCACCAAGATATTTGATGTCTTGGGATGCTCCGAGGAGCAAATTGTTTCCTTTGCCACCTTCATGTTTCTTGGAGAGGTAGATTACTGGTGGGAATCCGTAAAGTGTACTCAGTCTGCCGCACTCATGATGTCTTGGGAGAAGTTCCAAGAATTGTTCAACGACAAGTATTTTCCCGAAAGTAGAGTTCATCAAGTTAGAGCAAAATAATAGGACTGTGTCGCAGTACAAAGCTAAGTTTGCAGAGCTATCCCAGTTTGCATCTCATTTAGTAGATAACGAGGAGAGAATGACGTGAATGATTTTGCGAGGTTTGAAACCCGAAATACGTCAATACCCCATTTCTCACAAACTGTGTTTATATTCAGATGTAGTGAATAGGGCTCAGTTAGTGGAGCGGGATTATGAGTCAGCTCAACCAAAACATAACGACCAAGAACACGATAATAATTGTACCGGTGGCAATGGTCATCGGAACAATGATAACCACGTGGAGGAAATTATCATGCCAGAAATGGTAACAACTTCGGTGGTAATCATGACCAAGATAATAGAAGAAACGATTCAAGTGGAAATTTCAAGAAGAGAAGATTTAACGATGACGGGAAGACATCAGCAGCAACACCAGCACCAGTAATAAATTCAAGGGGAGGAGAAAGACTTCCAGTTAGATGCTACAGATGCGGAGAGGAGGGACACATAAGTCCAAACTGTTCACAGCCTTCCAAGGTATGTTTTAGTTGTGGAAAAGACGGTCATATAGCTCGATTTTATCTTAAAGAGAAATCAAGTCCAGCTGGGACGGTGGAACTAAAGGCGGATAAGTACAAAATAAAGTCAGTGGTTTCAAAAAGAGCATTTGTCGTGACTTCCCAAAATACAAGGAACCCGAACGAAGTTATCACGGGTTAGTTAATCATAAATTCTTGCGAAGTCTATACCTTATTTGATATCGGTTCTACGCGTTCTTTTATTTCTCATGCTTGTTCTCAACGTTTGAACTTGACTCTTGAGAAATTAAACTTTAACTTATCTATTGAAACTTCGTTAGGAGAAACTTTCATTACATCTACTATTTATAAATCTTGCCTGATTCAAGTTGGGACCATCACATTACATGTTGATCTCATCTCTTTAAAGATACTTGCATTTGATGTGATTTTAGAGATTGATTGGTTAACTACTTTTCATGCCAAAATTGAAGTCATTCGTTTATTGAAAAACGGATGTCAAGCTTTCTTAGCCCATGTCATGGACTTGAACAAAAATATGTCAGATTTGAATAATATTTCTGTTGTTAATGAATTTCCTGACATATTTCCCGAAGAACTTCCTAGCCTACCCCTAGAGCGTGAAATCAAATTTTGTATTGACCTTGATCCCGATGCAAAATCCTCAAATATTTCTTCACCCAAAATGAACGTAATGTGCGCCGAAGACGTTGGCTCAAGCTGTTGAAAGATTACGATCATACCATTTAATACCTGTAACGAATAAATTTTTAAATTTTTCGAGTTGTGATTCTGGGGACAGAATCATTTTAAGGAGGGAAGGATGTAACGATCGAGAAATTTATAATTTAATTTAAATGTTTATTGAATTAAATAAATATTTTAAATTATTTATTTATTGAGATAAATAAATAATTGATGAATTGTGGTGAATTAATTTAGTAACTAAATTGGTTAGTATTAATTAGATTGAGTAATGATAATTTTATCTGATGGATTTAATTTAAGGAAATAATTAAATTAAATCAATTGCTTAATATTTAAGAAAATAATTACATTAAATGAATTATTTAATTTAAAGGAAATAAATAAATTAACTAAAGTTATGTTTATAATTTATTAATTAAATTAGATATATAATTATTTATTAATTATAAGTATAATGATAATAAGATTTTTATTATTACAAGTTATTTAAATTAATTAAGCTAAAGTTATTTGGTTAACTAGAGTGTGACACATGAAATCATATAATATAATATTATTAAAATAATTTAGTTTGGGAAATAGCTGCTTAGCCAAACAAGGCCTTGTGGCCTTTGGCTTGTTTCTAACTGACGCCTTTTTGTTTTTTTAACTGACGTACGTGGGATTGTGGCCAGTGTATATTTCCTACGCGTCATATTTTTCCCCTAAGGCTAGTTATCAGTGAAGAGCATAGAGGGCTTGGAGAGAGATAAGATAGAAAAACACAAAGGAGATTGAGAGTGAGAGCTTGAGAGAATTTTCTGTGATTATCAAGTGGAAGAGAAGGGTTTGCTAATTCTTTTGCTAATCAAGGTATAAACTCTCCTTATTTTAACTTTTAGTTTGGTTATATATATATATATATATATATATATTCTATGTGATTAGAAATCACATGAATTTTGGTATATATATATATGTTCATATAGTTTTGAAAAATTTGTTAATCATCATATATGGTTGATGCTTGTTTGTTAAATATATGAAATTTGGGTTTGTAGGGAGAAAAATATATAACAGTGTTTGTTTATACATGAAAATTGGCTTTAGAAGGTACAAAATTCTTATATGTGTTGTAATCTGCAAATTTAAGTTGGATTGTGTTAATATGTGAAGAAACGAAGGCGGCATAATTTAAATCATGTTAATTTGTTAAGAAACGAGTTCGTGGCGATCGAATTCGCTAAATATGTGAAAATGATGAAATTTGGAAACATTAGGGTTTTGATTCCTTAAACTTGAATATATATGATGTTTTTGTATATAGAATGGTGTATAACATGCTTAACTATGTTATTACAGAGTTTTAGATGATTAGTTTTATAAATTTTGTAGTGTTTTAGGTTGAATTGGGTGACTGCTATGTAACAGAAGCATGCGGTTTAGCGTCTCAGTGCAGTCAAATACCGCGCCATTACCATAGTTAAAGAAGCAATGATTAATGCTTAATCGGTTTTATCTTAGCGAGAACAAATAAGCAATTGTCTTAAGTCTTAAAGGCAAGGGACAAGTAGCAAGGCCGCGTTCTCGAGCCAGTGAAGTGACACTTATTTGCAAGTCATATATAATGGACTTATATTAGTTTAGCATGCATGTTAATGATGTTGAGGCATAATATAAACTACAATAACAGATTGTCATGCGTTGTAATATAAAGTGTAAAAGAATTTAAGTGATTACTTGAATAAGCTAGGTAATGGAAACTAAAAGTGATGTTTTCAAAAGTTAGAGATGAACGATTAAGTTATGTTGGATCGTAATGAGATTTCAGAGGCGTTAAGGATGTTAACCAACATGGTTAGATGTTAGGTTAGTATTATGACCTAAATGATGGGTTAAAACCCATTGTGTTAATATTCATACAACTAATTGTTGTTGTGATTTCAATGATATATGTGTAGGGTAATTGGAGATTATTTTACGCTTATGTAGCTTACAAACAAGGCAAGTTTCTAAACCTTAACTCTTTACATTGATCAAGCTTTCTAACTTCACTCTTTTCATATTGAATGCAAGTTCCCATTACTAAATCATTATTGTACAAGTTTCTAAAATTCTTTGTAAATTTGAGCAAGCCTAGTCTATCTTGAGTATGTTTGTACAAGCTCTTGTAACCTAATTCGTTACATCGACCGAGTTTCACTTTCCTAATTATTACACAAAGCATATATTGTTCTAATACGTCGATTCAAATGAGATTGTTCTAACTCTTTTGGATATAGCACTTTGCATGTATATCATGTTTATTCAATTATATATTCATGTTATCCGATCTTTGACTTTGATAGCGTTGTTCAGTTATACATTCTTGTATTAGACCTTCAATTAGTAAGCAAACTCTTATTAATTAAATTAATCTATAATTGAATAGTGTTCTAAAATTCTAGAAACACTGATAAGCTAGTTCCAAACTAAACTTTCTTTAGTGCTGAAATTCTAAATTCAAACTAAGACGAACAACCCTAACATAGAGGATTTTTTACGTGTAACGTTTAGATGTTTGTGCACAATACATGGTACAAAGGGCTGATCCCCCTAAGTACATTAAGAATGGTCCGTATAGTCTAAATGACTGTTAAGGTTGGGTAATAATACCTAAGTACCAGGGACATAGTTCGTGGTCTTAAGACCCTCAGATATTAATGTTTGAACTTGTTTTCTATTTTGATTCGTGGAACAAGTTCATTATTGTTCAGCTTTCGTTGTTCATTCTCATGTTGTTGTCATTACTACATTCTATATCAGTGAGCATTTGTTTGCTCACTCTTGCAATTAACATTGCAGCTAAAGTGGAGAAAGTTGATGAGCCATCTACTAGCAAAGGAAAGGGCAAAATGTCCAAGTGTTGAAGACTTACAAGAAATTTATTTAAATGTTTTATGTTACTAGACTTGTTTTATTTTATGATGTATTCCGCAAACTGATGTAATAAATTCAAGGTTAGATTACCTGTGATTATTTTTGAGATGATGATGTAATCTTTAATGGGAGAGATTATTGTTTAAGTTATTTAAATTATGTCTTTATCATTTATGATGGTTAGTTAGATGTAATGGTTTTGGATAGTGAACACCAAATTTTGTGGGAATGGAGTACCCAGATTTGGGAGTTTCACGGGTTGGTATCAAAGCCTTAGGTTATGAACTAAGGTGGGGAAACCTTAGGAAGTAACCTTTAAGAAAATAAGAAACGTAAGAGGTGTCCAACTCATATCAAGTTTTAAGGAATGGATTAAGGTATCCATTGAAGCTAATAATAAAAGACATTATGTGCTATGTGTTAATAACTTATGTGCTCGCGAGTATCAAAATTTTTTAGTAAAACTTAAAATATTTTGTTGTCAGGATGTCTAACGAAGGAGGATCCAGTCCAGCTAGGGAAATGATACCTCAGGTACTTAGAGAAAATGAACCCCGGGATATTTATGTAGTGCATGAGCAGTTGATCCAGGAGGATGAGCCTGTGATCGATCCCGAGGAGGATAGTTCTGAGGAGATAGAGGAGGATGATGAGGAAGAGGATCTTGAGGAGTTTCCACCAAACTCCATATCAACTGAGATGTATGATGCTCTATACGACCGTAACATAGAATTGCAGGACAAAGTTGAGGAGTTGAAGGAGATGGTTGAGATGCATCATGCTTCGATGGAGGAGAAGGATGCGGAGATTCAGGAACTCGACTCATGCCTTGGAAACACGGAGTGGGACTTAGTTCATACAAAGGGTTAGCATGAAGATCTGTTGGCGGTGAACGAGAAGATGAAGACTGACATGGAAAAATTAAAAGATGACTTCAAAGAGGAATCAGCTAAGCGTGCAAGAGCAGAGGACGCTTGGATGAAGGCGACTCAACGTGCAGACTGTGCTGAGGCTAAAGTCCAAGTGAAAAAAGCCAAGATGAACGAGATGGATTACGCTTTTAATTCTGCAATTGATAGAGCTCAAGATCGAGTCTATTATTACCCACCTCAGTTTGAAGAGTCGTCGTGGTTTGTGATGGATCGTAGAACATCGTATCGTATCATGGAGGAAGAGCATCGAGAAGCCTTACGACGTCTTAATATGCCTAGATAAAATAAGAGTGATAATAATATGTGGTTATTTATGTGAATAAATAAACTATGAATCCCTTATTTTGAGATGAATAAAGGGATAGTATGAGTATGTAATCCTGAAACTTGTCAAGTTCAGGAAAGTGAATGTTTATAACGGTTATGCTATCTTTAACATGTTTTAAAACGTTATGAATGAATAAAATATTAGAGTTTATTTGAAATGTTATGTGTTAAATCTTTAATCTTAGAATGTTTAAGTTAAACTTCAAATACCCAAGAAGTTGAGTAAGGAACTAATGAGCGTATATTTTAACAGAAAATGCCTCCTAGAAGAAGACAACCACGTCAGCAAGAACCTCCTGAGGGGTCTACTAATAATAACAACGAGACTAACGCTAATCCAGTTCAGCAGTTGGTAACTCTATTGACGGGTTCTGTAACGCCCCGAAAAAATTGGATTTTTGAGAATTATTTTTTTTATTTAATTACGTGGATTAAATGAATTTAATTAATTATTTATGGGAGTAAGCTAATTGAAGGTCGTTTGATGACCTAAACATATCGAAATGTCATAGTATTTTGGCTACGTGGTAGAATTAAAGTGTTTGAATTTCCAAGACGAAAATAAAAACTTTTCGAGAAGTTTTTCGAAAAACACTATTCACGCATTTCAGCTCGGGAATTATTTTTGAATTTCCAAGAAATACCTAATGATAGAATATCGAGGTAAAATGAAATATCCAATAATATTTCAATTATGGCAAACACAGTTTTTCGTCTGCGGACTTAAAACCTAACGGTTAGAGAAAGTGAGTTCTGAGAAGGAATTTAAATGCGTATAATGAATTAAAGTTACGTATTATACGAGGTAATGAATACAAGTATAATACGAGGTATTATACGAGTATGTATGAATGATGGAATATCGTATATTAAATGCGTATACGAGTTGGAATATGAGAATTATACGTAGATTATACGTTATAAGACTTTAAGCCAAATGTATTGAATTTGTAAAAATGTGTAGGAGATTGTAATGTCCAATTGGGATGATAATAAAGCCCAATACGAATTAATGTTAAAGCCCAAATATAGGAATGGTTAAGTCCAATGTAATTTAATGAACAAGCCCATGTGTTTGTTTAATTGAAAGCCCAATGTATAAGTTAGGTTAATTAAACCTTAAGCCCAAAATATTAATCCAATGGGTAAAGTTTGATCCATGGGGCAACCCATCGGTGAATTGGTGACCAAGAATTAAGTGCGTTGAGCAAGTAGACTTAAGTGTTAAGCAAATGATAAGTTAAGTAACTTAAAGGCTAAGTAAAGTGCTTATGTGTGATGGGCAAGTAAAGTGCTTATGTGTGGTAACCAAATTAACTTAATGGCTAAGTGTTGTGATGGCCAAGTAACTTATTTGGTGAGCAAATAAACTTAGGGTTTAAGTAATGAATAGTATGAAGGTTTATTAAGGAGGTGGAATGGCTTATTGACCATTAAGCCCTCAATTAGGATTTCCTATAAATAGGAAGTTTCCTAGCTCATTTGTTAGTTGTTAGATTTTCATCCAATAACTTATAGCTTATTGGTTAGAGAGAAAAAGCTACAAAAGCTAGAACAAGTTAGTCTTTGAGAATTTAAGAAAGCAAAAAGGAGATTAAAGATTAACCAAGTGATTATCAAGGGTAAGCAATCTTAAACTATGATTCTCTTTCTCTTCCATTGTTAGAGAAGTGGGTAGTGGTAGAACATGTATGCTAAGGAATGATAAGAATGATTAATCAATGGACTTAAGCCGTATAAGTCATTAATAAGTAATTCAAACTTAATTAAGTTATGAACTTATGAAGAGCTTATATGAATTACTCATATGTTTACTTTAATAAGATTGTATGATAATAAGAAGTAAGAATGGTGGTTAAAAGACTTAATCTATAATAAGTCATAAGAAAGGAAGTCATAAGTAATTTATACTTTTAGAAGTTATAAACTCACAAAGAACAAGTAATAACTTATCATGGTTATAAGATAATGAAGTATGTATGTCAAGATGTTAGTATGATGGATTGAATCCATTTGAAATGATGAACAAATCATAAGAAATGAAGTTAAGGCGAAATTTACGAGTATAGACGATAATCGTCGAATTCGTGAAAATCTCGGAATGGAAGTCGAATTTTGATATTGAGCTTGGAAACATTGGTTTTCAATGGGGACAAATCTTATTTGGCATTATAGAGTTGCGGACTCAAGAATGACTGAATTCCGACTTAGAACGAAGAAACGAGTGTTGAACGTTCACGAACATTTACCATTTTCGTTAAAAATGGACTAATAGGTGAATTTTTAGTAAATAAAGTCAAATAGATAAAATTCTTGCATGAACACGTAGAGTATGTAATTTGTGAACCGTAGGCTTTTGAACGAGCCAATTCGGACTTATAACGAAGAAGTTATGAGCCCAAGAATCTCACTCAAGAAATCTGTCACAAAAAATTTCAGTCTTTGAGGATCAAATATGTGCATGGCCGATCAAGGCAAAATATGTGGCACCGCAACGCCAAGAATGGTTATGAGCTATTGGAATTTCGCGAAGCATTGCGGCCGTAACGAAGGGGATTCACGATGCAGCGCCGAGTCCGTGTCTTTAGTTTCTGTAGTGTTGCGCCGCAGCGCGACTGAAGTAAAGGGAGCTGGCGCCGCAACGCCAACCTTAAGGTGTTGACATTGAAGAATGTTTGTAAGGAGATCATGAACGGTAACTCATTAGTAATGAACTAAAGTTTAATTATAATATTGTTAAGACATGTTTAAACCTTAATTATGATCATTTAGGTTTGAAGTAAATCAATTAAATGTGAACGTGAACGGTATGCAATATGCGTACTTAACCAAATGACGATCGAGTAATGATTTAATAACGTAAGGACGGTAGTAATCCGTGAAGAAGGGTGATTAACTTGAAATGAGTTGTATTAATGAAATAATTTCAGTTAAGTTATAGAAGAGAACGAAGTTGGTAAGAACGATGTAAATTATAACGGCAAGCAGGAACCAATAATAACAAATCTAATATATAATTAGATTGAGAAGAAGGGTAAGATTCATTAGGAACCATGTATGTTCATTCATGACCTAATGTGGTATGTTATGTGGTTATGTGTTGTAGAGACCGTGAAAGACTCAAAGGAAAAGTAATTTCTTGTAGAAAGTATTTGAAGGCAAGTTTTTCTTAAACACTTGTCTAACCTTCGTGTTAGCCAAGTTTTCTGTGATTCATGTTATGAGATGCATGAACTGTTTTACTAAAGGGTCGATGCCAGTTTTACCTTGGCTAGACTAATCTTGAAGAGTTGATTGATTTATTTACAAGTCTTTCAATATAGAATTGTTAACGCTATCCTACGCTAATTGTTTGGTACGGATTCATGGTAAGCCTGAGTATGAATAAACAAATGTATTTTTCATCGATTATTCGATGAGCACGCGAGGTTGCCAAAACTTAAAAGTACATACGTTTAATATGATGTAGTGTTGATCAACATAGAGTACTATGGGCTAATCACCCAGAAGTGCTCGTAAGATATATCAGACTTACGGACTTTGTGTCGGGTTGTCCTTTTCAAATTAATTATGTAAATCTCATAGTCTTAGACCAGGATAGATGTTTTACTGAATATTGTTATTGTAAAATGTTTTGAAGGAAAAGAAGTGCTATTTTGAATTATCGATAGTACTTCATAACTATTGTTCAGTTATTGAAGATATACGATTCTTGTGTTTCAAGCATGTTGTTTAAAAGAAATTGTTGTACTTACTGAGCTTGTTATGCTCTCTCTTGCTTGAACCATATGAATGCAGCTAAAATTAAACGAACTGAGGGATCTAACAAGGATAAAGGCAAGACGAAGATGAACGATTAGTTTACCTTGTAATAAACTAGTAAGTTGTATATATTATAGTATGATGAACAAAGAATGTAAAGGTTTTAGAACCTGGGAACGGGATGTAATATTATTAATGTAATAAGAATGTCGTTGATACACACATTTTGATGACATTTCAATAGAATAAATGTACAGTTATGAGTACCGTGTAGCACCATCTGTCGAGTTGGAAGATACCTGGATTTGGGGGCATCACAGATGCACTTGTGAATCAACCGCAAACTCAGGTCACAACCTTTAAGGAATTCAAAGCGGTTGGACTGCCAGAGTTTCAAGGGTCTATGAATCCAGTGGAAGCCCAAACCTAGATCATGGAAATGGAGAAGGTGTTCGACGTTGTTAGAGTTAACGAAGATCAAAAGACTGCGTTCGCAACGTTCATGCTGAAGACTGAAGCTAGCTGTGACGCCCCCAAAATAGGTCCACATGACCCATTCTGAGTCGCCAGATATCATACAATAAAAATCAAATACAAACTTCATTTATATAACTGTTGAACTGTCGTGCAGAATACGACCACAGTTAAACTGTGAGTTTTAATACAAATGTATGTAACTCTCATGGTGCTTTGACAACAACCTTACAATGGTACTTTACATAAAAGTACAATCAATAATTGTTTTAGAAATTAAAATCTTTGGAAAATACTCAAGGAAACCTTCGTACATGGGAGGCCATGCGTATAGGTTATGATAGATATCATATATCCACAGAATTATCCTTGGTTGACCCAATAGTCCCCAAAGAAAAATAAGAAGATTGCTATCATCTTCTTTCCAATGGTGAGTCTTCTCTTGACTTATAATTATCTCCATTGTCTCCAATTGAGAATCATATTTCAAACAAACTCCAAGATTATATAGGTAGTGCTCGTAGATATACTCAGCAAGTGGATGTGCACAACCCTGTCTTATGATAACATGAGGTTGTATGTCATTAGACATCTTGTATGATAGTGGCAAAACACCTTTCCAAAGTTGGGTTCACCTCACCCTATTCAGGTCACAAAAATTAAATATCAAATGACGTATACAATACGACACACTTATCTAAAGTTCTCAATAAAATTATTTCCATAATATTTAGGGAGAACCTCAATAGCTATAGACCACCATTCTATTCTCTTGTTACCCCCGCTCGACCCAGCTACACTCTTATTACCTGAAAGGAATTGTGAAGCAAAAGGGTGAACACAACTAGCCTAGTAAAGAATATCATGACTAAAGATAATTTACATCATCAATAGCCTTCATCAGTAATAAATAAGAGATTTAGAACATCTGGTAGATGATAAAACTTTTCAACCATAGTTGCAGCAGAACGAGCAATCCATTAAAAGAGTCAAATAGACCATTAGATCTATTATTTTCTCCATGTTAAAAGTCCACCAATAATGTTTTATCCCTGTAACATCAATCAACAATTCCTGTCCACAATCATATGAATAACTCATAACCATAATTGTGATTCTAACTTCCTCTTCGCACCCAGGACGAAGATAATTTTCATCACCTATCTTCACCTGAAACATCAAAAATCATGGTTATACCAAATCACAATTCTTGCTCATAATCATTCTAATAAATTCATCTTTGCAGTATGGCCAAAGATATTCACTAACAATTCATCTTTACACTACAGGCCAAGGACATACAATTGTATTTTAGAAGAGTCAAGTAGAGAATGATATCTACTATCTTTTACAAATTAAAAGTGTATAATCAATATTTTATTGCTGAGACTCAGCTTATTAAATAATCCACATCATCAAATCATCCCTGCACTATAGCCAAGGATATTCATGTAATCATCAATGGTCATAATTATACCGAATAATCCCTGGTTATAATCATACCAATAACTATCCATCAATGCATGACAGGTCAATGAGGACATTTACCACATCATCTATGCCAATAAACAGTTCATCTATGCATATAAGCCAAAGATACTCATCAATCAATAGTTCATCTTTGCACGTAAGCCAAAGATATACAACTGTAAAAACCAATAATCAACAGTTCATCCTTGCACGTAAGCCAAAGATATACAACTGTAAAACCAATAATCAATAGTCCATCTTTGCATGTAAGCCAAAGATATACAATTATAAAATCAATAATCAACAGTCCATATTTGCACGTAAGCCAAGGATGAATTTCATCACAATATAAGCATGAGGATGATGACAATGATATAAGCATTAATCAAACGAAAACAAGGATAAATATTGAAGACTTTAAATTTATCCAAATATTATCAATCACTTAATAAACTCATAATCTAATATTATTAATATTATAACAATATTTTAATCACTTCTTAAACTTATAAATAATTTATTTCAGTTGTTTACACTTTACCAAATAATGCATTTAATCATTCAAAAATGTCATACCAATGATCAAATCCCTCATCAAAAATCTGTATATACCCTATATAGGATTCCCAAGCCATAAAATCATAATTTTCAATTTTGTTACTTCACATAACATATTTAATTCATAGGAGAATGGACTGAATATTAACTAATTCATGAACGGACTGAATAATAACTAATTCATGAACGGTCCAGATTGATTTAGTTTTAAATGGACGGTCCATATTGATTTACTATACAATATTAATAAAATATTCTAATAAAACAAAATCTTTTAAATAAAATATAATATATTCTATTTATAATCTAATAAAACGAATAACTTTATAAAAGTATTATGTTTTATATAAAAAGATTTTACTATGCAAACATTATGCGTGCACTATGCAAAACACTATGCATAATAGAATATTATATATTCTATTTATAGTCTAATAAAACAAATAACTTTATAAAAGTATTCTTTTTTATATAAAAGTTTTTCCGCTTTTATTACATTAATAATACTAATAAAACAAATTTTTATATATATATATATATATATATATATATATATATAAACTCCCGTGACTTCATAAAAAGACACCTCAATATATTTAACAACATTTATCATCATTATTATAATTCACAATATTAATCGACCAGGTCGTTCCCAAGAAAGAGGGGGCTTTCCAATAAGGATTTCTCCCTATTGGCTCGCAATTAGGTGACCAAACCTCTCCTTGGTAGAACTTCTAGACATCGTTAATATTGCAAATAATAATATGAACAACTTTATCGTCTCAATTATTGATTTAATAATATATCATATTCTGCAGATGATACTGTGACAATAATCAAATCAATAATATGAGAAATATGATACAACAATTACTGTAGAAATAATTGAGTATAACTGAGTGACTTCTTACGTAAGCATCTATAATCAATACCGTGTGCTATTATGCAACCACGCCAGACATTCATTTACTTTTACTACCGGGTAGTTCAACGGTTTTAATAAAGAATACTTTCCTGTTATTTTTATAAAAGATAATTCAGTCATTTTCTTACTACGACAATACTTCCATTGTGGGGTCCACCAATAATTGTCCTTGTTAAAACGAATATTCCCCGACCAAACGAATATTTTATAACAACTTGCTTACTTTGCAAAATTTGTAAATATCACCCACAACTATAACATTATATCAAATCCACACCATAATATTAAAAAAAAATATTTCGAGAAATCTAAATCTTTATTCATAAAATCTGGGGTCTCACAATCTCCCCTCCTTATGAAATTTCGTCCTCGAAATTTATGTACGTACCTGGTATGCCGAAGAGATGAGGATACCATGACTTCATTTCAGATTCTAACTCTTGAGGTATAACCTTTGAGTGTTGAATACGATCTTTCTTATCCAAGATTTTAACACGTATCTCCTCATACGTTAAATCTTTTGCTATCTTGTCTAGTTTTAATTCAATAATATGGTTCGGGTCGTCCACATATTTACGTAACATCGATACGTAAAAAATGCTATGAACACGCAACAAACTTAGCGGTAAAGCGAGTTTATAGGCCACAGTTCCTACTCGATCAAGGATTTCAAATGGGCCAATAAAATCGAGGGTTGAGATAACGCCTTCTTAAACCTTCTTCTTTACATTCATCAGCTCTAGGTGTGTAGTTTGAGTGGCTTTAACTTTATTGATTAAAGTCGATTCTACTCGTATATTTGATATCACCACGTGGGTCCTTAGAGTCTTTAACTCTATCTTCATCATTTGTATGTTATACAAAATGGATTTTTGTGTTAACAACATCGCACTCGTAAACGCATACGATTTTCTACTCAACGCGTCAGCTACCACGATTGCTTTTCCACGATGGTATTGAATGGTACGATCGTAATCTTCAACAGCTCGAGCCAACGTCGTTGGCGCACGTTACGTTCGTTTTGGTTGAAGAAATATTTAAGGGTTTTAGAAATGGTTTTTGTACTGGGGTCAATAAAAAATTCGATTTCTTGCTCTAAGTAGGCTAAGAAGTCTTCAAGAATACGTCAGGAAATTTATTAACAATAGAAATATCATTCAAAACTGTGACTCTCATCCAAGACTTGGATATCACATGTAATAAAGGTTTCTCCTAACGGAGCTTCAACCGATAAGGAAAAGTCTAATTTCTCCAGAGTCAAATTTAAACGTTGAACGCAAGCAAGAGAGATAAAAGAATGGGTAGAACCAGTATCTAATAAGGTATAGACTTCGCAAGAATTTATAATTAACTAACCCGTGCTAACTTCGTTCGGATTACTCACTTTTTGAGAAGTTACGAAAAACGCTCTTCCTGAAACCACCGACTTTGTTTTGTCCGTATCCGCCTTTGGTGCCACCATCCCAACTGGACTTGATTTTGCTACAGGACAAAATTGATTTATGTGACCATCTTTTCAACAACTAAAACATAACTTGGAAGGCTATGAACAGTTTATACTTATGTGTCCCTCCTCTCCGCATCTATAGCATCTAACTGGCGGTCGTTCTTCTCCCCTAGAATTTTTTGCTGCTGCCGACGTCTTCCCATCATCGTTAAAATCTTCTCTTCTTGAATTTTCCACTTCTACTATCTTAGCCATGATTACCACCGAAGTGGTTACCATTCTTGGCATGATAATTTCCTCCACGATGGTTATCGTTGTTCCGATGGCCGTTGCCACCAGTAAGATTATTATCGTGTTGTTGGTCGTTGCCTTTTGGTTGTGCTGACTCATTATCGTGCTCCAATAACTGAACCCTATTCACAACATCTGAATATAAACAAATTTTATGAGAAATGAGGTATTGACGTATATCTGGTTTCAAACCTCTTAGAAATATTTGCGTCATTCGCTCCTCATTATCGA
Organism: Panax quinquefolius; assembly: GCA_020205615.1. Lineage (NCBI taxonomy): Eukaryota > Viridiplantae > Streptophyta > Magnoliopsida > Apiales > Araliaceae > Panax > Panax quinquefolius. Next base: position 383,782 of record JAINUW010000805.1, read on the forward strand.
CCAAATGGGATGCAAACCGGGATAACTCCGTAAACTTAGCCTTGTACTGCGATACGGTCATATTATTTTGCTCCATTTCTTATATCAACATCTTCAGATACCATTTTCAAACACTGTCATAAAACAAGGGTTAATTGACATATCACATATTATCCTTATACTCTGACCGAACAATTAAATACCAAATAAACTTAGGTAGGTCATACTAGCGAAGGAATTCCCCGTCTCTCCCCTCCTAGTTCTTGTCTCACATCTCAGCCAGGGATCATATCCCTAAGCTTTGATACCAACTGTGCCGCCCTAAAAATAGGTATACATCACCTATTCTGAGTCGCCAGATACATGGTACAAAATTCAAATGCAAATTAATTATACAACAGTCGTGTAAAATACGACAAAACATAAACTTAGAGTTTTAATAAGAATATTGTCATCTAGACAATATCCACACTCAAAGGAGTCCTCATTACATTTATTGTCACACTATTTAACAGAATAGTGAGGACTACTAATGCTATCATCTGACCTGCTCACTCCGCTCCCCGACTCGTCCAAATTTATATTCTCATTTCCTAAAGAGAACAATGAAAGAAAGGGTGAGCTCAACTAGCCCAGTAAGAAATATTATGACTAAGATAATGCAGAATAAATTATCATTAGCCTTCAACAATGTTAAACTTATAAAATATAATAGACATCAAGTTTAACTGCAGCGGCATAAGTAATCCATTAGAAGAGTCAAGTAGAGCATAAAATCAACTATCTTCTATGATTTAAAAAGATTTTCATCAACTTTATCGCTGAGACTCAGCATAATAAATAAACCACATCATCCCTGCACTACGACCAAGGATATTCATGTAATCATCAATGGTCATGATTATACCGAATAATCCTCGGTCATAATCATACCAACAATCGGCCCACCAATGAACTACGGGCCAATGAGGACTTTTACCACATCATTCGTTACATTACGGTCATGATTATCTTAGAATAATCCTCGGTCATAATCATACCAAGTCCATCTCTCGCACGTAAGCAAAGATGACTTATATCACAATATATAAGCATGAGGATGATGACAATAATATAAGTATTAATCAAACGAAAACAAGGATAAATATTAAAGACTTTAAATTTATCCAAATATTATCCATCACTTAAATAACTCATAATCTAATTTTATGAATATTACAATAATATTTTAATCACTTCTTAAACTTATAAACAATTTATTTCAATTGTTTACACTTTACCAAATAATGCATTTAATCATTCAAAATGCTATACTCATAAGATTTCATCACCAATGATCAAATCACTCATCAAAATCAAGATATACCTTATATAGGATTTTCAAGCCCTAAAATCCTATTTACCAATTCTTCAACTTCACATAACATATTTAACTCATATGTTTGTAACTAAACCATATCCATGAAAAATTACCAAATCAACTTATTATTTTTCTATCCTTTGTCCAAACATATATACATATATTTCATACACAACAAGTATTTTTTTATAATTTTTCAACTCTTTTAAGTATTTTTCAAAAATCAATTTTTAATTAATTCCTTAAGAAATTAGCCACCTCAAGTTTAACTCCAAAAATTCCCAAATCTTGGCAGGATCTTACACATGTTAACATGAGCTTCCAATTTAAATTTCATGGTCATCGGAGTTATAGAACTCCGGTTATAGCGTTTTTCGTCGGAAAAACCTAAATATTGAAATAGTCATAATTTGCTCATTTTAAGTTGGAATGAGCTCATTTTTGGACAGGAGGTACTTTATACCATATATTTTCATGTCCCAAAAGGCCGGAATTTATTTCACAAATTAAGTGGCAGAAAATGCCTTTTTAAATTTCTCTCAAGATATCTTTTTGGTACTTTCATAATTTTGACTCCTAAAATCAAAATCGGTCCACGAAAATCTACAACATATTTTCCATTGATTCCACTTGGATAAGTTAGAAAACTCATAATTTAACTTTAGAACTTGACCACACTCAGAAATTCAAAATATAATAGGAGATATGGTCAATTAAATTTTATGTTCCATTTTCACAAAAATCTGATTTTCAACCCTTTGTGATTTCTAGGAAACATTCAAGTTTTCACATAATAACCAACAGAACTCATCATAACACTTACTAATACTACATATACCCATGATTTTCATAAGTCCAATGCTTTTATTATGACTTTCATCATAATCAACAGTCCAATGCTTATATTATGACTTTCATCATAATCCACGTAAACAGATCTTTTCCACAATTTAATAAGGAATGAATAAAAAGGATCATTCACCATGCATGTGGTAATCCACATAGACATGTTATTCCAACAGAATAATAAAGAATGGAATAACAGAAGGCTTCACCATGCGTATGCGATAGATCGCATGTAAAGAAAGTTATTCCCAACAAAATAATAAAGAATGGAACGGTCGTCACGCCAGAACGCATTGCACGTGATATTTCGACGTAATAATAAAGAATGTAACCGTGTCAAGCTTTAAATTGCACCGATAGGATATTCCAACAAAATAATAAAGAATGGAATAACAACAGAAATCACCATACATGAGATAGACCGCACAGACAGGTTATTCCAACAGAATAATAATTAATGGAACTGAGTCAAAGTAATATGACCGTATGAGGATATTCCAAAAGAATGATAAAGAATGGAATAATAGAAGAATTTCACCATGTATGCGGTACATCGCATAGACAGGTTATTCCAACATAATAATAAAGAATGGAATAACAGAAGTTCTCTTCATAAATACGAAAGAAATAATACCCCTTACCTTAGAAGAACTGGATATTGGAAAAGTGAAGTAGCAGAATACTTTTCTTCTTTCTCTTTCTCTATAATTTCTCTCTCTAGAGTTTTAGTGAATTTGTAAGAAATAATGAAGGAATGAGCTTCTATTTATAGAAGAATGGACTGAATAGTAACTAATTCATGAACGGTCCAGATTGATTTTGTGACGCCCCCAAAATAGGTCCATTCCATCCAACTCATTCTGAGTCGCCAAATACATGGTACAGAAATAACTACAACTTTATTATTACAACATATAAACTATGAGTTTAAATACAGATATTGCCATCTAAACAATATCCACACGCAAATAAATCCCCATCATAATTATTGATACATTATTTTATAAAAATGGTGAGGACTACTAAACAACTCTCTCTAGAACCTTCATTCCATACCCCGACTAGTACTCGCTACATTCTCGCCTCCTGAGAAGAAAAAATGGAACAAAAAGGAAAAGGGTGAGCTCAACTAGCCCAGTAAAGAATATTATGACTAAGATAATATACAACAAATTAACGTTAGTCTCCAACAGGGAAAAATCTAATAGAATACAATAGACAACTAGTCTTAAATCAACAATCGTAATGAAACAACAATTCATTAGAAGAGTTAAGTAGAGAATGCAAACTACTATCTTCTATATATGAATTTAAAAGTTCATCGTCGATATTTTATCCCTGTAACATCAATCAATATATATCTGGAATCAAATATTCATCTTTGCACTACAGGCCAAAGATATTCATCAGTTGGTCATGTTCATCTAAACACTTGTTCATCTTTGCACTACGGCCAAAGATATTAATCGATCTATCATGTTCATCTCGACACTGTTCATCTTTTGACCACGCCAAAGATATTCATCGAGAAATCATTCATCTTTGTACTACATGCCAAAGATATTCAAGAATATCATCATTTAGGACCGAGGATGATGAAAAATATTTTAAAGGAAACGAATCAATTGAAACAAAAGAACAATATTAAGGATTCAGTATTTTAAACAATCCAAGTTCAAAAATACTTCATAAGTAATCGAGTGAAGTAAAATTCAAGAATGATCAAAATATGGATACAATCAAAGCTAGTATCCGAATAGATATTTTGGACAAAAAGAAGAAATTTCAATTTTTCTGAATAAAGGCCGATTCGTGAATAGTGTCGTATACGTGAATAGTGTCGTATACGTGAATAGTAACTCCGACACCAAAAGATAGAAATTTCACAAAAAACATCTTCACGCTTCGTGAGTAGTACTCGTGAATAGTAACTCGTGAATAGTAACTCATAAATAGTAACTCGTGAATAGTAACTCATGAATAGTAACTCGTGAATAGTAACTCATGAATAGTAACCCCGACATGAAAAAGTTCCAAATTTGATAAAAAGTTCCAACCAATATTTCAGCATAATGATATTGAAGAAATAATATCATTTGAGAAGAAAATAACATCCCTTACCTCGAAAGACAGTACTTCTAGTTGAAACACCGGATATAGGCTATGACTTGAACTTGCACCGTATAGAAATACTCAAAGTATACTCACAAGAATACACTCGATAATATAGAGAGAGAAAACTTCAGTTTTTGGTGTGATTTTCAATTCTAACCTAAGCTCCCTATTTATAGGAAAATGCTTAGAACACCAAAGCAGAAAATTGAATATAATAATATTATTTATAAACAAAATTCCTTAGCCCACCTTTGAAATCAGATTTCAGTCATATACATATTAAATGAGGTTCACAAACTCACCAAAAACGTTTTTCTCAAAATAATTAATTAAAACTCCCTAAAATCAATTATTTTGAACTCAAACTTCAATAATTCGTAATAAATAGCCCTTTTATCAGAAAATTCAAATCTCATGACTTTTTATAAGAAATTCAATTCTCTACAACTTTACGTAAGAAAGGTTTTCCAAATTCCAAACAAAGATTGACCAAATCCACAAACCAGGCGATTTTACAAGCTATAATCAAATTTCACCAAGAAATGGGGTCCACAAACACACAAAACATGTGTTAATCATTTAATGCAACAAAAATACTCTTCCTCCTCATATACTCATATATCCCACATTCATTGTGTAAAATATCACCAAGTTAATATATTATTAAAATAATATATTTAAATGAATTATTTTATCGTAAAAGATAAAATATTAATTTTCAACAATTGTCATTTTAAAATTTTTCTCCATCTATATCCACATAAAATCAATATTTTCCTCATCATATGAATCAATAATTAATTATTCACAAATAATATTATAGAATCACAATATTGACAACCAGCAGTTCCTCAGAAAGAGGGGCTTTCAATAAGAATTTCTTCTTCATGGCGCGCAATTGATTAGGTGACCAAACCTCTCCTTAGATGTAACTTTCTAGACATTGCCAATATTGTTTTCTAATAATATTATTAAGATAATATAAATTATTGTCTCGATAATGGAAAATCTTGTGTAATGACAATTTATTCAAACAACAAAGAATATAATATATCAACGCAAAGAATTATTGAATCAATAAAATAAAATATTGAACGATAATTATCGTAACAATTATTGAGTAGTGCCTTCTTACGTAAGAATCAATAATTGGTGCAATACCGTGTGCTATTGCTCAACAACGCCAGATTAGTGTGTTTTAACCACCGGTATTCCAACAAGATAATTCAGAATAACTACGCCAAGTTATTTATAAACAACTTATATTTGTCGTTTTCTTCATCCAATCGCTTTCAGTTATGGGCCCACAAAAGATCGCGGCCGTCGCATTACGAATATTCCCCGATAGTACGAATATTCCCACGACCAAACGAATATTCCCGACAATAATGAATATTTTATAACCACTTGCTTATTCAAATATTTATGTATTTTACCCATAACTATCCACATTAATCAAATCGACCCTTACTATTTCAAAATAATAAATAGAGGAAAATAAATTTCATTTATTAATAATTTGGGGTCTTACAACCTCCCCTCCTTATGAAATTTTCGTCCTCGAAATTGACGACGATACTGGTGTTTGAAAAGATGAGAATACCTCGCTTTCATTTTCGTTTCCAACTCCCGTGTCATTTCCTCAATAGCATGGTTTCTCCACAAAACTTTAACTTGTGGTATAACCTCTGTACATAGGACATGTTCTTTCCTCTACAAGATCTTGACAGTACCTCTTCGTACATTAAGTCTTTACTATCTCGTCGTCCGGTTCTAACTCAATGACGTAGTTCAGTCGTCCACATATTTACGTAACATCGATACGTGAAAAACGTTATGAACACGCGCCATACTTGGCGGTAAAAGCAGTCTATAGGCCACAATTCCTATTCGATCGAGAATTTCAAATGGATTAATAAATCGAAGGTTTGAGCTTTCCTCACCTCACCGATTCTCGCTTTTGAAATAACAACTTCTTGCACCTCCTTCTTCAAATTCATCACCCGGTGTGTAGCTTGAATGCCTTTTAACTTTATCGATTAAAGTCGATTATACTCAGATATCATCACGTGGGTAACTAGAGTTTTCATCTCCATCTCTATTATTTGTAAATTATTGAAATGAGTCTTTGACAATATCGTACTCAGACTTGTATACGATCTTCTACTCAACACGCCTACTACCACGCTCGCTTTTCCAGGATGGCATGGTCGTAACATGTTTGAAATGAGTCTCCTCTTGAGTTCTTCAAGCTCTTCCCACATTCCTTGCTCCATTCGAATTTTGTATCTCTACGAGTCACCGTTAATGGAATAGCGATTCGAGAATATCCTTCAACGAATCTCCGATAATAACCAACTAAGCCTGAAAGCTACGATTTCGATTACCAACTTAGATTGTTCTCAACTCGTGACTCATATCCCAACCTTGGATAAGACGTTACAATGACACCTATCATCATTTACTATCGCATCTAATATGGTGTCCCCTACGAGAGTCCGGCTTCGATGCATTCCATAAAGGAAGTCACCAGATAAAGGCTCGGTACCAAATTCTATTGTTGAATTTTTAACTCCACGAAGTTCAATAGAGCCATTCGATATGAGATTTTAGAAATGAGTTTTGTCTTGGGTTCAAAGTCGATACAATATTTAATATCGTGTTTTGGGAGTAAACCAAGAAATTCTTTGAAATACGTCGGGAAAAATTAATAACAACAGAATATTATTCAAATCGACGTGTCTTTATTCAAATCCATAACATGGACTAAGAAAACTTGACATCCGTAATAAACGAATGACTTCATAGCTTGATATGAAAATGTTTGACTACAATGGTTTGATTGCTTGAATTGAATAACAAAGTTTCTTAGGAATATGAAAACTAACAACCTTACTTAAAGTAATCAATTTCGATATGATGAGTAGTTAACCTTAAAATCACATCAAAAGAAAATATCTCTATAGAAATAAGGTTAATGTGTAATGTGATAGTGCCAACCTGAATCAAGCAAGATTTCTAAACAACGGATGTAATGAAAGTTTTCTCTAACTGAGTCTCCATAAATAAGGTCAAAGTCTAATTTCTCCGTAGTCAAGTTCAAACGTTGAGCGCAAGCAAGAGAGATAAAAGAATGGGTAGAACCCCAGATCTAGTAAGGTATAAACTTCGCAAGAATTTATAATTAACTAACCCGTGCTAACTTCGCTCGGGTTCCTCGCATTTTGATTTGGCCACGACAAACGCTCTTCTAGGAATCGTTGTCTTTGACTTTTCTCGGGACATCTTTTGAGTCACCATTCTCGCTTTGACTGGTTTCGATATCGTATATCTCGGCGATATGTCCTTCTTTTCCACAATTATAGCATACCTTGAACTGTTGTGGGCAGTTTTGACCGATATGTCCCTCTTTCCAAGATTTATAACATACTGACCCGGTGGTCTTTCTCCTCCCTTGGAACCAATTTGCCGCGATCGCCGCGTCTTCACATGGTCGTTGTTAAATCTCCTCTTTTAAAATCTCCTCCCGACTCGCTTCTTCTATTTTCATGGCCACGATTACCACCGTGAGTGGTTACCGCTTTGTATCAGTATTCTTCTTTCTCCATTTGGTTATCGTTATTGTGATGATCGCTATCTTCTAGATGATCCTCGTTATGGTCCCTCGGTTGAACGTATTTCGTTATCTCGCTCTAACAATTTGAGCCTCGCTGACAACATCCGAATAGAGAGAAAATTTATGAGAAATGAGATATCGACGTATGCCGGGTTTCAAACCTCTCGTAAACATCCGCGTCATACGCTCCTCATTCTCCACCAAATGAGGTGCAAACTCGGATAACTCCGCGAACTTCGCCTCGCATCGGGACCGCCATGTTATTCTCGCGCCCGATCTAATAAACTCCACTTCCTTCATACGACGAATACTTTCGGGAAGTACTTGTCATTGAAACTGCTTTCAAACGCTCTCCACGACACGCCGAAGGTTGGATGGGTACGCTTCACGATTCCCACCAAAGAATCGCCTCGCCACTTTTAACATAAAGGTAGCGAATGGAACCTTACGTTTCCTCCGTGCATCCCAAGACATCGAATATCTTGATAATTTGTTTGACCCACGTCTCCGCCTTTAATCGGATCCGGCTTTCCCTGCACTCGTGGTCCCAACTCTTTGAACCGCTTGGTTTGTGACCACCCGTAGTGAATTGCTATCATTTCCTCCTGTATTTTGAACACGAGTCTCCTTCGTTTGGTAAGTACATGCATCTCCACGGCCTCATTTACTCCATGTTAATATTCTCATTCGACAATCTCAAATCATCGCCACAAAACAAGGGTTAATTAAGGAAATCAATATATCACATAATATCCCTATATACTAACCAACTAACAAATAAGCTTAGGTAGAACATACTAGCGAAGGATTTACCTGCTCTCCCTCCTAGTTCTATTCCCGATCTCCGCCAGAGATCATATCCCTAAGCTCGATACCAACCGTGACGCCCCAAAATAGGTCCATTCCATCCAACCCATTCTCGAGTCGCCAAATACATGGTACATAAATAACTACAACTTTATTATTACAACATATAAACTGTGAGTTTAAATACAGATATTGCCATCTAGACAATATCCACACGCAAATAAATCCCCATCATAATTATTGATACATTATTTTATAAAAATGGTGAGGACTACTAAACAACTCTCTCTAGAACCTTCATTCCATACCCCGACCAGTACTCGCTACATTCTCGCCTCCTGAGAAGAAAAAATGGAACAAAAAGGAAAAGGGTGAGCTGAACTAGCCCAGTAAAGAATATTATAACTAAGATAATATACAAAAAATTATCGTTAGTCTCCAACAGGGAAAAATCTAATAGAATACAATAGACAACCAGTTTTAAATCAACAACTGCAGCGGAAACAACAATTCATTAGAAGAGTTAAGTAGAGAATGCAAACAACTATCTTCTATATATGAATTTAAAAGTTCATCGTCGATATTTTATCCCTGTAACATCAATCAATATATATATGGAATCAAATATTCATCTTTGCACTACAGGCCAAAGATATTCATCAGTTGGTCATGTTCATCTAAACACCTGTTCATCTTTGCACTACGGGCCAAAGATATTAATCAGTCGGTCATGTTCATCTCAACACCTGTTCATCTTTGCACTACGGGCCAAAGATATTCATCGAGAAATCATTCATCTTTGTACTACATGCCAAAGATATTCAGTAATATCATCATTTAGGACTGAGGATGATGAAAAATATTTTAAAGGAAACGAATCCAGTGAAACAAAAGAACAAATATTAAGGATTCGTATTTTAAACAATCCAAGTTCAAAAATACTTCATAAGTAATCAGAGTGAAGTAAAATTCAAGAATGATCAAAATATGGATACAATCAAAGCTAGTATCCAGAATAGATATTTTGGACAAAAAGAAGAAATTTCAATTTTCGGTGAATAGTGCCGTATTCGTGAATAGTGTCGTATACGTGAATAGTGTCGTATACGTGAATAGTAACTCCGACACCAAAAGATAGAAATTTCACAAAAAACATCTTCACGCTTCGTGAATAGTACTCGTGAATAGTAACTCGTGAATAGTAACTCATGAATAAGAATCGTGAATAGTAACTCATGAATAGTAACTTCGTGAATAGTAACTCATGAATAGTAACCCCGACATGAAAAAGTTCCAAATTTGATAAAAAGTTCCAACCAATATTTCAAAGATAATGATATTGAAGAAATAATATCATTTGAGAAGAAAATAACATCCCTTACCTCGAAAGACAAGATTTCTAGTTGAAAAACAGGATATAAAGGCTATGACTTGAACTTGCAACAGTATAGCAATACTCAAAGTATACTCACAAGAATACGCTCGATAATATAGAGAGAGAAAAACTGAGCTTTTGGTGTGATTTTCAATTCTAACCTAAGCTCCCTATTTATAGGAAAATGCTTAACACCAAAGCGTAAAATTGAATATAATAATATTATTTATAAACAAAATTCCTTAGCCCACCTTTGAAATCTGATTTCAGCCATAGCACATGTTAAATAAGGTTCACAAACTCACCAAAAACGTTTTTCTCAAAATAATTAATTAAAACTCCCAAAAATCAATTATTTGAACTCCTAACTTCAATAATTCATAATAAATAGCCCTTTTATCGAAAAAATTCAAATCCATGACTTTTTATAGGAAATTCAATTCTCTACAAATTTACGTAAGAAAGGTTTTCCAAATTCCATACGTAAATTGGCAAGAAATCCACAAACAAAGCGATTTTACAAGCTATAATCAAATTTCACCAAGAAATGGGGTCCACCGACACACAAAACATGTGTTAATCATTTAATGCAACAAAAATACTCTTCCTCCTCATATACTCATATATCCCACATTCATTGTAAAAATATCACAATTAATATATTATTAAAATAATATATTTAAATGAATTATTTTATCGAAAAAAGATAAAATATTAATTTTCAACAATTGTCATTTCAAAATTTTTCTCCATCTATATCCACATAAAATCAATATTTTCCTCATCATATGAATCAATAATTAATTATTCACAAATAATATTACAGAATCACAATATTGACAAACCAAGCGGTTCTAGGAAAGAGGGCTTTCAATAAGAATATCGCTAATATTGTTTTCTAATAATATTATTAAGATAATATAAATTATTGTCTCAGATAATGGAAAAAATACGTGTAATGACAATTTATTGAAACAATGGTAATATAATATATCAATGCAAAGCAATTATTGAATCAATAAAATAAAATATTGAACAAAGAATTATCAGAATAATTATTGAGTAGTGCCTTCTTACGTAAGAATCAATAATTGGTGCAATACGAGCAGCTACTTGTTTAACAACGCGTATTAGTGTGTTTTAACCACCGGGTATTCCAACAAAGATAATTCAGAATAACTACGCCGTTATTTATAAACAACTTATATTTGTCATTTTCTTCATCCAATCGCTTTCAGTTATGGGGCCAATAAAAGATCAAGGCCGTCAGCATTTAATATTCCCGACAAAGATGCGAATATTCCACGACCAAACGAATATTCTCGATAATAATGAATATTTTATAACCACTTGCTTATTCAAATATTTGTGTATTTTACCCATAACTATCCACATTAATCAAATCAACCCTTACTATTTCAAAATAATAAATAGTGGAAAATAAATTTCATTTATTAATAATTTGGGGTCTTACAAATTTACTTTAAAACAGACAAATCCATATTGATTTACTATGCAATATTAATAAAATATTCTAATAAAACAAAATCTTTTAAATAAAATATAATATATTCTATTTATAATCTAATAAAACGAATAACTTTATAAAAGTATTCATTTTATATAAAAAAGATTTTACTATGCAAATATACCATGCAGTATAATTATGCAAATACTATGCATAATAGAATATTATATATTCTATTTATAGTCTAATAAAACAAATAACTTTATAAAAGTATTCATTTTATATAAAAAAAATTCTATTTTATTACATTAATAATAATAATAAAACAAATTTTTTTATATATATATATATATATATATATATATATATAAACTCCCGTGACTTCATAAAAAGACAACTCAATATATTTAACAACATTTATCATCATTATTATAATTCACAATATTAATCGACCAGGTCGTTCCCAAGAAAGAGGGGGCTTTCCAATAAGGATTTCTCCCTATTGACGCGCAATTAGGTGACCAAACCTCTCCTTGGCAGAACTTCTAGACATCGTTAATATTACAAATAATAATATGAACAACTTTGTCGTCTCGATTATTGATTTAATAATATATCATATTATGCAGATGATACTGTGACAATAATTGAATCAATAATATGTGAGATATGATGCAATAATTATTGTAGCAATAATTGAGTATAACTGAGTGACTTCTTACGTAAGCATCAATAACCAATACCGTGTGCTACTATGCAACCACGCGTATTACTGTAGTTTTACTACCGGGTAGTTCAACAGTTTTAACGGTAAACACTTACGCCATTATTTTTATAAAAAGATAATTCTGTCGTTTTCTTACTACGACAATACTTCAGTTGTGGGGTCCACCAATGATTGTGTCGTCGTACGAATATTCCCTGTTAAAACAAATATTCTCCGACCAAACGAATATTTTATAACAACTTGCTTACTTTGTAAATTTTGTAAATATCACCCACAACTATAACATTATATCAAATCCACACCATAATATTAAAAAAAAAATTCGAGAAATTTAAATCTTTATTCATAAAATCTGGGGTCTCACACCTATCTTCACCTTAAACATCAAAAATCATGGTTATACCAAATCACAATTCCTGCTCATAATCATACTAATAAATTAATCTTTGCACTACGGCCAAAGATATTCATTAATAATTCATCTTTACACTACAGGCCAAAGATATACAACTGTATTTTAGAAGAGTCAAGTAGAGCGTGATATCTACTATCTTTTACGAATTAAAAGTGTATAATCAATATTTTATTGCTGAGACTCAGCTTAATAAATAATCCACATCATCGAATCATCCCTGCACTACAGCCAAGGATATTAATGTAATCATCAATGGTTATGATTATACCGAATAATCCCTGGTTATAATCATACCAATAACTGTCCATCAATGCACTACAGGCCAATGAGGACTTTTACCACATCATCTATAACATTACGGGTCATGATTATACCGAATGATCCCTGGTCATAATCATACCAATAAACAATTTATCTATGCATATAAGCCAAAGATACTCATCAATCAATAGTTCATCTTTGCACATAAGCCAAAGATATACAACTGTAAACCAATAATCAATAGTCCATTCTTGCACGTAAGCCAAATATATGCAACTGTGTAACCAATAATCAACAGTCCATCTTTACACGTAAGCCAAAGATATAAAATTGTAAAATCAATAATTAATAGACCATCTTTGCACGTAAGCCAAGGATGACTTTCATCACAATATAAGCATGAGGATGATGACAATGACATAAGCATTAATCAAACGAAAACAAAGATAAATATTAAAGACTTTAAATTTATCCAAATATTATCAATCACTTAATAAACTCATAATCTAATATTATCAATCACTTAATAAACTCATAATCTAATATTATTAATATTATAACAATATTTTAATCACTTCTTAAACTTATAAACAATTTATTTCAATTGTTTACACTTCACCAAATAATGCATTTAATCATTCAAAATGCCACACTCATAAGATTTCATCACCAATGATCAAATCCTCATCAAAATCAGATATACCCTATATAGGATTCCCAAGCCATAAAATCCTATTTTCTAATTTTGTTACTTCACATAACATATTTAATTCATTTACTCATAACTAGTTCATTTTCATGAAAAATACCAAATCGGCCCAAAAATATTTCTTTTCCGGGATTTAATGTAATATAGTCCCATATTTAACATATATTTTTCTTAATTTTTAAAATTCATTTACTATTTTTCATATGGCCAAAAATCTCTGAATATTTAGACATTTATCATAAATTGTACTTTTGTCCAAAAATTCAAATTTTGTGGTATACTCCTGTTATATACATGTACTCCCAATAAAAGTCCACCAATTTTGGAGTTAACCAAAAGGAGTTATAAGGGTTTACTTTTAAAATAGTCTTTTCCCATAAAATCCATAACTCTTAATCTATACATCCAAAAATTGCCATCTTTGGATACAATATAGAAAACTCATCAAATAATCATTTCAAATTTTTTCCAGAATTTTTGAGGGTCAGAAAAATTATGAAACTGCAAATGGATTTTCACCCGCCATGCGGTAATCCACGTAGACAGATCATTTCCATAATTTAATAAGGAATGAATACGAAGGATCATTCACCATGCATGCGGTAGTCCACATAGACAAGTTATTCCAATAGAATAATAAAGAATGGAATAGCAGAAAAATTCACCATGCATGCGATAGACCTCACAGACAGGTTATTCCCAACAGAATAATAAAGAATGGAACCAGGTCATGCGTAATCCGCATAGACAGGATATTCCAACAAAATAATAAAGAATGGAACCAGGTCATGCGTAATCCGCACAGATAGGATATTCCAACAGAATAATAAAGAATGGAATAATAATAGAATTCACCAAGAATGCGATAGACCGCACAGGCAGGTTATTCCAACAGAATAATAAAGAATGGAACCAGGTCATACGTAATCCGCACAGACATGATATTCCAACAGAATAATAAAGAATGGAATAGCAATAGAATTCACCAGGCATGCGATAGACCGCACAGACAGGTTATTCCAACAAATAATAAAGAATGGAACCAAAGTTATCGTAATCCGCATGCATGTGATATTCAACATAATAATAAAGAATGGAATAATGTAAGAATTTCACCATGTATACAATAGTTCTGCGTGATACAAAGTTATTCCAATGTAATAATAAGAAATGGAATAACAATAACTCTCTTCATGAATACGAAAGAAATAATACCCCTTACTATAATAATAATATCCCTTACCTTAGAAGAAAATTGGATACTAGAAAAGTGAGGTAGCAGACTTCTCTTCTTCTTTCTCTCTATAATTTCTCTCTATAATAATTGCTCTATAGCTTTAGTGAATTGGTGAGAAATGAAAGAAGAATGAGCTTCTATTTATAGGAAAATATAGTTTCGATAATTGCACGTTTTGGGGCTCAAAATATTATAGTATAATACCTTCCTCTTTTTCTTCATTTTTAATTTAGTCCTGCAAGTATTATCAAACTTGCACCACCTTCCCTAATACTAAATAATGTGAATCAATAGTTCAATCATGTGAATCAATAGTTATAATCATGTGAAAATACGAATTACAGTATGGTACCTCCATCTATACCTCTATTTTTAACATAGTCATGCAAGTATTATCAATCTTGCACCACCTCCCCTAATAATACATGAATGTGAATCAATAGTACACACATGTAAATAAATAGTTATAATTATGTGAATTAATAGCAATTAATTGCTCATTTATTCGATTAATTACCCGATTGGTCAATATAACCTCTAGACATCAATTATTATCGAAATACATATCGATTTCCACTAACACTAACAATCCCAACACAATGAAAATATTTTTCTCAAAAATTTTATTTTTGAAATTTTGAAGTTTGACTTTTTCTGAAAAAGTCAACTATTGACTTTTTTTACCAAAAAGTTAACCCCGAAAAATTTTGTGTTTATAGTCTATTTCTACTAATTTCATCGTTCCGGACTCAAATATCACGTCCGCTTCTCCAAATTCAACTCCGAACTCAAATTCAAATTTTAATAATATTCATCATTAATATTATAACTCACAATATTTAACAACTAGGTCGTTCCTAGGAAAGAGGGGGCTTTCCGATAAGGATTTCTCCTTATTGGCACGCAATTAGGTGACCAAACCTCCCCTTGACAGAACTTCTATACATTGTCAATATTGTAAATAATAATATGAATAACTTTGTCGTCTCAATTATTAATTTAATAATATATAAAATATTATGCAGATGATACTATGATAATAATTGAATCAATAATATGAGAGATATGATGCAGCATTTATTGTAGAATTAATTAAGTATAACTGAGTGACTTCTCACATAAGCATCAATAATCAATATCGTGTGCTACTATACAACCACGCGTATTATTGTACTTTTATCAATTTAACCATTTACTAAATAGAATAGTAATTACAAAAATTGAATACTTTTATTTCATAAAATTCGGGGTCTTACTACACTAACTACTAGTGGCAAGAAAATAAGGTACGTGGGGGACAAAGAGTGATAGCATGGGATAAATTTAAGGAGATGTTCTTTGAAATGTACTTTCCAACGAGTTCTTGAAATCAGTTGGAAGTGCAATTTCTGGAGTTGAAGCAAGGAACGATAACGGTGCCAGAATATGCTGCGAAGTTTAACGAGTTAGCAAGGTTTTCCACATATCAATTTAATACCGATGAGCGTAAAGCGAGAAGGTTCGAACAACGATTGAAACCATAGCTGTATATCAATGTTCCAGCTAAATACATTTGCAATTGTACTGGAAATGACAATTATCGCGAAAGGTGGAAGTGATGCCTTGACCAAGTACAACCAAAAACAAAAGAAGAGGAAGAATGAGAATGAAAATAAGGCAGGTAGAAGTAATATTGGAAGTTACAATTAAAAGAGGAATGAAGCGAGAATTCGACAGCGGGAGGACAATAAGGAAATCAGCAGAAGAAAAAGTTTAAAGCTTGTGCGACGTGTGGAAAGAACCATACTGGAGTATGTTTGAAGGGAAAGCGAGTGTGTTTCAACTGTGGTCAGGAGGGACACATTGCACCAAACTATTTTAGTCCGAAGAAAGGAACATGCTTTACCTTCAATTCAAAAGATCACATGGCTCGTGATTGGCCTAAGAAGCCAGCGGGAAGTGCAAGTGGCAGAAAGGGAAACAACAACGGTGGTGGTGCATTGACTATCACTGGACCTGCATAGTCAAGCCGACCTACTACGAGGACTTTCAATATGACCATGCAGGATGATGTACAGTCTAAGGATGTGGTGTCAGGTATCATTCCGATTAATGGTATTAATGTTTATGTACTATTTGATTCGGGTGCTACTTGTTCATTTATATCCGATGAATTTGCTCAAAATTTAGATTTATGATAAGTCGAATTTATACCCACTTATCCGACATCTATTACTTGATATAGCTTAAACTTGATGAGTGTTAAGATAGAGATATGCTTGACACCGCATATAATCGGATAGAGAATATATTCTTTAACCTTCTTCAATTGTAATTCAGATAGAGTTATAGTGGGTTAGTTGATTAAGGTGTTAACGGATTTCTATCTTAATTGTGGATTGATGTTAATACGATATTAGTGCATCGAGAGGTGGTTAATACTACGTTCGATTTCTTGATTAATAAACTGGGATAGTGAAATGAATTGGAATAAAAGTGTTAAAATCAGAGTGAAGCTTAGGGTGAAATCATAAGTCTAATTTTCCATTATTTATTTGAAATTCCAGGTTTTGATATTCGTGGTTGTTTTATGTTAGTTTAATTATTTTTAATTTTAGTTGCGTTAATTTAAATTATTGAGTTGATTTGTTTAATAAAATTAGGGTTAATAGAAGATTGGTAATTGTAAGTTAAGATTTTTGCTAATAAGTCTCTATGGGAACGATACTCTACTCATCACTCTATTACTTGTTGACCACGTATACTTGCGTATTGTGCGTATATAGATTTTATCCAACAAGTTTTTGGCGCCGTTGTCGGGGACTATTTAGTATAATTCTTAATAGTTTTACAATATCAGTTTAATTAATCCAGTTTTACTTAGACATTTTTACTTTTGTATTGTTTCTTCTATTTCAGGTGTGGAAGCAGTTTATGCCAACTTGGTCCAAAAATCCAAACTTGTTGCCTTTTGAGGACGATATTGAGAAAAGGTTTCAGAGGTTGAGCAAGTGGATCAAGGAAATGAGACAAGAATTTAAAACATCTAAAAAGGAAGAGGTAACAGTAATGGCAGCCAAAGATCGAAAAGCATTAAGGGATTTCGCAACACCCAAGGTGACTGAACTGCAGTCAAGCATCACTAGGCTAGCAATAGCAGCAAATACGTTCGAAATTAAGCCTGGGATGATACAAATGATTTAGAATTCAGTTCAGTTTGGAGGATTTTCAAATGACGATCTGAACGAGCATCTGGTCAGCTTTCTGGAAATATGCGACACTTTTAGGTTCAATGGGGTTACGGATGAGGCGGTGAGACTTCGATTGTTCCCATTCTCTTTACGGGATAAGGCAAAGAGTTGGTTGCATTCTCTACCGTTCGGTTCGATAACAACATGGGAGGATTTAGCTCAGAAATTCCTCACAAAATTCTTTCCACCGACAAAAATTGCGAAAATGAGGAATGAGATTACGATGATTGAACAGCAACATGGGGAGTCATTATATGAGCTTGGGAGAGATACAAAGATCTGCTCAGAAAATGCCCACATCATGGATTGCCCCAGTGGCTACAAATGAACACCTTTTATAATGGACTACATGGGAATCTCAGGACAAGTATTGATGCAGCGTCGGGCAGAGCATTCATGGATAAGAGTTACGAGGAAGCATATGAGTTGATTGAAACCATGGCGGCTAATAACTACCAGTGGCCCACAGCAAGAATGACATAGGAAATGGCAGCTGGGGTGTTAGAAGTGGATAATATGACAGCGATGGAAGCATAGATATCTGCACTTTCAAAGATGTTGGAGTTAATGACAGCATCACAAGCACAAAAAACACAGCAAGTACATCAAGCGGCAATAATACGCGAGTTGTGCGTAGGAGAGCACCCAACGAATCAATGCGCGATTAATCCAGCAGCTGTGCAGTTCATCGGCAATTACAACAGAATTCCTCAAAACACATATCAAAACACATACAATTAAGGAAATAGGAATCATCCGAATTTCTCGTGGAGCAACAACTAGCAAAATCAAGCTTCACGACAATCATATCCTCCAGGTTTTCAGAATCAGCAACAACTAGTTCAATATCAAGAAACGAAACCCGATCTGGAGGAAGTGTTGGCAAAATTCATGACTAGCACCGAGTTGGCTATAAAAAATCACGCCATGACTATGAAATCACAAGAGATGTCGATCAAGAATTTAGAGAATCAGATAGGTCAAATGGCGTTGGCATTGAACAGCAGGCCATAAAGGACCCTACCAAGCGATACAGCGAGAAATCCAAAGGGAACTCACGAGCAGTGTAATGCTATTACGCTTAGAAGCAATAAGGAGTTGGTTTCTAACTGGGATAAGAAAGCTAGTGCAGGAGATGAATGTGAGGATGAAGGGAAGGAATTAAAGAAGAAATGTACAGAAAAATTGGTGCAAAAAGCAAAAGAAGAGAAATAATTTAAAGCTACACCACCTGCACCATTTCCTTCAAGGTTAGAAAATAACAAGTTAAAGAACCAGTTCTCAAGGTTTATGGATATATTCAAACAGTTACACATTAATATTCCATTTGCCGAAGCACTTGAGCAGATGCCGCGTTACATTAAATTCATGAAGGACATACTTTCGGAAAAATGTAAGCTCCAGGATTGCAAAACAGTGGCGTTAAACGAGGAATGCAGTGCAATACTACAGAAAATGCTCCCGCCTAAATTGAAAGATCCAGAAAGTTTTACAATTCCTTGTTCAATTGGCAATCAAGATGTGGGAAGAGCTCTATGCGATTTAGGAGCGAGTATAAATCTTATGTCACTGTCCATTTACCGAAAGCTGGGATTAAAAGAAGAAAAACCAACCAATATTAGTCTACAACTCGCCGATAGATCAATAACATACCCTTTAGGAATAGTCGAAGACCTATTGGTCAAAGTTGAGTCACTAATCTTTCCAGTTGATTTTGTGGTATTAGATTTTGATGAAGATAAGAACATCCCTATCATCTTGGGACGACCATTCTTGGCGACTGGACAAACACTGATTGACGTGCCTAACGAAGAACTGATTATAAAAGTGTTAGATTAGGTAGTAACGGTAAAGGTGTTCAAGGAAATCCCAATCCCAACTGATAAAGAAGAGTGCGAGTTGCTCGAGGAATCTACACGTGTCAAGTTCAGGGGTTGCAAAGAGGATAGTGGTCTTAAGGCATTAGTTGAGGATAAAAAGTCAAATTCATTGTCCAACATGCAACTGAACGGGCATGCATTACAACAATGTTGCTATTGCGCGATAAATAATCATCATGCCAAAGTTAACCCAACCGATCCGTGATGAAACAAGGAGTAGTCAGGCTAAACGACTTAAAATCAAGCGCTCATTGGGAGGCAACCCAATTTTATTTTTATGTTTATTTTAATTCTTATAATTTTTTTTTATTCTCTTCTTAATTAATTTTATCCATGCTAGTGAAATGGTAGGTTAGAATAAAATTTGGTCTAAAATATAGTCATGTAGGATTTAAAGTTTACTAGATAGCTAAATAAGTTTACCCTCCATGCTTGAATTTACTCAATACCCACTTATGATTATGTTTTCAAGTTGCTCGGGTACTCAAAGAAGCTATGGGATGCACATGAAGTTAAACAGAAGAAACCATGCATCAGTTGATCAAAGATCCTTAACAGTCCACTAGCAAGCCTAGGCTTGCCCCTTCACAGCACATGAGCAAGCTGGGGCTTGCTTCAACACCGCTTTATCAGATTATGGCATGTCGGGGCTTGCCCTTGCGAAACAAAGACCAAATGGGCTTGCCCCTTTCGCCTTTTAGTAGATACCAAGCAAGCCGGGCTTGCCCTTCAAAGACAAAACATCCAAATGGGCTTGCCCCTTCATAGCGCTTTTAAAGACACATGCAAGCCGGGGCTTGGGGGTCAGAATTTGAGTAGCAGTTACGACAGTTGGGCATGATAAACATCCCACTTCCATTCTACTTCAACTTCCAACAAACCAACTCATACACAACATACACCCATGACCTTCACATAACTTCCCATCTCCTCACAACAATTAAACACAATCCCACTTCTCCCACCTAGTCACCCACTACCCACCTCCATAAACTCCTCTCTATAATCCACCCATTCACCACACAATCTAACAACCTTAATTCACACCAATTGGAAGTTTAAGGATAGGATTTGTGCAAATCTCTACAACCAAATTCGACATTTATTGAAAGTAAGAAGTTGGTTTTCTAATTCCTCATCTTCTATCACCATAGTTCAAGCCAAATAACCAAGTTTGTGGGAATTTCAAGTCTCGCACACCAAGTGCTCGAAAAATTGTTGAAGTGAAGTTTAGGGGAAATTTTTGTTAAAGCTCATCAATTCCAAATCAATGGCACCAAAACCGGAATAAAAAAGGCAACAAGAAGAGAGTTTGGGGGCCATACAACCAACATGAACCTTCGATAGGCAAAAATTCATAAGTGAACCTTCATGGGCATACAATAAAATTATGCCCAATTAAATTGTTCTAAACACATATCAATATACATATCAAATCTGAACAATTAATAATTCGCATAAAGGTTTGGCTCTGATGCCACTGTTAGGTTTGTAATATTCATAACGCAATCAAAATTGCAAAAATAATGCGGAAGCGTGTAAAATCAGAGTTTAAAATTTTTACAAACCATAAACCCGGATCACCCTTTATGCACAATTATTAATTAAACGAAAAGATAAAGAATAAAATCATACCCTTGAAGATCGAGCTTCCTCAGGTACAAGTTCACCTCCAAATCCTTTCGCGTTCAACTTGAATCCACCGGGGTTTTGTTTCTTCCTTTGATCAACGTTAGCCACCCAAGTGTATGGCCTCTAGAGGTGATC
This sequence comes from Panax quinquefolius, assembly GCA_020205615.1. Lineage (NCBI taxonomy): Eukaryota > Viridiplantae > Streptophyta > Magnoliopsida > Apiales > Araliaceae > Panax > Panax quinquefolius. Next base: position 405,574 of record JAINUW010000805.1, read on the forward strand.
CACCAAGGAATAATAAGAATTCAAGAAGAAGGGGTATTGGCTCAAACCCTAGTTTTTCTATCTCTATAGAAAGGGTGTACTCTCCCAACAATTGGAATTATGTCGTATGTTGAAAAAGTCAACAACCCCCACCACCCATAATAAGACTCCTCTTATTTATTGATGTGGGCAACCCTCCTTAACAATTAAGAAATTGGGTTTTATTTAATTAATTAAATTCTTTTAATTAATTAGGCTCCCTAATCTTATTAGGGATAATTAATTAAACTCTTTTAATTAATTTTCCTTCCTAATCCAATTAGGAATAAATGAGAGTACTTATATTAAATTAATTCCTAAACTCTTTTAGAAATTAAAATAATAATAATTGTAATAATATTAATAAGACTCCTCTTATTAATTTATATTTAATATTTCTAAAATATTAAATAATAAATATTAAGCTATTTAATTTATTCTATCACCATAGATTAAATTAAATATACTTAACATATATTATTACGATTATGCCATTAACTTCTTAAATAATTATTCTTCCTTTTATGGTGTGACCCTTTAGGTTCTCCATATTAAACCTAGGTTGTGAATAAATTAATTAGAACAATTTAATCTTATTTAAATAAATAAATTAAACAATTAATTTATTTAAATAAATAATATTTATTCTACAATAGGGATAAGCCTCCCTCAAGCGATCAACGACTTTCCGGATAATATAGATTTCAACATTAATCATTAAAGAACCTTTGAGTAAATAGTTACCGCATGACAATTCAATCCTTCCACCATACAATGTCCCAATTAAATATAAGACAAGGAATTACTGTCAAGTCTTATTTTATTTAATTATATGTATTTTTACTCTTAAATGCACAACTCCAAATAATGTAAATTAGAAACTCCTTTCTAATTTCATTCGCCTTCGCCAAGGACTCTTTGGGTTGTCATTTATCGAATCACATAGGACATTTCTCTTCTTTATTAGAAGTGGTAGATTCTTTATTGATCATACATTATCTCCATGTACAACTTATTATACCCAAGCATACCCTTTGATATACCCTAAGGGTCTTAAGGAATAAGTCAAAGTATAACTCATCATACACAAGATACTATGATGATCTCAAGTCCAAGGATTACTTGTGTACTACTATCACTACAGAATTCCTATTGACAGCAAATAAAACTCCATTAGGTATTCCTTAGCGAGTCACGCTCAAGTGAACTTATTCTCTAATAAGCACCTACATACTTGCTTTAGTGTCTCCACACAAATGATCATGAGATCAATCATCCTCATCCAATGAGCAAGTTAAACGTATGTACCAATCTATCCCGGATTCACTAATCCCCAATTTAGTAATCCAATGATTGGGAACTATTTTAGTTTTAAGCTTTCTAAGAATTTAGATCTCATTAGAATGATCATCATCATTATTCTAAAAGCATTGCTTAAAACTATGGGTTTATCACATATTATAAAACAAAGATCATGTAGATAATTAAAAGCCTTTAATAAATTAATACTTTTTATTAATAAATGAATAAGATTGTTACAAAGTATATGCTTTATCATCAAACATGATTGGCTTGTATCAGTATTACTTTCAATCTCCCACTTGCACTAAAGCCAATCGCCATGGTAACTCATACTCTTCTTCTCTAAGTGACGATTATCCCATTGTTGGATAAGCTTTAGTTAATGGATATGTAATGTTGTTCTTGAGAGTCCACTATCTCTATAGTGATTTCCCATCTTTCAATGATTCTAATAATCAAATGAAAGTGCCACAACACATGTTTAGATCTAAGATGAGACTTGGGAACTATTCTAGTTACAGTAATGAACTTTTAATCCAAACAATCAACTTGCAACTTCATTTATAGCTATATACTTTGTCTTTATCACTAAACCAACAACCTTTTCTTTGTTTGGAACCTTTCAATTCATCGCACTACTTATTCAAGGTAACCCTTTACCTTAAAGTGGATTTTTTCATCATCTTTGTTCGTGCGAAAAACTTGAGTCCGTTAAGCCTCTAGTTTTAATTTAGACCCACCATGAATATGATCACATCCTTAGTTAGGTTAAGCACTTTAAGATGTTTTTCACCGACTCATAGTGAACTTCTCCGAATATGGTGATCAACATCGTGTCTCGTACATTTCATTGCATACATGATTGTCACTCATGCAATCTCTCTTCATTGGAGTCTATGGGGACTATTAAGAGATACACTCCATGACTCATCAACATGAGACATCTCTTGAGTTTGCCATGCTAAACGACTTTAGCATCAAATGAATATACGTTCCTTGGGTTAAGTCGAGCATCCTCTTAAATCTATCTATATAGATTTATATCCCCAATTAAGATACTCTTCCAAACCATTCATGGAGGAATATTTAGACAACTTTATCATTCTTGATTGTAGCATTAGTATGTCATTCCTTATCCGTAGTATATCAACATATAATACTAGGAATGTCACGATGCTCCTAATCGACCCCTTTGTACACACTAGAAGTCTTACCTCATCGAATGTAACTCTGGATCATCATCTTCTATGATGTGTACCTCATCATCATCATCCATGATGAATCCATACCTCCCTGTATCTTTGGTACTATTCTGCATTTACGATTTGATTGTGGTACAATAGGTCTATCTACAGGTTCCTCTTATTTGACTTATAGTATTTTGTGGTTCTTGAACTCTTCAAGATCTATTATCCTCCCACTAGCCCCTTTAATGATAAACACCTTTATCTTAGAAGGCAGCGTGTTTCGTAACAAACACCTTTTGCTAAGTAGGATTATAGAACATATACCCTAAACTTACTTTAGGATGTCCCATAAATTGTACTTGTCAAATCTTGTCCCAAGCTTATCCTTTGAAACCGTTTCACATAAGTTGGACAACCCTTATCTTAACATACTTAAGATTAGGAATCCTCCCCATCCATAACTTTTATGGAGTCTTGGGGCGATTTTTTGAGGTTACCATTTTCGTAGAGATATGACCATTTCTAGGACATTATCCCGTAATGATCTTTGGAATGTCAAGTAAAATCATTATGGACCGCACCATGTCCAACAAGGTACGATTTTCATTCGGATACATCAATCAATTATTGCAGATCAAGATGTGTCCATTATGAGAAAACCATTTGAGATGATCTAGAAATTTATTGCACAAGTATTTATTCCTTGATCTAATCAAAGAATCTTAATACTTTGCCAATTTGTTTCACTTCTGAATTCTTTGAACCTTTCAAATAATTCACACTTGTATTTTAGCAAATACACACATTCAACTCTTTGAATGATCATCTCCTTTTCTTATACTAGTTTGTTCAATATACAAAATATATTTTCACGTAAGTCAAGTATACAAAATTCATTAAGTAATATTCCAGTTCTATACAAAATATTATTATTATAAATAGAACAACAATTGTTCTTAATTATAATACCAAAAATTTCATTGTCCAACAATAAAATGGAAATAATATTTTTAACAAGAATTGGAATACAATAACAACTTATTGACTTAATAGATTTGCCCGTAGGCATTGCTAAACTATAAGTTTCTATGGCTAATATGGCAACCTTTGCTACATTTCCCGCACATAGGATTACTTATATTTGTTTAGCTTTCTACTTCTGCTTGGTCCTTTTCATAAATCTATAAATATGATAACCAAAGTCGGTATCCAATACCCAAGTAGAACCTTGACTTAAAGAAAAATTTATTTCAATCATGAACAAAAATCGATTGTAAAGAAACTTCACTAAGCTTCTTTGGTTAGCCTCGCAAGATGCTTCTTGCAGCTTTTTTCCAAAGGTCCGTGCTTATTGTAGTGGAAGCAAACTCCTTTGTTATCCGTGACGCTTTTGTTCTTATTATCCTTTGTTTACGCCTTCATTTACCTTCTTTAAATCAATCTTCTTTTTCAGAAGATCCTTTGGCCCCTACCAGTAAGACTTGGTCTTTCTTGGTTGAAAAGTGACTCTCAACATTTTTCAACATATTAAGCAAATCAGCGAGGGTGATATCTAGCTTGTTCATATGAAAAATTCACAACAATTGTGAAAGGAGTCCGGGAGTGAGTGCAAGATCAAATCTTGGCTCAACTCTCCATCCATGACAAAACTCGTTGTCCTAATTGATCAATCAAATTGATAATGTTAAGGACTTTTATCTGTACTGTAGTGTCATCGGTCATTCTAGATCGAAAGAGCTCCTTAGATATCTGATATCTATCAGTCCTACTTTCCTCACCATCAACTACTTGACGTGCATGAGTATAGTAGAAGTATCCATAGTTTCAGGCTGACGCTGAAGCTTGTTACTCATGGATACGAGCATGATGCATTGAGCCAACTGTGCATCATCTTGCCACTTACTAAAAGTAGCAATCTCTTCCTCAGAGGCATTGTCTGCAACCATTGCAGGGATAGGCGTATTAAGGACATAAGATAGCTTTTCAGCTATGAGAACTATTCTCAAATTCCTTAACCAATCCGTTTAATTTGGATTCGATTAATTTAGCATCTAATATGCTTCGCAAATGATAGTAATTTTAGACATTGTAAAATTCGTAAATGAATTTATAATTAACAACATTTTAACATACATTCTTTTATTAATTACCAAAATAATTTAGGTCTTGTTTTAAATTGGTATCTCCCACTATTTTCTTCAAACTATATTACCCTCACTTATATAGTTCGGCAAAAATCTAATTAAAGATTTGCTAGTGAGAATAAGGATCCCATTTCAAATGTATATAGCCTTGTGGTGACACAACAAACTATATATAAATAAATAGGTAGACAACTTTTGTCAATTACATCAACTATGCAACTCCTTGTATTTTGCCTCTTAGATTATTTTGATCAAGTGGTGGCACATCCGAATCAAAATTATCCAAGTTAAGTCCGACCTAGCACTCCATATATTCAAAAAGAAAAATATCATCCTTGTGGTGACACAACAAAACAATATTGTTCAATTTTCTTTATAAGCATCAAATGTGATAAATTAACATCTTAAATACTTAATACTTGCCTTGTGGTGACACAACAAACTCATATTAAATATTTAATACTCTATTAATTTTATCATGCTAGAAGACGACGCTCGATATTCCAAATATCTTTGAACGCTTAGGACTTAATATAAAAATTGAGGGTTTGTTATTAATTTGTCTCATCTTGTTTAGCGGCATGCATTTATATATATATATAAAATACGCAATATATTAATTAACATGCGAAGCATGTTTGCATAATATATAATATATATAGTATAAGCATGCACATATAGAATACTATATTCTACCCGGATTGATTATGGACTTTTATCCTAGCTTGGTTCACTAGAGCCACCAAGTGAACCAAAAGGTCAAACCCTAGGGGTGCAAGAAATAATATTTAAATATAACTATTACATTTAAACCCGTGCTCCATTACAAAAGCGGGTCTTCAAGCGCTTGTTCCTTGATCTCTAATTCTTCAAAATTAATTCTAAATATTCCTATTACAAAACTATTTTAAAATAAATAGAAACCTTGATCAGCAGTCAAGGGGAAGTACATAGGAGGGAGATAGAATTTACATTCAGAAAAATTAGAGAAGACGAGGTCTGCAGAACCCCATTTAATAAAACCCATACATTCATGCATCCAACTAAAATAAAATCCAATCGCATTGGTCGATAGTCCATAATCAATCCCATTTATTATCATACACATCACCATATGCATCAATAAATAACATTCATCTCATGAATAATAAATATTTAATATATATATTGATATCATTTAATCGGCAAATTTAGTTAGTATAAAATCTAATTTTGAATCAAAATAAACTCCTTTATTTTAATCCAAATTTAAATCAAAATAAAACTATTTTATTTTAATTTATCCTATTTTGAATAAAATAAACTATTTTATTTTAATCAAAATCTTTAATCAAAATAAACTCCTTTATTTTATTTAATTATGGAATCCAATTCCATATATATATAAAAAATCTTTAATTAAAATAAACTCTTTTATTTTAATTAATTATGGAATCCAATTCCATGAAAAAAAAATATTAAAGGAAACACGGATTATCTTTCCTATTCACAAATAAACTCCTTTATTTTGAATAATATGAAATCTTATTTCATATTTAAATAAACTCCTTTATTTAAGGAAACATGGATTCTCTTTCCTATTCACAAATAAACTCTTTTATTTTGAATAATATGAAATCTTATTTCATATCTAAACAAACTCCTTTATTTAAGGAAAGTAGGCAATCCAATTTCAACTCTAATTAGTTATCATGGAATCCAATTCCAACTCTAATTAGTTAGCATGAAATTCTAATTTTAAAATTAAAATAAACCTATTATTTTAAAATTAAAATAAACCTTTTATTTTAATTATAAAATTATTGAGAATAATATATTATATATATATATATAACTATATATATATATATATATATATATATATATATATATAATAACCGTATATTATCATATATATATATATATACTAATTCCGTGCGCCATCCTGTATGGCCTTAAAACCGAATCATGTAGCTTCCTTTTTTTTTTTTTTTTTTTTTTTTTAAAGAATCATGTTCCTGTTGGTTTTCACATAAAGTATATATATATATAGTATATCAATATATATATATATATATATATATATACATAATAACTTAAGCATGTATTCCTTGAACTCAAACTGGAACCTGCCGAAATCTTTATCTCAAAATTTCCTTATCCATGCATGCTCACGGAATTTTATGATCTCCTTTTTGCAATCATTAGCTATACCATGTCAAACCAAGGAATTTCCGTTCCTTTAATTGTCTTAAAAAAATTCGGTCCTTTTTTATTTTTATTTATTTATTTATTTATTTATTAAATTTTATACAATAAAATTATGCCCAATTAAATTGTTCTAAACACATATCAATATACATATCAAATCTGAACAATTAATAATTCGCATAAAGGTTTGGCTCTGATGCCACTGTTAGGTTTGTAATATTCATAACGCAATCAAAATTGCAAAAATAATGCGGAAGCGTGTAAAATCAGAGTTTAAAATTTTTACAAACCATAAACCCGGATCACCCTTTATGCACAATTATTATTAAACGAAAAGATAAAGAATAAAATCATACCCTTGAAGATCGAGCTTCCTCAGGTACAAGTTCACCTCCAAATCCTTTCGCGTTCAACTTGAATCCACCGGGGTTTTGTTTCTTCCTTTGATCAACGTTAGCCACCCAAGTGTATGGCCTCTAGAAGTGATCCACCAAGGAATAATAAGAATTCAAGAAGAAGGAGTATTGGCTCAAACCCTAGTTTTTCTATCTCTATAGAAAGGGTGTACTCTCCCAACAATTGGAATTATGTCAGTATGTTGAAAAAGTCAACAACCCCACCACCCATAATAAGACTCCTCTTATTTATTGATGTGGGCAACCCTCATAACAATTAAGAAATTGGGTTTTATTTAATTAATTAAATTCTTTTAATTAATTAGGCTCCTAATCTTATTAGGGATAATTAATTAAACTCTTTTAATTAATTTTCCTTCCTAATCTAATTAGGAATAAATGAGAGTACTTATATTAAAATAATTCCTAAACTCTTTTAGAAATTAAAATAATAATAATTGTAATAATATTAATAAGACTCCTCTTATTAATTTATATTTAATATTTCTAAAATATTAAATAATAAATATTAAGCTATTTAATTTATTCTATCACCATAGATTAAATTAAATATACTTAACTATATTATTACGATTATGCCATTAACTTCTTAAATAATTATTCTTCCTTTTACGGTGGTGTTACCTTTAGGTTCTCCATATTAAATAGGTTGTGAATAAATCAATTAGAACAATTCTAATCTTATTTAAATAAATAAATTAAACAATTAATTTATTTAAATAAATAATATTTATTCTACAATAGGATAAGCCTCCCCAGCGATCAACGACTTTCCAGATAATATAGATTTCAACATTAATCATTAAAGAACCTTTGAGTAAATAGTTACCGCATAATTCAATCCTTCCACTATACAATGTCCTAATTAAATATAAGACATGGAATTACTTGTCAAGTCTTATTTTATTTAATTATATGTATTTCGACTCTTAAATGCACAACTCCAAATAATACAAATTAGAAACTCCTTTATAATTTCATTACTCGCGCCGCCAATGACTCATTGGGTTGTCATTTATCGAATCACATAGGACATTTCTTCTTTATAATCGAAGTGGTAGATTCTTTATTGATCATACATTATCTCCATGTACAACTTATTATACCCAAGCATACCCTTTGATATACCCTAAGGGTCTTAAGGAATAAGTCAAAGTATAACTCATCATACACAAGATACTATGATGATCTCAAGTCCAAGGATTACTTCAGACTACTATCACTATAGGAATTCCTATCGACAGCAAATAAAACTCCATTAGGTATTCCTTAGCGAGCCACGCTCAAATGAACTTATTCTCTAATAAGCACCTACATACTTGCTTTAGTGTCTCCACACAAATGATCATGAGATCAATCATCCTCATCCAATGAGCGTTAACGTATGTACCAATCTATCCGGATTCACTAATCCCCAATTTAGTAATCCAATGATTGGGAACAATTTTAGTTTTAAGCTTTCTAAGAATTTAGATCTCATTAGAATGATCATCATCATTATTCTAAAAGCATTGCTTAAAACTATGGGTTTATCACATATTATAAAACAGCATCATGTAGATAATTAAAAGCCTTTAATAAATTAATACTTTTTATTAATAAATGAATAAGATTGTTACAAAGTATATGCTTTATCATCAAACATGATTGGCTTGTATGCATATTACTTTCAAAAGCCCCCGTAATGAAAAATAAAGCATAAGTATCCCATGTTGACTCTCGATAGTGGTAATTGTTTGATTTTAGTTGGATCTAGCTTGTTTTTGAATTTCTTGAGTTTACACTGTATGATGCCTTCAAAGAGACTTGTTATGTGTTAAATTTGATTTTTTATCAGTTAACATTGTTGTGGAGCACACACGCACTATACTAGTAATAACAGTTTATGACTTGATGATTGACTGGGAATTTATTGATGAGTTTTGATATGATGTATTATCATGTTTACTTGATTTCTCTGAGGCCGGGCGAAAAGACTTGTGTTTATCAATACTGCTGGATTCGTAGGCATGTAGATTAGTTGCATTCCATTCCATTGCATTGTGTTGCATTTTTGTTTTGTTTTTGCTTGAGGACAAGCAAAGGTTTAAGTTTAGGGGTATTTGATAAGTCGGTTTTATACCTACTTATCCGGCATCTATTACTTGAATTATTTGTTTAATCTCATGTTTCTTAGTTACTTTTCATGCATTTTGTTTCATTTTGTAGATTATATGTTTGGAAGTGGATTGAGCAATTATTGGTATAAAATTTGCAAGGAAAAGCAATTTCGGATATCGTTCGGGCCTTCATGTCATTTTATGTGCATTTCATGTTCGTGGCGTGGAACTTGGATTATGTTGAGGAACTTTTTCTTGGCGTTCTGGAACGTCTTGTATCATTCTAATCAGAAGTTCGGATGCGAGAGTATGGCCGTCTAGCAACAAAGACTAAGTTAAGAGTTGTTTTGATTGTCATTACACAATAACAGCTGCTTCCAATGCAATTTCGACCTTTATCCGTTTGTTATTTCTGAAAGCTCAAAGAATTCAAGTTGTAGATCTCATCGATAGCTTCGATTTGATAGGTCGCAGGCCCCGTAACTCCTCCCGGTTTAAAAGTTGTGGCAATTTTAGCAGAGGAGGTTCCAGTTTGTGCCATAAGAGCAAGCCAGAGCTTGGGGTCTGGGCAGCAATAGCAGAAGGGGAGCAAGCCGGGGGTGGCTTGAACAAAGGGAAATAATAAGCTGGGGCTTGCTTACTCGAATTTGAAGTCTCCTAGTTGGTTTCTAGTGCTACAAGTGTGGAGTTTTAGTGATGGTGATGACTTGGGACTCGTTTTGGCATGGAATTTTAATTAGAATACATGTTGAAGTATATAATTAGCAACAAACACTGAGATTAAGGGAGACACAAGGAAAATTATGAAGATTAATCTCAGTTTTTCTAAGCAAGCGTTGGAGGAGTATTTCTAGGAGATTTTCGAGACGATTGCGATTCTAGGCTACGTGAAGGGTGTTTTTCAATATTCTTTGTCTTAGACTATTATTTGTAATTGAAAGAATGATTTCCATGATTTATTCAGTGTTTATTTTGTTTATTATGAACTAATTCACTTTTTAGGCTTATGATGGATCCTTAAGTGAATCGATGGTTTTGTAAACTTTGATTTCCAATTTAATAAGCTATTTCCAGTTTATCTATATTGATTTGAGCTTGAATCTATGAATTGCCTGATCAACAATTCTTTGTGGAGTTGGATGGAATCGAGAGAGGATATTCAAATCTAGACCTAGTTGATATAGCATGTGTTCAGGATTTTGTTAATAGCTTAAATTTGATGAGTGTTAAGGTAGAGATATGCTTGACACTGCATGTAATCGGATAGAGAACTTATTATTCAACCTTCTTTAATTATAATTCACATAGAGTTATAGTGGGTTAGTTGATTAAGGTGTTTAATGGATTTCTATCTTAATTGTGGATGGACGTTAATACGATATTAGTGCATCGAGAGGTGGTTAATACTACGTTCGATTTCTTGATTAATAAACTGGGATAGTGAATTGAATTGGAATAAAAGTGTTAAAATCAGAGTGAAGCTTAGGGTGAAATCATAAGTCTAATTTTCCATTATTTGTTTGAAATTCCAGGTTTTGATATTCGTTGTTGTTTTTTGTTAGTTTAATTATTTTTAATTTTAGTTGCGTTAATTTAAATTATTGAGTTTATTTGTTTAATAAAATTAGGGTTAATAGAAGATTGGTAATTGTAAGTTAAGATTTTTGCTAATAAGTCTATATGGGAACGATACTCTACTCATCACTCTATTACTTGTTGACTACATATACTTGCATGTTGTGCGTATATAGATTTTACCCAACATGGTATTAATGCTTATGTACTATTTGATTCAGGTGCTACTTGTTCATTTATATCCGAAGAATTTTCTCAGAATTTAGATTTGCCCAAGGAAGAATTAGAATTTCCCTTAAGTATAGAGATTGCGAATAGGGAAGTGATTCCTGTTAAATTCATATATAGGAATTGTAGGGTGGATATAAAAGGTCACGAGATGATGGTAGATTTGATACCAATTAGACTTGGTGAGTTTGATGTTATATTAGGAATGGATTGGTTATTTAATTACAGAGCAGTAATTGATTGCTAAAGGAAGTGTGTTAACCTTATGACTCCGTCAAAGGTAGTGTTTTATGGCAGCAAGTCACCTCGACAAGCAAGTTGTCTCACGGTGAAGCAAGCCAAGAAGTTGTTGAGACAAGGATGTGTAGGATACCTAGCCTACATAGTCGATACACATAAGAAGAATGCGAAGTTAGAAGAAATGCCAATTATAAGAGATTTTGCAGACGTATTTTTTGAGATCCCAAATTTTATGAAATAAAAGTATTTAATTTTTCTATTTTGGTAAATAGTTAAATTGATAAAAGTTTAAAGTTAAGTGTGATATTTGAAAATTTTGCAAAGTAAGCAAGTTGTCATAAAATAACCGGTAGTAAAAGTACAGTAATACGCATAGTTGCATAGTATCACACGATATTGATTATTAATGCTTATATGAGAAGTCACTCAGTTATACTCAATTATTGCTATAATAATTGATGCATCATATCTCTCATATTATTGATTCAATTATTGTCACAATATCATCTGCATAATATTTTATATTATTAAATCAATAATTGAGTCGACAAAGTTATTCATATTATTATTTACAATATTGACAATGTCTAGAAGTTCTGTCAAGGAGAGGTTTGGTCACCTAATTGTGCGCCAATAAGGAGAAATCCTTATCGGAAAGCCCCCTCTTTCCTGAGAAATAATATTAATGATGAATGTTATTAAAGATCAAATTTGAGTTCAGAGTTGAATTTGGAGACGCAGACGTGATATTTGAGTCCGGAATGATGAAATTAGTAGAAATAGACTATAAACACAAAATTTGTCGGGGTTGACTTTTTGGTCAAAAAAGTCAACAGTTGACTTTTTCGAAAAAAGTCTAACTTCAAAATTTCAAAAATAAATTTTTGATAAAAATAGTTCCATTGTGTTGGGATTATTAGTGTTATTGGAAATTGATATTTATTTAGATATTAATTGATGTTTGGAAGTTATATTGACCAATCGAGTAATTAACCGGATAAATGAGCATTTAATTGCTATTAATTCACATGATTATAAATATTTGTTCACATGTGTATACTATTGATTCACATTCTTGTACTATTAGGGGAGGTGGTGCAAGATTGATAATACTTGCATGACTATACTGTAATTCGTATTTTCACATTATTAAAATTATTGATTCACATTATTTACTATTAGGGGAGGTGGTGCAAATTTGATAATACTTGCAGGACTAAATTTGATAATTAAAAATGAAGAAAAAGAGGTAGGTATTATACTGTAATATTTTGAGCCCCAAAACGTGCAATTATTGAAACTATATTTTTCTATAAATAGAAGCTCATTCTTCCTTCATTTCTAACCAATTCACAAAACTATAAAGCAATTATTATAGAGAAAAATTATAGAGAAAAAGGAGAAGAGAAGTCTGCTACCTCACTATTTCAGTTTTCTTCTAAGGTAAGGGATATTATAATTATAGTAAGGGATATTATTTCTTTCCTATTCATGAAGAGAGCTTCTGTTATTCCATTTTTTATTATTATGTTGGAATAACCTGTCTATACGAAGTACCACATACATGGTGAAATTCTTCTATTATTCTATTCTTTATTATTCTGTTGGAATAACCTGTCTGTAAGGTTTATCGCATGTATGGTGAATTTCGTTGTTATTCCATTCTTTATTATTCTCGTTGGAATATCCACATGCATGCGGATTACGTATGACCTGGTTCCATTCTTTATTATTCTATTGGGAATAACCTATCTATGCGGTCTATCGCATGCATGGTGAATTCTTCTATTATTCCATTCTTTATTATTCTGTTGGAATAACCTATCTATGTGGATTACCACACGCATGGTGAATGATCCTTTGTATTCATTCCTTATTAAATTGTGGAAATGATCTGTCTACGTGGATTACTGCATGGCGGGTGAAAATCCATTTGCAGTTTCGTAATTTTTCTGACCCTAAAAAATTTTGGAAAAAATTGAAATGATCATTTGATGAGTTTTCTATATTGTGTCCAATGATGGATATTTTTGGATGTATAGATTAAGAGTTATGGATTTTATGGGAAAAGACTATTTTAAAAGTAAACCCTTATAACTCCTTGTGGTTAACTCCAAAATTGGTAAAATTTTTATTGGGAGTGCATGTATATAACAGGAGTATACCCTGTAAATTTCAGAATTTTCGGACAAAAGCACAATTTATGATAAATGTCTAAATATTCGGCAGTTTTGGCAATATGAAAAATAGTAAATGAATTTTAAAAATTCCGAGAAAAATATATGTTCAATATAGGACTATATTTTGCTAAATCCCAAAAAATAAATATTTTTGGGACTGATTTGGTATTTTTCATGAAAATAAACTAGTTATGAGTAAATGAATTAAATATGTTATGTGAAGTAACAAAATTGGAAAATAGGATTTTATGGCTTGGGAATCCTATATAGGGTATATGCAGATTTTTGATGAGGGATTTGATCATTGGTGATGAAATCTTATGAGTATGGCATTTTTGAATGATTAAATGCATTATTTGGTAAAGTGTAAATAATTGAAATAAATTGTTTATAAGTTTAAGAGGTGATTAAAATATTGTTATAATATTAATAATATTAGATTATGAGTTTATTAAGTGGTTGATAATATTTGGATAAATTTAATGTCTTTAATATTTATCCTTGTTTTAGTTTGATTAATGCTTATATCATTGTCATCATCCTCTTGCTTATATGGTGATGAAAGTTATCTTTGGCTTACGTGCAAAGATGGACTGTTGATTATTGGTTTTATAATTGTATATCTTTGGCTTACGCGCAGAGATGGACTTGGTATGATTATGACAAGGGATCATTCGGTATAATCATGACCTGTAATGTTATAAACGATGTGGTAAAAGTCCCCGGTGGCCTGTAGTGCATTGATGGATAGTTTTTGGTATGATTATGACCAGGGATTATTTGGTATAATCATGACCATTGATGATTTAATGAATATCCTTGGCCCGTAGTGCAGGGATTTTTCGATGATGTGGTTTATTTATTAAGCTGAGTCTCAGCGATAAAAATTGATGAAAACATTTTAAAACATAGAAGATAATAGATATCATGCTCTATTTGACTCTTCTAATGGATTGCTCGTACCGCTGCAACTATGGTTGAAAAGTTTAATCATCTACCATATGTTCTAAATCTCTTATTTATTACTGATAAAGGCTATTGATAATTTAATTATCTTTAGTCATGATATTCTTTACTGGGCTAGTTGTGCTCACCCTTTTGCTTCACAATTCCTTTCAGGTAATAAGAGTGTAACTGGGTCGAGCGGGGATAACAGGGAAATAGTGAGATGGTCCGAGACAGTTGAAGTTTCTCAATACATTATAAAACGGCATGACATGCAATATATAATTGCATTGAGGACCTAAGATGTGTGTGTCGTATTTTATACATCACTTAATAATTGATTTTGGTGAACAACAATAGGGTGATGAGAACCCGACCTTGAAAGCGTCAAAAGTGCACCTTATTAGAATGAATATGATAGTAATTTTCTTGTTCTTATTTGGGGTCTTAAAATATTTGCTGATGTATTTTATATGGCATTGTAACAATTTGAGTTTGATACCGCATCTACACGTAGACAATATTGTATTAAAACTCACGGTTTTATCTGTTGTCGTATACTGCATTTACGGTTCAACAACAGTATAAATGAAGTTTGTATTTGATTTTTATAGAGTGATATCTGGCGACTCAGAATGGGTCGTGTGGACCTATTTTGGGGGCGTCACATATTTCCAGATTATTTGTCGGGTCTTCCGCCGGATCGACAAATCAAGTTTGTGATTGACTTACTACCAGGAACGACCCCGATATCTAAAGCACCATATAGAATGGCTCCGATAGAGATGAAGGAGTTGATGGGTGCAATTACAATAATTGCTTGACAAGAAGTATATTCAGCCGAGTGTGTTGCGATGGGGAGCACTGGTGTTGCTTGTTAAGAAGAAAGACGGATAGATGCGGCTCTGCATTGATTACCGAGAATTAAATAAGGTCACGATTAAAAATAGGTATCTGTTACCTAGAATTGATGATCTGTTCAATCAGTCAAAGGGAGCGAGATATTTCTCGAAGATAGACTTGAGAAGTGGTTATCATCAAATCAAGGTGAGACCGGAGGATGTACCAAAGATGGCATTCAGAACTCGATATGGTCATTAAGAGTTTCTAGTGATGTCATTTGGTTTATCCAATGCACCTACAGCGTTCATGGATTTGATGAACAGGGTGTTTAAGCCATTTTAGACAAATTTGTGGTGGTGTTTATTGATGATATACTGGTGTATTCCAAGACTAAGGAGGAACATGTGGAACATTTAAAAGTGACGTTGGAGACATTGAGGAAAGAGAAGTTGTACGCTAAGTTCTCAAAATGTGAATTTTGGTTGGAACGTGTACAGTTTCTCGGGCACGTTATTGATAAAGACGGAATTTCAGTGGATCATCAAAAGTTGAAGCTGTAATAAACTGGGATCAGCCGAAGACACCATCGAAAGTAAGAAGTTTCTTAAGATTGGCAGGTTACTATAGGAGTTTTATTCAAGACTTTTCTAAGATCGCGACTCCGTTGATGAATTTAACTAGGAAGGCGGTTAAGTTTGTTTGGACAGAGAAGTGTGAGGAAAGTTTTCAAGAATTAAAGAAAAGGTTGAGTTCAGCACCTGTGTTGTCATTGCCTGATGATACATGAAATTTTGTGGTGTATAGTGACGCATCACATAAAGGACTAGGCTGTGTGATTATGAAGAACGATAGAGTTATTGCGTATGCATCACGTCAGTTGAAAGATTACGAGAAAGGGTATCCGACTCATGATTTAGAGTTGGTGACAGTGGTGTTTGCCCTGAAAATTTGGAGACATTATCTTTATGGAGAGAGGTGTGAGATATATACTGACCATAAAAGTCTGAAGTATATCTTTACACAAAAAGATTTGAATATGAGACAAAGAAGGTGATTGGAGCTGATCAAAGATTATGACTGCGAGATTTTCTATCATCCCGAAAAGGCAAATGTTGTTGCTGATGTCTTAAGTAGAAAGGGATGGGAGAAGTGAATGTTGTTGTCTGCTCAGGAGAAGCTAGTGTCAAAAATGGTTAAGATGGAGTTAGAAATTAAACATCCGACAGAATCTAACGAAAAATTGTTCCAGATAGGAAACGGTTCAACGTTGGTAGATAAGGTGAAAAATGCCCAACTTCAAGATGAAGACTGTAAAAAGATAAAACAGAAGATATTTGAAGGTGGGGAAAATAAATTCAAAATCGATTCAAAAGGGTTGCTTCGATTCGAAGGAAGAATTTGGGTTCCGCCAGTATCAGAGGTTGAAGAGGAAATTCTGAGTGAAGCTCATAATTCAAGATATTCGATTCACCATGGGAGTACAAAGATGTATCAGGATCTTAGACATCATTTTTGGTGCCCGAATATGAAGAGGGATGTGGCTGAATGCGTGGCAAAATGTTTAACGTGTCAGAAAGTCAAAGTTGAACATCAAAGGCCAATCAAATTATTACAACCATTGGAGATACCAGAATGGAAATGGGAGCATATCACAATGGATTTTGTGGTAGGTCTTCTAATGACCCAACAAGATTACGGTGCCATTTGGGTTATTGTCGATCGATTAACGAAGTCGGCACACTTTTTGCCAATCAAGCTTCGATTTACCCTAAATCGGTTAGCAAAACTATACGTGAAAGAAGTTGTGTCAAGACACAGAGTACCTATGTCCATTGAATCAGACAGAGATCCACGTTTCACATCTAATTTCTAGAAATGATTACAAGAATGCTTGGGAACACAACTGAGAATGAGCACAGCGTACCATCCTCAAACTGATGGACAAAGCGAAAGAACCATACAAACACTAGAAGATATGTTCAGAGCATGTATCATGGATTTCAAGGGAAATTGGGATGACCATCTACTATTGGTGGAATTATCTTATAATAATAGTTATCACGCGAGTATTGGCATGCCACCTTACGAAGCATTATACGGCAGAAAAATGTAAAACTCGGTTATGCTGGGATGAGGTAGGTGAACGTCAGCTATTAGGTCCAGAATTGGTACAACAGACTGTTGAGATCATCAAGGTTATTCGAGCGATATTGATAGCCGCACAAGATAGACATAAGAAATATGTCGATAAGCATCGACAAAATAGAGAATTTGATGTCGGTAATTATGTTTTCTTGAAAGTGTCTCCGTGGAAGGGGAAAAATCGGTTTGGCAAGAAGGGGAAATTGAGCCCTAGATTTATAAGACCTTTTGAAGTGCTTCGGCGAGTTGGAGAAGTGGCGTACGAGGTAGCTTTACCCCCAGAGTTAGAGCATATTCATAATATTTTTCATGTCTCGGTATTGAGACCATATGAGCCTGATTATAAACATGTAATAGAATATGAGCCGTTGCAGTTTGAGAAGGATTTGTCATATGAAGAAGTCCCTGTTCAAATTATCGACAGAAAAGAGCAAGTACTGAGGAATAAGGTAATACCTTCCGTTAAGGTAGTCTGGAGAAACCACAATGCGAAGGAAGCTACATGGGAACTTGAAAGCGTTATGATGAAGAATTATCCTCAGTTATTTACTTGATCATGTATAGCAATTCCGGGGACAGAATCTTATTAAGGAGGGAAGAATGTAACGAATAAATTTTTAAATTTTTTGAGTTGGGATTCTGGGGACAAAATCCTTTTAAGGTGGGAAGGATGTAACGATCGAGAAATTTGTAATTTAATTTAAATGTTTATTGAATTAAATAAATATTTTAAATTATTTATTTATTGAGATAAATAAATAATTGATGAATTGTTGTGAATTAATTTAGTAACTATATTGGTTAGTATTGATTAGATTGAGTAATGATAATTTTATCTGATGGATTTAATTTAAGAAAACAATTAAATTAAATCAATTGCTTAATATTTAAGAAAATAATTACATTAAATGATTTGTTTAATTTAAAGGAAATAAATAAATTAAATAAAGTGATTTTTCTAATTTATTAATTAAATTAGATATATAATTATTTATTAATTATAAGTATAATGATAATAAGATTTTTATAATTACAAGTTATTTAAATTAATTAAGCTAAAGTTATTTGGTTAACTAGAGTGTGACACATGAAATCATATAATATAATATTATTAAAATAATTTAGTTTGGGAAATAGGTGTTTAGCCAAACAAGGCCTTGTGGCCTTTGGATTGCTTCTAACTGGCTCCTTTTTGTTTTTTTTTAACTGACGTACATGGAATTGTGGCCAGTTTATATTTCCTACGTGTCTTATTTTTCCCTAAGGCTAGTTATCAGTGAAGAGCATAGAGTGCTTGGAGAGAGATAAGAGAGAAAAACATCGAGGAGATTGCGAGTGAGAGCTTGAGAGAATTTTCTATGATTATCAAGTGGAAGAGAAGGGTTTGCTAATTGTTTTGCTAATCAAGGTATAAACTATCCTTATTTTAACTTTTAGTTTCAAGATATATATATATATATATATATATATATATATATATATATATATATATTCTATGTGATTGGAAATCACGTGAATTGTGGTATATATATATATGTTCATATAGTTTTGCAAAATCTGTTAATCATCATATATGGTAGATGCTTGTTTGTTAAATACATGAAATTTGGGTTTATAGGGAGAAAAATATATAATGTTGTTTATACATGAAAATTGGCTTTATAAAGTACAAAATTTTATGCCTTATATGTGTTGTAATCTGCAAATTTAATTTGGATTGTGTTAATATTTGAAGAAACGAAGGTGGCGTAGTTTAAATCATGTTCATTAGTTAAGAAATGAGTTCGTGGCTATTGAATTCGCTAAATATGTGAAAATGATGAAATTTGGAAAAATTGGGGTTTTGATCCCTTAAACTTGAATATATATGATGTTTTTTTATATAGAATGGTGTATAACATGCTTAACTATGTTATTACAGAGATTTAGATGATTAGTTTTATAAATTTTGTAGTGTTTAGGTTAAATTAGGTGACTACTATGTAAAGAAAGTCACTGCTGCAGTTTTTTGTTCAGCCATTCACGACAACAAGGCATTGCAATTGCTACGTTACGATCGAAGTACAAATTGCATAATGGTTTTTTCAGTGGCGAGCACCAACGTAGTTATTGCTTATGTTAAGGCAAAGACGGTAGCAACAAGGCTGCGTGTCTCGAGCCCAGCAATTGACTTCTACATATTTGCAGGTCATATATAATTGACTTATATTAGTTTAGCATGCATGTTAATGATGTTGAGGCATAATATAAACTACAATAATAGATTGTCATGCGTTATAATATAAAGTGTAAAAGAATTTAAGTGATTACTTGAATACGCTAGGTAATGGAAACTAAAAGTGATGTTTTCAAAAAATATAGATGAACAATTAAGTTATGTTGGATCGTAACGAGAATTTCAGAGGCATTAAGGATGTTAACCAACATGATTAGATGTTAGGTTAGTATTATGACCTAAATGATGGGTTAAAACCCATAGTGCTAATATTCATACAACTAATTGTTGTTGCGATTTCAATGATATATGTGTAGGGTAATTGTAGATTATTTTATGCTTGTGTAGCTTACAAACAAGGCAAGTTTCTAAACCTTAACTCTTTACATTGAGAAAGCTTTCTAACTTCATTCTTTTCATATTGAATGCAAGTTCCCATTACTAAATCATTATTGTACAAGTTTCTAAAATTCTTTGGAAAGTTGAACAAGCCTAGTCTATCTTGAGTATGTTTGTACAAGCTCTTATAACCTAATTTGTTACATCGAGAGAGTTTCACTTTCCTAATTATTACACAAAGCATATATTATTCTAATAAGTCGATTTAAATGAGATTGTTCTAACTCTTTTGGATATAGCACTTTGCATGTATATCATGTTTATTCAATTATATATTGTTGATATCCGATCTTTGACTTTGATAGCCTTGTTCAGTTATACATTCTTGTATTAGACCTTCAATTAGTAAGCAAACTCTTATTGATTAAATTAATCTATAATTGAATAGTGTTCTAAAATTCTAGAAACACTGATAAGCTATATCAAAACTAAAATTTCTTTAGTGTAGAAATTCTAAATTCAAACTAAGACGAATATCCCTAACATAGGGGATTTTGTACGTGTAACGTTTAGATGTTTGTGCACAATACATGGTACAAAGGGCTGATCCCCCTAAGTACGTTAAGAAGGGTCCGTATAGTCTAAATGACTATTAAGGTTGGGTAATATTACCTAAGTACCGGGGACATAGTTCGTGGTCTTAAGACCCTTAGATATTAAAGTTCGAACTTGTTTTCTATTTTGATTAGTGGAACAAGTTCATTATTGTTCAGCTTTCATTGTTCATTCTCATGTTGTTGTCATTACTACTTTCTATATCAGTGAGAATTTATTTTCTTACTCTTGCAATTAACATTGCAGCTAAATATACTTTGTCGGAATGGAGGAATTTTCAGAAAAGTGATAATTGTTGAAAATTGATATTTTATCTATATTATTATATTACATTATAAATGTATAATGTGATAGTATAATTATATAATAATAGTGATATTTTTACACTAAATTTATGATATATGAATAAATGAGGAGAAAGAGAGTAAATTAGGTCCGGAGTATTTTTGTTACAAAAAACATGTTAAATATGTTGGTGGGCCCCATTTTGACTAAGATTTGGTTATAGCCTACAAAATCATCCGTATGTGGATTTCGGTCTTTTTCCGTTTAGAATTTGAAAAAATTTCTTCTATAAAGTTGTGGAGAATTAAATTTTCTATGAAATGTGTGACACCCCCGAATCCGGGTCCTCTGACCCCGGTTCGGTCATCACGATAAAATACTAACATCCACATCTAAACAACATACGATAACTAAAATGTGGAATATAATAAACGTACGTCGTTCATTCAAAAGGTGTTACTAGTCCCAAGATACGATAACCTTAATATCATCTTACGAACATACCCTAAAATAAATATTAGGGTTCATATTACACAATAGAAATTTTTAACTAGGCATAAGGTAAAGTATGTTCCTTGCCACTACTCTACATCTTTCCTTTACCTTTGTCCTTCCCCGAGGTCTTGGGCTTAGCTGCAATATAATTCATGATATAGCAAGAATGAGTAACAAGTTTGTCCAAAAGTTTAAATTTAACAATAAGGATATATCATGATGAATGGAAAAATAACTGAAAATAAATTCAATAATATGAATATCTGAAGGATTCAACAATATGAATATCGCAAACAAGGATAATGATTGCTTTTAGAATAACTGCTAGTCAAATAGACTTTGAACTATAACACTCCAATGGAATCAATAGCTAATTGACCCTTTGGTTACTGGCTACAGAATAAGTACTTGAGGGGATCAGCCTCACGTACACTATGTATATGCATAACATTTAAATCTGCTCTATGTATCTTATATTAGGTACCTAGGGTACTCCCCTATCATAGAAGGGGAGTTCTTTCAGTCTAAGAATCCTTACCATCAATTGGTTTGGATTGCTTTTATAAAACTTTATACGCTTGTCTGACCGAACAAAGGTTCAGATTCTATCTAACACAGTTCAAGAATTATTGAACTTTAAATGATGTACAAGTCCAAGACTGTACGAACTTAAGTGCACTAAGTGTGAATATAAATAATATCGATGTGGAATAATTTTAAAGTAATTAAACCACTTAATAGCATGCTTGGAAATAAGATTCCAGCTTAAATGAATAACTTTCAATTCAACAATAACCTTCTCAATACAATATGAGAAGGATAAGAAACTTTCACAACAAACAAAGTTGTGGAAGCTAGGAAATAGTGCAACACAATGAAATAGTGTTCGGGTACTTGCTCAATATAAATTTGAGTAAGGTTAGGGAAACTTGTGTGTTTGCTCAGATACAGTATAATACTAGCTTTAATTAACTTGCGTTGAAATGATCTAACATTAACAAGTCTGTCTTTTCAATTAGTACGTGTAAACTAGTACGAGTCTACACTTAAAAGAATCAAGTCATCACATAGAATGCTTCTCAACACATTATATGGCACATTGGTCACATATTACCAGATAAAGAAATTATATAAGCATGCCTTAAATTTCAGAACCAAAAACAAAATCTTGACAAGAACTAAGGCGGCCCAATTGCGCTTTGATCTAGAAGCTTAGGGGACGGCAAGCAATAAGGCTTATCCTCGCGGACCAAGGATGAGCTTCTTCTCTCCTGACTTCAGTCCAACTCTAACACACCAATTACACATATATTTTAACATACTAACATGCTAGAGTTTCACATATAACACATGGTCATACTTGAATTCATTACTTCAAGTTTAACTACACTTTATATGTCATTAAAACACAAATGGTCATGTAATCATCAGGCTTTGTAATTTGGTTATACAATACTCAATAGTCATGCTTGTATATAGATAACACATGTATACTTTACTCACATAGTTCATATTTTAGAAATTTCCTTTTTATGACTGTGTGTGAAATAAGTGAAAACCATACATTAACCAAACGATGTTCATACCAATATATCTATAGGCATAATGAGTCCTAATATACATGCTTGCATGGTCATAACGTACTTTACTCATTTCTTGATGACATTAGCCTCCTCATTCTAATTTTCTTTAAATTTAACACTAAGCCAACTTAGTACATACAAGGCATCTTAACATATAACTCTCATGCATTTACAACATATAATAAAGTCACATATGCATGCTCAAATGGTTAGAATTTACAAGATAAAAGTCTTGGTCAAGTTCACTTTGAAAAGTCTTATGTTTCTTATCTTTGAAATAGTCTAATCTTTCAATGATGTATGCTAGTGTGTTCAATCACTTTAGTCTTGCATTTCATGTCAATATAAACCATATTATCATGTTCATAAAGTCAAAATGCTCACATGATGTGTTCGTGACAAAGTTCACTTTCGAACAATAATTTCATTTCAAGACCACAAGTATTATGTCCATTGTAGGTACTAACATGGTTATACTTGTTCATACTACATGCTCATGCTTATGTGTGTGTGCTAAAATAGTTTACTGGCTTGCTCTAAACAAGTGTCAACAAGTTAGCACAACCGAATCATAACAAAACACATCGGACACAGTGCAGTTGCGCACAAATGCGCCATGCCGGAAAAGATACTGAGACTTTGGGTTATGTAAGAATTGTCTTGCACCTAGTACAATTAGAGGTAGAACATTGCGCCATGCCTACATCAGAGATAGTAGCTTGCTCTGTTCGGCAGTTCAACAACCCACCAAAAAAATCCTTACAAACATTGCTTCTAACATAACCCAACACACTTATAAGTATGTATAACACTAAGAAACATAACCCAAATCAACTAACAACCAATACATGCTTAATTCAAAGAATCAACCTATTAAACAATTTATCAAATATTAAGAATGGGAATGGAAGTTATACCTTTGTGACTAAATTCAGCTGCTCTATACTCACTCTATATAAACTAATTCTCAGCAAATTGTAACAAGGAAGGTGAAGATCTTATTTATAGAAGATTGATTATCTAGATAATGGGATTACCTTCCAAATTAAACTAAAGAATTTTAAGAATGCACAAGGGTTAAGAGTGAGTTGGTGAGAGTTGGCGATTCACTCATGAATCCCACTCCCCATCCATTTATTGCTCTAGATTGATGAATTTGAGATGAAGAATAGAGTAGGCTTGCTAGCTTCTTTTTGTTTTCACGTGGAAGAAATGAAATGGGACTCTTATTATGGGACAAGAAATTCTCAGCATTTGCAAAATGAAATGTAATACCAAAATAACAATTGACTAATACCATATATACCCATAATATAAACTTTGGTTATAAATTTATGTATGCACAATTCATTTCACATAACATAGGTTATAATGATTTAAAGGCATACAATGTATTTCCTAATTACAAGGTATCAAGTAGTGCACATACATATAATTTATGTACATTTTCTATTACCATGGCTGTTATTATCTTAATAACTTAACGAAATCATTATTAATTTAACAATTGATATTATTATATGTCAATAGGGTATACATGAATGTTTACCCACACACTCCACATCATATAACAATATTATTACGCAACTCACATGAATGCAAATAACTCTTACTATATAGTACATATATATAATATATAGATATATTAATGTGCCACCTTGTACTATATAAAATATATAGTTAACTACCATATAATAAAGGTTTACTATATTGCACCAATTAATCAAGTAACATATAATCATTTTACAAATTATTAATCTTTTACACATTAATTATTATTTATCTAATAATAATTATTAATTAACACATTATCAATTAATTACTCATAATTGCAATTAATCAATATGTTCAACTCTTGCTACTATATTCAAATAAATTGAATATTTAATTAATACTCTTATCAAGTCTTTGATATTAGAATCTTAGGGTTAGTCCACTAATTTAAATTGATTATTAGTGACTCCCTTTAATCATTTCGTAAATTCACATAGCCACTTAAGGTTTTAATAGACTCACAAAACTAACTCATTACAATTAAATCACATATTTAATTAATAAGGAGTTTAAAATTTGTGGACGTTACAGAATGGACATAAAATTCGTATTTTTCTGATAAAAGGGCTATTTATTATGAATTATTGAAGTTTCGAAATATTGGGTCTGAATTAATTTTGGGGTTATAAATATTTTTTTTATGACAAATATTTTTTTATGTTGGTGGGCCCCACTGGTGTATTGAAATCTGATTTTCAAGGGTGGGTGTGAATTTTTTTTTTATAAAATATTATTTTATTAAATTTTCCGCTTTGGTGTTCTAAGCATTTTCCTATAAATAAGGTGCTTAGGTTAGAATTGAAAATTACACCAAAATCAGAAGTTTTCACTCTCTATAACATCGAGCGTATTTTTGTGAGTATTTAGATACTTTGAGTGTTCCTATACAGTGCAAGTTTCCTTCAGTATTATATTCGATATTCCAGTAAGAAGTATTGTCCTTTTGAGGTAAGTGATGTTATTTTTTTCATAAATGATATTATTTCTTTTAATATCATTATACCAGAATATTGATATGAATTTTATTGTGAAATTTATACCTTTTCGTGTCGGGGTTACTTTTCATAAATACGACACTATTTATAGAAAAATTAAATTTTTTTTTCTTTGTCCAAGTTGTCTATTATGGTTACTATCTTTGATTGTATCCATGTTTTGATCTTCATTATTGAATTTTGCTCCACAATTGTTTATTATGGATTATTTTTAAACTTGGATAAACTAAAGTACGAATCCCTAATCTTTGTCCTTTTATCTCTCTAGATTCGTTTTCTTGAAAATATTTTTATCATCCTCAGGCTTAAATGGTGATATAACTGAATATCTTTGGCTTGTAGTGCAAAGATGAATGATTACCTAATGAATATCTTTGGCCCGTAGTGCAAAGATGGACATGTGTTGAGATGAACATGACCAACTGGTGATACAAATGAATATCTTTGATTCGTAGTGCAAAGATGAATATTTGATTCAAGATGTATATTGATTTATGTTACAGGGATAAAATATTGATGATGGACTTTTAAATCATAGAAGATAGTAGACTTCATTCTCTACATAACTCTTCTAAAGAATTTTTATTTTCGCTGCGAATATTGATCTAAACTTATTGTCCATTATATTTTATCAGATTTATTGAAGGCTAACGATAATTTTTTTTTTCATTATCTTAGTCATTATATTCTTTACTGGTCTAGTTAAACTCATCCTTTTCCTTTTTGTTCTATTTTTCTTCTTAGGAGGCGAGAATATAGCGGGAACTAGTCGGGATATCAAGTGACGGTTCAAGACAGTTGTTCTAGAAGTCCTCACTATTTTGTAAAATAGTGTATCAATAATTGTAATGAGGACTTTATTTGAGTTTGGATATTGTCTAGAAGACAATATTTGTATTAAAACTCATAGCATATGTGTTATCGTATTTTGTACGACAATTGTAATAATAAAGTTATAGTTATTTTCTGTACCATGTATTTGGCGACTCAAAATGGGTTTTGTGGACCTATTTTGGTGCGTCACAAAAAGTCCGTGATACATCAAGATAACAAGTCACGGAGATAAAAATGGTGACCGTTAAACAACGTCAAAATATATCCAAAAAGGAAGTGAACTAAAATATATTTACTTTCCATATGTTATTATCTGATATATACAATGTATCCAATATATGACAAAAGTAACTAATCCAGTCTATGCAGGAAATAAAAGCTAAGCTACAAACTCGTAATCAATCAGGCCAATAACTCTATAAGCATATCCCACTCTGAAGACTGAGGGGAATCCCTAAGCTCCTGCCCTGCTATCTAAATACTAGTCAAAAGGTCCACAAAAATATGCATAGTACTGTCCTAATGGCTCAAAAGCTCGCTAGTCTGATCTGCTATCTCATCTAGGAAAGATCTGAGAGTAGCTGTGATGCCCCCAAAATAGGTATACATCACCCATCTTGAGTCACCAATACATGGTACAAAATTCAAATATAACTTAATTATACAACAGTCGTGTAAAGTACTACAAAATACATGCTGTGAGTTTTAATACAAATATTGCCTTCTAGACAATATCCACTCTCAGAATAAGTCCTCAATACATTTATTGTCACACTATTTAACAGAATAGTGAGGACTACTACTAACTAACACTATCATCCAGAACATCACTCCGATTCCGACTAAGTCGCATACGTTCTCAATTTCAAGAGAATAAACGTTGAAAGAAAGGGTGAGCTTAACTAGCCCAAAGAAGAAATATTATGACTAAGATAATGCAGAATAAATTATCATTAGTCTCCAACAATGTTAAACTGATAAAATACAATAGACATCAAGTTTAACTGCAGCGGAACAAGCAATCCATTAAAAGAGTCAAGTAGAAAATAAAATCTACTATCTTTTATGTTTTAAAAGGCTTTTCATCACTTTTATCGCTGGGACTCAGCTTAATAAATAATCCACATCATCCCTGCACTACGGCTAAGGATATTCATTAGGGTCACGACCACAAATTCCATGCACTACGGGCCAAGGATATTTGTGTATACATCAATGGTCATGATCATGCCAACAACTGTCCATCAATGCACTACGGGCCAATGAGGACTTTTACCACAAAGACTTGTTACATTACGGCCATGATTACACCGAATAATCCTCGGTCATAATCATACCAAGTCCATCCATGCTCTACTGAATACGAGATGACTTTAAAAAAATATATAAACATGAGGATGATGACAATGATATAAGAATTCAATAAAACAAGTTCAAGAATTAAGTTATTCAGGAACTAATAACGTCCAAATTGTCAACATGATACTGCTTTGTAGAGTAAAATTCAAGAATGCTCAGAAGAATATTTCCATGAAAAATACTGGATGAAACACAAATATCAATGATATTCCACTAATTTCATGGAGTATAGAAGTCAAAATTTTAACCAACTGGGTATAATAACGAATGGAATAATAAAAGAAATCACCATGCATGTGGTATTTCTCATAGACAGGTTATTCCAACAGAATAATAATAACGAAACCAGGTCGGGTGAAAATCACACCGACAGGATGTTCCAACAGAATAATAAAGAATGGAATAACAACAGAAATCACCATGCATGCGGTACTTCGCATAGACAGGTTATTCCAACTGAATAATAAATACAGAATAATAAAGACGGAACCAGGTCCGGTGTTAAACACACAAATAGGATGTTCCAACGAAATAATAAAGACAGAATAATAGAAGAATGTCACCAAGTATAGGGTATTCCGCGTATACGAGTTATTCCAATAGAATAATAAAGATGGAATAATAAAAGTTCTCTTCATGAATACAAAAGAAATAATACCCTTCTTAGAAGTAAAATAATACTTGGTATTAGAGTAGTGAAGTAATGTAAAAACTCTTCTTCTTTCTCTCTATAATTTCTCTCTAGAGTTCGGTGAATTAAGTAAGAAAATAATGAAGGAATGAGCTTCTATTTATAGAAAAATGGAATGCATAGTAACTAATCCATGAACGGTCCAGATCGATTTACTTTTAATCGGACGGTTCATATTTAAAGCAAAATCTTTTAAATAAAATATATTATATATATTATATATATAATATATATATTATATATATATAATGATAATAATTGAAAAACTTCCGTATAAACCAAAATCAATTTGACAACTTTGAAAAAAAACCTCCCAACCATTCAATTTTCAATACCGTGGGCCCCACATGTTCCCCTCCCCCCAACATGTCAATATCACAGGGGTCCCATTATATTTAAATAACTTTCTATCAATAATGTTGAAAAATAGGTAAATGGGGGTCTAAATAATACGCTAAATTTACAACAACTATCTCATAAAAAAATCCTTTCAATATTTTTAACAACATTTATCATCATTATTATAATTCTCAATATTAATCGACCAGGTCATTCCCAGGAAAGAGGGGGCTTTTCAATAAGGATTTCTCCCTATTGACGCGCAATTAGGTGACCAAACCTCTCCTTGGCAGAACTTCTAGACATCGTTAACATTGCAAATTATAATATTAATAACTCTGTCATTTCAATTATTGATTTAATAACATATAAAATATCGACAATAATTGAATCAAATAACGTGAGATACTATACAATAATTACTATAGCAATAATTGAACAAAACCGAAAGACTTCTCACGTAAGCATCAATAATCAAATTCGTGTGCTACTATGCAACAACGCGTATTACTGTACTTTTACTACCGAGTAGTTCAACAGTATTAACGATAAACTTCCGTCGTTATTTTCATAAAAAATATTTTTGTCGTTTTCTCAATCCGACAATAATTCTGTTATGGGGTCCACCAATGATTGCGTCGTTGTACGAATATTCCCTGCTAAAATGAATATTCCCCGACCAATCGAATATAATATAACAACTTGCATACTTTGCAAAATTTATAAATACTACCCACAACTATAACATTATATTAAATTTATTCCATAATATTCAAAAACGATAATTATAGAAAATTCATCTTTATTCAAAAAGTTGGGGTCTTACAATCTCCCCTTCTTAAGAAATTTCGCCCTCGAAATTAGGGTATGTACCTGGTATATCGAAGAGGTAAGGATACCTTGATTTCATTTTAAATTCTGACTCCCAGGTCATTTCCTCAACATCGTGGTTTCTCCACAAAACTTTGACTTGAGGTATAACCTTGGAGCGTAGAATATGTTCCTTCTTCTCCAAGATTTGAACAGGAACCTCTTCATACGTTAAATCTTTCGCTATTTTGTCTGGTTTTAACTCAATAATGTGGTTCGGGTCTTCCACATATTTACGTAACATGGATATGTGAAAAAAGTTATGAACACGAGACATACTTGGCGGTAAAGCGAGTCTATAGGCCACAGTTCCTACCCGATCGAGGATTAAAAATGGGCCAATGAATCGAGGATTGAGCTTTCCTCTCTTTCCAAATCTCGTAACTCCTTTTCATGGAGCAACACGTAACAACACATAATCTCCTATATCGAATTCCACGTCCTTTCGATGAAGATCAGCATAACTCTTTTGTCGATCTTGTGAGGTTTTTATACGTTGTCGGATCATTTGAATCTTTTTCGTAGTCATACGTACCAACTCCGGTCCCAACAACATTGCTTCACCCACCTCATCCCAGCATACTGGAGAACGATACTTTCTTCCATACAACGCCTCGAATGGAGCCATGCCAATGCTTGCTTGATAACTATTGTTTTAGGAAAACTCCACCAATGGTAAGAACTTGTCCCAACTTCCCTTGAAGTCAAGGACACAGAGTCTTAATAAATCTTCCAGAGTTTGAATAGTCCTCTCTGATTGTCCGTCCGTCTGAGGATGATATGCTAAACTAAATCGTAAATCCGTGCCCATAGCTTTTTGCAAACTAACCCAAAATCGTGAAGTGCGTCTTGGGTCTCGATTGGAAACTATGGATACCGGTATACCATGCAAACTTACAATCTCATTTATGTACATACGAGCAAGACGTTCAAGTGAATAAGTTTCTCGTATTGGTAATAAGTGAGCAGACTTGGTCAATCAATCAACAATGACCCAAATTGCATCAATGCCTTGAGAAACCTTTGGAAGACCAGTAACGAAATCCATGGTAATGTGCTCCCACTTCCATTTCAGAATTTCAAGTGGTTGCAACGGACCTTTTGGTACTTGATGCTCCGCCTTGACTTGTTGACAAGTTAGACACCTTGAGATAAACAGCGCTATCTCTCTCTTCATATTGCTCCACCAAAATGTATGACGAAGATCACGGTACATTTTGGTACTCCCAGGATGGATTACAAATGGTGTGTTGTGCGCCTCCGTCATGATTTTATACTTTAAATCAGGGTTATTAGGAACATAAAGTCTGGAGTTAACTCGAAATATTCCTTCATCATCGATTCTTGCTTCCGGCATAGCACCCTCTTGCACTTTCTTCCTCATACGCATCAGCTCCAGGTCTGTAGTTTGAGCAGCTTTAACTTTATCAATTAAAGTCGGTTCTACTAGTATATTTGCCATCATCACGTGGGTCCCTGGAGTCTTTATCTTTATCTCCATCCTTTGAAAGTCACACAAAATGGGCCTTTACGTTGACAATATCGCACTCGTACCCGCATATGATCTTCTACTCAATGCGTCAGCTACCACGTTCGCTTTTCCAGGATGGTATTGGATGGTATGATCATAATCTTTCAATAGTTCAAGCCAACGACGTTGTCGCATGTTGAGTTCCTTTTGAGTGAAGAAATTTTTGAGGCTTTTATGATCCATAAAGATCTCCACTTTCTCCCCATACAAGTAATGCCTCCAAATCTTTAGTACGAAGACAACAACTGCCAACTCTAGATCATGAGTAGGATAATTCCTCTCATATTCTTTGAGTTGTCGTGAGGCATAGGCTATGACTTTCCCATGCTGCATGAGAACACATCCTAACCCTTTGCCCAAAGCATCATCAGAGATGACAAATCCCTCCCGAACCCAGATGGTATTGTCGTAACAAAATGAAATGAGTCTCCCTTTGAGTTCTTGAAAACTATTCTCACATTCCTCGCTCCAACCGAACTTTGTATCTTTCCAAGTCAGCTGAGTTAGTGGAGTAGCGATTCGAGAAAATCCTTCCATGAATCTCCGATAATAACCAGCTAAACCGAGAAAGCTACGACTTTGATCCATCGATTTAGGTTGCTCCCAGCTTTGAATAGCTTCAATCTTTGCTGGGTCAACAGATATTCCATGACTTGATACCACGTGCCCAAGAAATGCTACTTCCTCAAGCCAAAACTCACATTTCTTCAACTTGGCATAAAGCTTATATTCACGAAGCTTTTGGAGTATCAGCCTCAAGTGTTGCTCATGATCTTCACGGGTTTTGGAATATATGAGGATGTCCTCAATAAAGACGACCACAAAGTGATCCAAATATTCCTTGAATACTCGGTTCATTATATCGATGAAGGGAGCAGGTGAATTAGTCAATCCAAAAGACATGACTAAGAATTCATAATGCCCGTACCGAGTTCTGAAAGTCGTCTTTGGAATGTCATCAGTTCTAATCTTCAATTGGTGATATCTGGAATGAAGATCAATCTTTGAAAAGAATTTGGCGCCTTGCAACTGGTCAAACAGGTCATCAATACGTGGCAATGGGTACCTATTTTTGATGGTGACATGATTCAACTCCCGATAATCAATACAAAGTCGCATACTCCCATCTTTCTTCTTCATGAATAGAACAGGAGCACCCTAAGGAGAAGTACTAGGACGAATAAAGCCAATGTCTAACAATTCCCGCAGTTAGGTCTTTAACTGCTGAAGTTCAATAGGAGCCATTCGATATGGGGATTTGGAAATGGGTTTTGTACCGGGTTCAAGGTCGATACAAAATTCAATTTCACGCTCTGGGGGTAGGCCAGGAAGTTCTTCAGGGAATACGTCAGAAAATTCTTTAACAATAGAAATATCATTCAAAACTGACGTATTTTTGTTTAGATCCGTGACATGAGCTAAGAAAGCTTGACATCCGTTTTTCAATAAACGAATAGCTTTATGGCTTGAGATGACAGTGATTGATTTAATGGTTTGGTTGCTTGAATTCGCATAATAGGTTGATTAGGAATATGAAAGCTAACAACGTTACGAAAATAATCAATTTTTGCATGATGAGTAGTTAACCAATCAATCCCTAGAATCACATCAAATGCAAGTATTTTCAAAGAAATAATATCGACAGGTAATGTGCGGGTGCCGATTTGAACTAAACAAGGCTTATAAACCGTGGATGTAATGAAGGTTTCTCCCAACGGAGTTTCAACAGATAAATCAAAGTCCAATCTCTCCGGAGTCAAATTTAAACGTTGAGCGCAAGTAGGAGAAATGAAAGAGTGGGTAGAACCAGTATCAAATAAAGTATAAACTTCGCTAGAGTTTATGATTAGCTTACCCGTGATGACCTCGTTTGGTTTCCTTGCTATCTGAGAGGTCACAACAAACGCTCTCCCTTGCACCACCAGCTTTGACTTTTCTGGGATAGCCTTTGGTGTGACACCCCCAAAATAGGTCCATTCCATCCAACCCATTCTGAGTCGCCAAATACATGGTACAGAAATAACTATAACTTTATTAATAAATTTGTCGTGTAAAATATGACAACATATATACTATGAGTTTAAATACAATTATTGTCTTCTAGACAATATACATACCCAAATAAATCCTCATCACAATTATTTATACATTATTTTACAAAAATGGTGAGGACTACTAAACAACTCTCTCTAGAACCTTCATTCCATACCCCGACTAGTACTCACTACATTCTCGCCTCCTGAGAAGAAAAATGGAACAAAAAGGAAAAGGGTGAGCTCAACTAGCCCAGTAAAGAATATTATGACTAAGATAATATAGAACAAATTATCGTTAGTCTCCAACAGGAAAAAATCTAATAGAATACATTAAACAACCAGTTTTAAATCAATCTTCGCAGCGGAAATAATAATTTATTAGAAGAGTTAAGTAGAGAATGCAAACTACTATCTTCTATATATGAATTTAAAAGTCCATCGTCGATATTTTATCCCTATAACATCAATCAATATATATCTGGAATCAAATATTCATCTTTGCACTACAGGCCACAGATATTCATCAGTTGGTCATGTTCATCTAAACACCTGTTCATCTTTGCACTACGGGCCAAAGATATTAATCAGTCGGTCATGTTCATCTCAACACCTGTTCATCTTTGCACTACGGGCCAAAGATATTCATAAAAAAAAAATCATTCATCTTTGCACTACAGGCCAAAGATATTCAGTAATATCATCATTTAGGATTGAGGATGATGAAAAATATTTTAAAGGAAACGAATCCAGTGAAACAAAAGAACAATTATTAAGGATTCATATTTTAAACAATCCAAGTTCAAAAATACTTCATAAGTAATCGAGTGGGAGAAAAATCAAAGAAGAACCAAAACATGGATACAATCAAAGCTAGTATCCATAATAGATATTTTGGACGAAAAGAAGAAATTTTATTTTTTGGTGAATAGTGCCGTATTCGTGAATAGTGCCGTATACTTGAATAGTGCCGTATACGTGAATAGTAACTCTGACACCAAAAGATTGAAATTTAACAAAAAACATCTTCACGCTTCGTGAATAGTACTCATGAATAGTAACTCGTGAATAGTAACTCATGAATAGTAACTCATGAATAGTAACCCCAACATGAAAAAGTTCCAAATTTGATAAAAATTTCCAACCAATATTTCGGCATAATGATATTGAAGAAATAATATCATTTTCGAATAAAATAACATCCCTTACCTCGAAAAGCGAAGTACTTCTAGTTGAAACAGGATATAGGCTATGACTTGAACTTGCACCGCATAGCAATACTCAAAGTATACTCAAAATACTCACAAGAATATGCTCGATAATATAGAGAGAGAAAACTTCAGTTTCTGCTGTGATTTTCAATTCTAACCTAAACACCCTATTTATAGGAAAATGCTTAGAACACCAAAGTAGAAAATTTAATAAATTAATATTATTTATTTTTCCACATCTTCCTACGCATCCAAGCATCTGAATTCAGTCTCTAGCACATGTTAAAGATGCCCACCAAACACAAAAAACGTTTTTCTTAATTAAATTATTTTAAACTTCCAAAAATCAATTATTTCGGAGCTTCGGAACCTCAATAATTCATAATAAATAGCCCTTTTGTCAGAAAATTCGAATCTCCCACATATTTATAGGAAATTCCATTATCTACAACTTTACAGAAGGAAGTTTTTCCAAATTCCAAATAGAAATTGACCGAAATCCACAAACAGGCGATTTTACAATTTATAATCAAATTTCGGTCAGAAATGGGTCTCTGAACACACAAAATCTGCTTTTTAATATTTATTGCAACAAAAATACTCTTTTTTTCCTCGTATACTCATATATCCCACATTCATTGTTAAAATATCACCATTATTATATTATTAAAATATAATAATATATTTAAATGAATTTTTTATCAGAAAAAGATAAAATTTTAATTTTCAACAATTGTCACTTTAAAAATTTTCTCCATCTATATCCACATAAAATAAATATTTTCCTCATCATATGAATCAATAATTAATTATTCACAAATAATATTACGAGAATCACAATATTGACAACCGAGGCGGTTCCCAAGAAAAGGGGCTTTCAATAAGGATCTCTCCTTCTTTGGCGCAATTAGGTGACCAAACCTCTCCTTAGAGCAGAACTTTCTAGACATTGCCAATAATGTTATCCAATAATATTATTAGGATAATATGAATTATTGCTCGATAATGGAAAATCTTGTGTAATGACAATTTATTGAAACAACGGTAATATAAAATATCAATGCAGCAATTATTGAATCAATAAAATAAAAATCTTGAAGCGATAATTATCGTAACAATTATTGAGTAGTGCCTTCTTACGTAAGAATCAATAATTGGTGCAATACCGCAGTGCTTCTTGTTCAACAACGCGTATTAGTGTGTTTTAACCACCGTGTATTCCAACAAGATAATCTGGTAACAACTACTACCGTTATTTACAAACAACTTATATTTGTCATTTTCTTCATCCAATCGCTTTTCCGTTATGGGGCCCACAAAAAAGCTGTTGCGTCATACAAATATTCCCGACAAAGATCACGAATATTCCACGACCAAACGAATATTCCCAACAATAATGAATATTTTATAACCACTTGGTTATTGAAATATTTGCGTATTTTACCCATAACTATCCACATTAATCAAATCAACCCTTACTATTTCAAAATAATAAATAGAGGAAAATAAATTTCATTTATTAATAATTTGGGGTCTTACAACCTCCCTCCTTATGAAAATTTCGTCCTCGAAATTGACGACGATACTCGGTGTTTCAAAAGATGAGAATACCTCGCTTTCATTTCCGTTTCCAACTCCCAGGTCATTTCCTCAATAGCATGGTTTCTCAACAAAACTTTAACTGGTGGTATAACCTCGGTACATAGGACATGTTCTATCCAAGATCTTGTGGTACCTCTCGACGTTAAGTCTTGACTATCTCGTCCGGTTCTAACTCAATGACGTGGTTTGGGTCGTCCACATATTTACGTAACATCGATACGTGAAAAACGTTATGAACACGCGTCATACTTGGCGGTAAAACGAGTCTATAGGCCACAGTTCCTATTCGATCAAGAATTTCAAATGGATTAATAAATCGAAGGTTTGAGCTTTCCTCACCTCACCGATTCTCGCTTTTGAAATAACAACTTCTTGCACCTCCTTCTTCAAATTCATCAGCTCCGGTGTGTAGCTTGAACAGCTTTAACTTTATCGATTAAAGTCGATTATACTCGTATATCATCACGTGGGTACCTAGAGTTTTCATCTCCATCTCTATTATTTATAAATTATATGAAATTAGTCTTTGACAATATCGTATTTTCGTACTTGTATACGATCTTCTACTCAACACGCCACTACCACGTTCGCTTTTCCGGGATGGCATGGTCGTAACATGTCTTTGAAATGAGTCTCCTCTTGAGTTCTTCAAGCTCTTCCCACATTCTTTGCTCCATTCGAATTTTGTATCTACTGAGTCATTTGCGTTAATGGAATAGCGATTCAAGAATATCCTTCAACGAATCTCCGATAATAACCAACTAAGCCTAGAAAGCTACGTATTTCGATTACCGACTTAGGTTGTTCTCAACTGTGACTCATATCCCAACCTTGGATAACACGTTACAATGACACCTATCAGTTTACTATCGCACGAATATGGTGTCCCCTACGGAGAGTCTGACTTCGGTGCATTCCACAAAGGAAGTCACCGGATAAAGGCTCGGTACCAAATTCTATAGTTGAATTTTAACTCTCGAAGTTCAATAGGAGCCATTCGATATGAGATTTTAGATATGAGTTTTGTACCGGGTTCAAAGTCGATACAAAATTTAATATCAGGCTTTGGGAGTAAGCCAAGAAATTCTTCAGGAAATACGTCAGGAAAAATCAATAACAACAGGAATATTATTCAAATCTAACGTGTCTTTATTCAAATCCATAACATGGACTAAGAAAACTTGAAATCCGTAATAAACGAATAACTTCATGGCTTGATATGAAAATTGTTGACTACAATGGTTTGATTGCTTGAATTCGAATAACAGGTTGCTTAGGAATATGAAAACTAACAACCTTACGAAAGTAATCAATTTCGGCATGATGAGTAGTTAACCTTAAAATCACATCAAAAGCAAATATCTCTATAGAAATAAGGTTAACAGGTAATGTGATAGTGCCAACCTGAATCAAGCAAGATTTCTAAACAACGGATGTAATGAAAGTTTCTCCTAACGGAGTCTCCATAAATAGGACAAAGTCTAATTTCTCCGTAGTCAATTTCAAACGTTGAGCGCAAGCAAGAGAGATAAAAGAATGAGTAGAACCGGTATCTAGTAAGGTATAATCTTCGCAAGAATTTATAATTAACTAACCCGTGCTAACTTCGTTCGGGTTCCTCGCATTTTGACCGGTCACGACAAACGCTCTTTCAGAAACCGTTGACTTTGACTTTTCTGGGACATCCTTTTGAGTCACCATTCTCGCTGGACTAGGTTTCGATACCGTACAATCTCGAGCGATATGTCCTTCTTTTCCATAATTATAGCATACCTTAAAGCTGTTGTAGGCGGTTTAATGATATGTCCCTCTTCCGCAAGATTTGTAACATATCACGTAGGTGGTCTTTCTCCTCCTTGGAACCCGGTTACTCTTTGGTGTTGGCGTCTTCACACGATTCGTTGTTGAATCTCCTCTTTTAAAATCTCCTCCGACTCATTTCTTCTATTTTCATGGCCACGATTACCACCGAGTGGTTACCGCCTTTTGTCAAGTATTCTTCTTTCTCTGCTTTGGTTATCGTTATTCGATGATCGCTATCTTTAGTATGATCTTGGTTATGGTCCCTCGGTTGAACGTACTCGTTATCTCGCTCTAACAACCGAGCCCTATTGACAACATCTCTGAATAGAGAGAAAATTTATGAGAAATGAGATCTTGACGTATCTGGGGTTTCAAACCTCTCGAAACATCCGCGTCATATGTTCCTCATTCTCCACCAAATGAGGTGCAAAACTGGATAACTCCATGAACTTCACCTCGATTGGGACATCATGTTATTCTCGCTCGATCTAATAAACTCCACTTCCTACATATGACCGAATACTTTCGGGGAAGTACTTGTCATTGAACTATTCTGAAACATCTCCCATGACATATCCGAGTGCAATTTGGATGGGTACGCTTCACTGATTCCCACCGAAGAATCGCCTCATTACTGGAACATAAAAGTAGCGAATGGAACTTTTTCATTTCTCCGTGCATCCCAAGACATAGAATATCTTGGTAATTTGCTTGACCCATGTTTCCGCCATGATCGGATCGGCTTTCCCTTAAATTCGGTGGTCCCAACTCTTTGAAGCGCTTGGTTGTGACCACCCGTGAATTGCTATCATTTCCTCCTGTATTTTGAACACGAGTCTCCCTCGTCTGATTTTGCATGAACTGCAAAAAACTTCTAAACATCCCCTCATTCATCATCTGCTCAGTGGTGTTGTTCACAGGAGGTATATTGCCAGCCTGTTGCACGTTCTCCTCGTTAGTAAGTACAGGCATCTCTACGGTTTCATTTACTCCACTGTTAATATTCTCAGTCGGCATTCTCAAATACTTTCATAAAACAAGGGTTAATTAAGGAAATCAATATATCACATAATATCCCTATATACTAACCAACTAACAAATAAGCTTAGATAGGACACACTAGCGAAGGATTTACTCGTCTCTCCCCTCCTAGTTCTATTCCCCGATCTCCGCCAGAGATCATATCCCTAAGCTCTGATACTAACTGTGACGCCCCCAAAATAGGTCCATTCCATCCAACCCATTCTGAGTAGCCAAATACATGGTACATAAATAACTACAACTTCATTAATACATTTGTCGTGCAAAATATGACAACATATATACTGTGAGTTTAAATACAATTATTGTTTTCTAGACAATATACATACCCAAACAAATCCTCATCACAATTATTTATACATTATTTTACAAAAATGGTGAGGACTACTAAACAACTCTCTCTAGAACCTTCATTCCATACCCCGACTAGTACTCACTACATTCTCGCCTCCTGAGAAGAAAAATGGAACAAAAAGGAAAAGGGTGAGCTCAACTAGCCCAGTAAAGAATATTATGACTAAGATAATATACAACAAATTATCGTTAGTCTCCAATAAGAAAAAATCTAATAGAATACAATAGACAACCAGTTTTAAATCAATCTTCGCAGCGAAAATAATAATTCATTAGAAGAGTTAAGTAGAGAATGCAAACTACTATCTTCTATATATTAATTTAAAAGTCCATCGTCGATATTTTATCCCTGTAACATCAATCAATATATATCTGGAATCAAATATTCATCTTTACACTACAGGCCAAAGATATTCATCAGTTGGTCATGCTCATCTAAACACTGT
The DNA here is from genome assembly GCA_020205615.1 of Panax quinquefolius. Lineage (NCBI taxonomy): Eukaryota > Viridiplantae > Streptophyta > Magnoliopsida > Apiales > Araliaceae > Panax > Panax quinquefolius. The sequence goes on from JAINUW010000805.1 coordinate 445,278, forward strand.
TCATCTCTTTTGCACTCACGGGCCAAAGATATTAATCGATCGGTCATGTTCATCTCAACACTTGTTCATCTTCGCACTACTGGGCCAAAGATATTCATAAAAAAATCATTCATCTTTGCACTACTGAGCCAAAGATATTTGATAATATCATCATTTAGGATTGAGGATGATGAAAAATATTTTAAAGGAAACGAATCCAGTGAAACAAAAGAACAATTATTAAGGATTCATATTTTAAACAATCCAAGTTCAAAAATACTTCATAAGTAATCAGAGTGGAGTAAAATTCAAGAATGATCAAAACATGGAAACAATCAAAGCTAGTATCCATAATAGATATTTTGGACGAAAAGAAGAAATTTTATTTTTCGGTGAATAGTGTCGTATTCGTGAATAGTGCCGTATACGTGAATAGTGTCGTATACGTGAATAGTAACTCCGACACCAAAAGATTGAAATTTCACAAAAAACATCTTCACGCTTCGTGAATAGTAGTCATGAATAGTAACTCGTGAATAGTAACTCGTGAATAGTAACTCATGAATAGTAACCCCGACATGAAAAAGTTTCAAATTTGATAAAAATTTCCAACCAATATTTCGGCATAATGATATTGAAGAAATAATATCATTTTCAAATAAAATAACATCCCTTACCTCGAAAGACAGTACTTCTAGTTGAAACACCGGATATAGGCAATGACTTGAACTTGCACCGTATAGCAATACTCAAAGTATACTCAAAATACTCACAAGAATACGCTCGATAATATAGAGAGAGAAAACTTCAGTTTCTTCTGTGATTTTCAATTCTAACCTAAACATCCTATTTATAGGAAAATGCTTAGAACACCAAAGTAGAAAATTTAATAAATTAATATTATTTATTTTTCTACATCTTCCTACGCATCCAAGCATCTGAATTCAGTCTCTAGCACATGTTAAAGATGCCCACCAAACACAAAAAACGTTTTTCTTAATTAAATTATTTTAAACTTCCAAAAATCAATTATTTCGGAGCTTCGGAACCTCAATAATTCATAATAAATAGCCCTTTTGTCAGAAAATTCGAATCTCGCGCATTATTATAGGAAATTCCATTATCTACAACTTTACAGAAGGAAGTTTTTCCAAATTCCAAGCAGAAATTGGTAGAAATCCACAAGCAGGCGATTTTACATTTATAATCAAATTTCGGTCAAGAAATGGGTCTCACCAAACACACAAAATCTGTTTTTAATATTTATGGCAACAAAAATACTCTTTTTCCTCGTATACTCATATATCCCACATTCATTGTAAAAATATCACCATTATTATATTATTAAAATATAATAATATATTTAAATGAATTATTTTTTCAAAAAAAGATAAAATTTCAATTTTCAACAATTGTCACTTTAAAAATTTTCTCCATCTATATCCACATAAAATCAATATTTTCCTCATCATATGAATCAATAATTAATTATTCGCAAATAATATTACAGAATCACAATATTGACAACCAGGCAGTTCCCAAGAAAAAGGGGCTTTCCAATAAGGATCTCTCCTTACTGGCGCGCAATTAGGTGACCAAACCTCTCCTTAGACAGAACTTTCTAGACATTACCAATAATGTTATCCAATAATATTATTCAGATAATATGAATTATTGCTCCGATAATGGAAAATACTGTGTAATGACAATTTATTGAAACAACAGTAATATAAAATATCAATGCAGCAATTATTAAATCAATAAAATAAAATACTGAACAGTAATTACTGTAACAATTATTGAGTAGTGCCTTCTTACGTAAGAATCAATAATTGGTGCAATACCGTGTGCTACTGTTCAACAACGCGTATTAGTGTGTTTTAACCACCGGGTATTCCAACAAAGATAATAAAGATAATAACTACGCCATTATTTATAAACAACTTATATTTATCGTTTTCTTCATCCAATCGCTTCCAGTTATGGGGCCCACAAAAGATCGCATGCCGTCGTCACGAATATCCCCGAAACAGATCTGAATATTCCACGACTAAGCGAATATTCCCAGACAATAATGAATATTTTATAACCACTTGCTTATTCGAAATATTTGCGAATTTTACCCATAACTATCCACATTAATCAAATCAACCCTTAATATTTCAAAATAATAAATAGAGGAAAATAAATTTCATTTATTAATAATTTGGGGTCTTACATTTGGTGCCTACATCCTAGCTGAACTTGCCTTTGGTGAACGACAAAATCGGGCTAGGTAACCTTCTCTCCCACAATTATAACATGCTTTGGACGGCATCGCGCAATTCGGAATGATGTGTCCCTCCCCTCCACATTTAAAGCATATAATAGGTGGTCGTTCTCCTTCCTTCACAACGGGTGCTGGTGCTGACGTCTTTCCATCATTATTGAATCTCCTCTTCTTGAAATGTCCATTCTTACTATTTTGGCCTTGATTACCACCGAAGTGGTTACCATTTCTGGCCTGTTGATTCCCTCCACGCTTGTTGTCACCGCTCCGACCGTATTCTCTTTGGTACTATCATTTTGCTTAATTTGCTCTCTTTTGGTTTGGTTGACTCATTATCACGCTCCAATAACTGAGCCCTATTAACAACATCTGAATACAAACATAGTTTATGATATATAAGATACTGCCGTATCTCAGGTTTTAAACCTCTTAAAAACATTCGTGTCATTCTCTCTTCATTATCAACCAAATGGGATGCAAATCGGGACAACTCAGCAAACTTGGCTTCGTACTGCGACACGGTCATGTTATTTTGCTCCAGCTTGATGAACTCTACCTCTTTCATGTGTCGAATACTTTCGGGAAAGTACTTGTCGTTGAATAGTTCCTGGAACTTCTCCCAAGACATCTTCAGTGCGGCAGGTTGAGTACGTTTTACAGATTCCCACCAGTAATCTACCTCTGCACGCAACATGAAGGTGGCAAAGGGAACCTTTTGCTCCTCAAAGCATCCCAAGACATCAAATATCTTGTTGATCTGTTTAATCCATGTTTCCACCTTAAGTGGTTTTAGCTCTCCAAAGAACTCCGGTGGTCCCAGTTCCTTAAACTGCTTGGCGGTGACCAACCAAGAGTTGTCAGTGTTTCCACCTGCATTTTGGCCAGGAGCCGCTCTCGCCTAATGTTGCATGAATTGCATGAAGCCTCAGAACATTCCATCATTCATCATTTGGTTAGTGTTGTTGTTTGCCTGAGGATTGTCGCCTTTCTGATGCACATTATCCTGACTATTGATCTGTGGAGACTCAACGGTCTCCTATGCTCCATTGATGTTCTCAACATTCTCGGATGCCATTTTCAAATACTGCCAAGAAACAAGAGTTAAAACATAACACATATTATCCTTATACTTTGACTGACCAATTAAATACCAAATAAACTTAGTTAGGTCATACTAGCGAAAGAATTCCCCGTCTCTCCCCTCCTAGTTCTTATCTCATATATTAGCCAGGGATCATATCCCTAAGCTTTGATACCAACTGTGACGCCCCCAAAATAGTTATACATCACCCATCTTGAGTCGCCAATACATGGTACAAAATTCAAATATAACTTAATTATACAACAGTCGTGTAAAGTACGACAAAATACATGCTGTGAGTTTTAATACAAATATTATCTTCTAGACAATATCCACTCTCAGAATAAGTCCTCAATACATTTATTGTCACACTATTTAACAGAATAGTGAGGACTACTACTAGCTAACACTATCATCTAGAACATCACTCCGATTCCCGACTCGTCCCAGCTACGTTCTCATTTCTTGAAGAGAATAGTGAAAGAAAGGGTGAGCTCAACTAGCCCAGCAAGAAATATTATGACTAAGATAATGCAGAATAAATTATCATTAGTCTCCAACAATGTTAAACTGATAAAATACAATAGACATCAAGTTTAACTGCAACGGAACAATCAATCCATTAAAAGAGTCAAGTAGAAAATAAAATCTACTATCTTTAATGTTTTAAAAGGTTTTTCATCACTTTTATCGCTGGGACTCAGCTTAATAAATAATCCACATCATCCCTGCACTACGGCTAAGGATATTCATTAGGGTCACGACCACAAATTCCATGCACTACGGGCCAAGGATATTTGTGTATTCATCAATGGTCATGATCATGCCAACAACTATCCATCAATGCACTACGGGCCAATGAGGACTTTTACCACATCACTTGTTACATTACGGTCATGATTACACCGAATAATCCCTGGTTATAATCATACCAAGTCCATCCATGCTCTACAGGCCACATATGACTTTAAAAAAATATATAAACATGAGGATGATGACAATGATATAAGAATTCAATAAAACAAGTTCAAGAATTAAGTTATTTAGGAACTAATAACGTCCAAATTGTCAACATGATATTACTTTGTAGAGTAAAATTCAAGAATGCTCAGAAGAATATTTCCATGAAAAATACTGGATGAAACGCAAATATCAAGGATATTCCACTAATTTCATAGAGTATAGAAGTCAAAAATTTAACCAACTGGGTATAATAACGAATGGAATAATAAAAGAAATCACCATGCAAGCGGTATTTCTCATAGACAGGTTATTCCAACAGAATAATAATAATGAAACCAGGTCAGGTGAAAATTGAAAGTAATATGCACACAAGCCAATCATGTTTGATGATAAAGCATATACTTTGTAACAATCTTATTCATTTATTAATAATAAGTATTAATTTATTAAAGGATTTTAATTATCTACATGATGCTGTTTTATAATATGTGATAAACCCATAGTTTTAAGCAATGCTTTTAGAATAATGATGATGATCATTCTAATGAGATCTAAATTCTTTGAAAGTTTAAAACTAAAATAGTTCCCAATCATTGGATTACTAAATTGGGGATTAGTGAATCCAGGATAGATTGGTACATCGTTGCTTGCTCATTGGATGAGGATGATTGATCTCATGATCATTTTTGTGTGGAGACACTAAAGCAAGTATGTAGGTGCTTATTAGAGAATAAGTTCTTTGAGCGTGGCTCGCTAAGGAATACCTAATGGAGTTTTACTTGCTGTCAATAGGAATTCTGTAGTGATAGTAGACAAGTAATCCTTGGACTTAAGATCATCATAGTATCTTGTGTATGATGAGTTATACTTTGACTTATTCCTTAAGACCCTTAGGGTATATCAAAGGGTATGCTTGGGTATAATAAGTTGTACATGGAGATGATGTATGATCAATAAAGAATCTACCACTTCTAATAAAAGAAGAGAAATGTCCTATGTGATTCGATAAATGACAACCCAGTAGTCCTTGGCCAAGGCAGAATGAAATTAGAAAGGAGTTTCTAATTTGCATTATTTGGAGTTGTGCATTTAAGAGTAAAATACATATAATTAAATAAAATAAGACTTGTGAAGAATTCCATGTCTTATATTTAATTGGGACATTGTATGGTGGAAGTATTGAATTGTACGGTAACTATTTACTCAAAGGTTCTTTAATGATTAATGTTGAAATCTATATTATCTAGAAAGTCATTGATCGCTAAGGAGGCTTATCCCTATTGTAGAATAAATATTATTTATTTAAATAAATTAATTATTTAATTTATTTATTTAAATAAGATTAGAATTGTTCTAATTGATTTATTCACAACCAGTTTAATATGGAGAACCTAAAGGGTCACACCATAAAAGGAAGAATAATTATTTAAGAAGTTAATGGCATAATCGTAATAATATGTTATGTATATTTAATTTAATCTATGGTGATAGAATAAATTAAATAGCTTAATATTTATTATTTAATATTTTAGAAATATTAAATATAAATTAATAAGAGGAGTCTTATTAATATTATTACAATTATTATTATTTTAATTTCTAAAAGAGTTTAGGAATTAATTTAATATAAGTACTCTCATTTATTCCTAATTGGATTAGGAAGGAAAATTAGTTAAAAGAGTTTAATTAATTATCCCTAATTAGATTAGGAGCTTAATTAATTAAAAGAATTTAATTAATTAAATAAATTCCAATTCCTTAATTGTTAAGGTGGGTTGCCCACATCTATAAATAAGAGGAGTCTTATTATGGGTGGTGGGGGGTTGTTGACTTTTCAACATACGACATAATTCCAATTTATTGGAGAGTCGCCTTTTCTATAGAGATAGGAAAAACTAGGGTTGAGCCAATATCCCTTCTTCTTGAATCATTATTATTCCTTGGTGTATCACCTCTAGAGGCCATACACTTGGGTGGCTTACATTGATCAAAGGAAGGAACCAAACCCGGTGGATTCAAGGAGATCGCGGAGAAGTAGGGAGGTGAACCGTGCACGAGGAAGCTCGTTTCTACAAGGGTATGATTTCATAATTTCTTATTCTTCGTTTAATTAATAATTGTGCATAAAGGGTGATCCGGGTATATGGTTTGTAAAATTTTTAAACTCTGATTTTTACACGTTTTCGCACTTTTATGCAATTTGATTGCGTTCTTGAATATTACAAACCTAACAGTGGCATCAGAGCCAAACCTTTATGCGAATTATTAATTATTTTGATTTGATATGTATATTGATATGTGTTTAGAACAATTTAATTGGGCAAAATTTATTATATAAAATTTAAACAAAAAAAAAGGATTTTGCAGCACGAAAATCATTTAAAGGTTACTACGGTTTTTATATATATATCATGGTATCTCATGACTTAAAAAAAAAAAAAAAAGGTCTCACATTTTTTTTTTATAATACTTGATTCGCTGGTGGCCATGATTGATATTAGTAATTCAAGGAATCATGTATATATATATGATTAAGGTGAATTAGTAATTCAAGGGCTCATGTATATATATATGATGAAGCGTTTTTTATTTTTTTTTTTTTTTAAAGGAAGGCACGGTTTTTCAAGTGGTTAGCAGGAAATCACTTGGGATTGGTATTTAATTGGTTACAAATCTAAAAAGCCATTATAAATATATATATATAATGTTTTCAAAGATTAATAAATATATATATATATATATATATTTTTGAAGTTACCGATTTATATATAATATATTATTCTCAATAATTTTATAATTAAAATAAAAGGTTTATTTTATTTTAAAATAAAAGTTTATTTTAATTTTAAAATAATTGGTTTATTTTAATTTTAAAATTAAATTTCATGCTAACTAATTAGAGTTGGAATTGGATTTCAAGATAACTAATTAGAGTTGAAATTGAATTCTATTTTTCCTTAAATAAAGGAGTTTATTTAAATATGAAATAAGATTTCATATTATTCAAAATAAAAGAGTTTATTTGTGAATAGAAAGAGAATTCATGTTTCCTTAAAGTAAAGGAGTTTATTTAAATATGAAATAAGATTTCATATTATTCAAAATAAAGGAGTTTATTTGTGAATAGGAAAAGAATTCGTGTTTCCTTTAATAATTTTTTTTTATATATGGAATTGGATTCATAATTAATTAAAATAAAGGAGTTTATTTTGATTAAAGATTTTGATTAAAATAAAATAGTTTATTTTATTCAAAATTGGATAAATTAAAATAAAATAGTTTTATTTTGATTTAAATTTGGATTTAAATAAAGGAGTTTATTTTTATTCAAAAATAGATTTTATACTAACTAAATTTGCCCATTAAATGATATCAATATATATATTAAATGTTTATTATTCATGAGAAGAATGTTATTTATTGATGCATATGATGATGTGTATGATAATAAATGGGATTGATTATGGACTATTGACCAATATGATTGGATTTTATTTTAGTTGGATGCATGAATGTATGAGTTTTATTAAATGGGGTCTGCGTACCTCGTCTTCTCTAATTTTTCTGAATGTAAATTCTATCTCCCTCCTATGTACTTCCCCTTGACTGCTGATCAAGGTTTCTATTTATTTTAAATAGTTTTTGTAATAGGAATATTTAGAATTAATTTTGAAGAATTAGAGATCAAGGAACAAGGAGCGCTTGAAGACCCGTTTGTAATGGAGCCCGGGTTTAAATGTAATAGTTATATTTAAATATTAATTCTTGCACCCTTAGGTTTGACCTTTTGGTTCACTTGGTGGCTCTAGTGAACCAAACTAGAATAAAGTCCATAATCAATCCAGGTAGAATATAATATTCTATATGTGCATGCTTATACTATATATTTTATATATTATGCAAACATGCTTCGCATGTTCATTAATATGATGCGTATTTTATATATATATGTGCATGCGCGCTAAACAAGATGAGACAAATTAATAACAAACCCCTCAATTTTTATATTAAGTCCTACGCGTTCAAAGATATTTGGAATATCGAACGTCGCCTTCTAGCATGATAAAATTAATAGAGTATTAAATATTTAATATGAGTTTGTTGTGTCACCACAAGGCAAGTATTAAGTATTTAAGATGTTAATTTATCACATTTGATGCTTATAAAGAAAATTGAACAATATTGTTTTGTTGTGTCACCACAAGGATGATATTTTTCTTTTTTGAATATATGGAGTGCTAGGTCGGACTTAACTTGGATAATTTTGATTCGGATGTGCCACCACTTAATCAAAATAATCTAAGAGGCAAAATACAAGGAGTTGCATAGTTGATGTAATTGACAAAATTGTCTACCTATTTATTTATATATAGTTTGTTGTGTCACCACAAGGCTATATACATTTGAAATGGGATCCTTATTCTCACTAGCAAATCTTTAATTAGATTTTGCCGAACTATATAAGTGAGGGTAATATAGTTTGAAGAAAATAGTGGGAGATACCAATTTAAAACAAGACCTAAATTATTTTGGTAATTAATAAAAGAATGTATGTTAAAATGTTGTTAATTACAAATTCATTTACTGAGAAATTTTACAATGTCTAAATTACTATCATCAGCAGAGCATATTAGATGCTAAATTAACGAGACCAAATTAAACGGATTGGTTAAGGAATTTGAGAATAGTTCTCATAGTGAAAAGTTATCTTATGTCCTTAATACGCCTATCCTCGCAATGGTTGCGCACAATACCTCGAGGAAGACATTGCTACTTTTATAAAGTGGCAAGAGATGATGCCTGATTGGCTCAATGCATCATGCTCGATCTATAGTATGAAGAGCAACACAAGATGAAACTATGGATGCTTCTACTATATTCCCGCACATCAAGTAGTTGATGGTGAGGAAAGTAGGACCGATAGATATCGGATATCTAAGGAGCTCTTCCGATCTAGAATGGCCAATGGCACTATATAGATACAGATAAAAAGTTCTTAACATAATGAATTTGATTGATCAATTAGGACAATGAGGTTTTGTCATGGATGGAAAGTTGAGCCAAGATTTGATCTTGCACTCACTCCGGACTCCTTTCACAATTGTTGTGAATTTTTCATATAAACAAGCTAGATACCTGCCTCATTTGATTTGCTTATCATGTTGAAAAAATGTCGAGAGTCACTTTCCAACCAAGAAAGACCGAAGTCTTCTTGGTAGGGGCCAAAGGATCTTCTGAAAAGAAGAACGATTCAAAGAAGGTATATAGAAAGGCTTAAACAAAGGATAATAAGAGCAAAATTAATACAGATAGCAAAGGAGTTTGCTTCCACTGCAATAAGCCTGGACACTGGAAAGAAATTGCAAGAAGCATCTTGCAGAGGCTAACCAAAGAAGCTTAGTGAAGTTTTGGTTACAAATACAAATTTGTTCATGATTTAAAATAATTTTTTTCTTCTTTAAATCAAGGTTCTACTTGGGTATTGGATACCGATTTTGATTATCATAAATATAGATTTATGAAGGGACCAAGCAGAAGTAGAAAGCTAAACAAATATAAGTAATCCTATGTGTGGAAAATGAAGCAAAGGTTCTTGCATTAGCCATAGAAACTTATAGTTTAGCAATGCCTACGGGGAAAATCTATTAAGTCGATAAGTTGTTATTGTATTCCAGGTTCTTTGTTAAAAATATTATTTCCATTTTATTGTTGGACAATGAAATTTTTGGTATTATAATTAAGAACAATTGTTGTTCTATTTATAATAATAATGTTTTTATAGAGAATGGAATATTACTTAATAAATTTTGTATACTTGACTTACGTGAAAATAATTTTGCATATTGAACAAATTAGTATAAGAAAAGGAGATGATCATTCAAAGAGTTGAATGTGTGTATTTGCTAAAATACAAGTGTGAATTATTTGAAAGGTTCAAAGAATTGAAGTGAAACAAATTGGCAAAGTATTAAGATTCTTTGATTAGATCAAAGAATAAATACTTGTGCAATAAGTTTCTAGATCATCTCAAATGGTTTTTCTCATAATGGACACATCCCGATACGTAATAATTGATTGATGTATCCGAATGAAAAATCGTACCTTGTTGGACATGGTGCGGTCCATAATGATTTTACCGACATTCCAAAGATCCTTCAGGATCATGTCCTAGAAATGGTCGCATATCTACGAAAAGGTAACCTCAAAATCCAAATTTCCCCAAGACTCCATAAAAGTTATGGACGTGGAGGATTCCTAATCTTAAGTATGTTAAGATAAGGGTTGTCCAACTTATGTGAAAAGGTTTCAAAGGATAAGCTTGGGACAAGATTTGACATGTACATGATTTGTGGGACATCCTAAAGTAAGTTTAGGTATATGTTCTATAATTCTACTTAGCAAAAGGTGTTTGTTACTAAACACGCGCCTTCTAAGATAAAGGTGTTTATCATTAAAAGGGGCTAGTGGGAGGATAATAGATCTTGAAGAGTTCAAGAACCACAAAACACTATAAGTCAAATAAGAGGAACTCGTATATAGACCTATTGTACCACAAACCGAATCATCTACAAATCTAGAATAGTACAAGAAGATACCTAGGAGGTATGGATTCATCATAGATGATGATGATGAGGTACACATTATAGAAGATGATGATCCGATTACATACGATGAGGTAAGAGTTCTAGTGTGTACAAAAGGGTCGGTGGAAGGCGTCGTGACATTCCTAGTATTATATGTTGATATACTACGGATAAGGAATGACATACCAATGCTACAATCGGTAAAGATAAAGTTGTCTAAACATTCCTCCATGAATGATTTGGAAGAGTATCTTAATTGGGGATATAAATCTATATAGATAGATTTAAGAGGATGCTCGACTTAACCCGAGGCGTATATTCATTTGATGCTAAAGCCGTTTAGCATGGCAAACTCAAGAGATGTCTCATGTCGATGAGCTATGGAGTGTATCTCTCTTAATAGTCCCCAGAGACTCACGAAAAGAGAGGTCGCATGAGTGACAATCATGTATGCAATGAAATGTACGAGACGATGATGATCACGGTCATATTATGGAGAAGTTCACTATGAGTCGGTGAAAACATCTTAAAGTGCTTAACCCAAGCACTAAGGATATGGTCATATTCATGGTGGGTCTTAATTAAAACTAGAGGGCTTAATGAGACTCAAGTTTTCAGACAGACCAAGACGACAGAAAAATCCACTTTAAGGTAAAGGGTTACCTTGAGCGTTGGTGCGATGAATTAGAAAGGTTCCAAACAATGAAAGAGTTCTTTGGTTTAGTGATAAAGACAAAGTATATAGCTATAAATGAAGTCGCAAGTTGATTGTTTGGATTAAAAGTTCATTCTGAGAACTAGGAATAGTTCTAAGTCTCATCTTTGATCTAAACATGTGTTGTGGCACTTTCATTTGATTATTAGAATCATTGAAAGATGGGAACTCACTATAGACAAGTGGACTCTCATAAACAACATTACATATCCATTAACTAAAAGCTTATCCAACAGCAGGATAATCGTCACTTAGAGAAGAAGAGTATAAGATACAATGGCGATTGGCTTTAGTGCAAGTGGGAGATTGAAAGTAATATGCACACAAGCCAATCATGTTTGAAGATAAAGCATATACTTTATAACAATCTTATTCATTTATTAATAAAAAGTATTAATTTATTAAAGGCTTTTAATTATCTACATGATCTTTGTTTTTATAATATGTGATAAACCCATAGTTTTAAGCAATGCTTTTAGAATAATGATGATGATCATTCTAATGAGATCTAAATTCTTAGAAAGCTTAAAACTAAAATAGTTCCCAATCATTGGATTACTAAATTGGGGATTAGTGAATCCGGATAGATTGGTACATACGTTGCTTGCTCATTGGATGAGGATGATTGATCTCATGATCATTTGTGTGGAGACACTAAAGCAAGTATGTAGGTGCTTATTAGAGAATAAGTTCATTGAACGTGGCTCGCTAAGGAATACCTAATGGAGTTTTACTTGCTTGTCGATAGAATTTCTGTAGTGATAGTAGTACAAGTAATCCTTGGACTTGAGATCATCATAGTATCTTGTGTATGATGAGTTATACTTTGACTTATTCCTTAATACCCTTAGGGTATATCAAAGGTATGCTTGGGTATAATAAGTTGTACATGGAGATAATGTATGATCAATAAAGAATCTACCACTTCTAATAAAAGAAGAGAAATGTCTATGTGATTCGATAAATGACAACCCAATAGTCCTTGGCAAAGGAGTAATGAAATTAGAAAGGAGTTTCTAATTTGCATTATTTGAGTTGTGCATTTAAGAGTCGAAATACATATAATTAAATAAAATAAGACTTGTGAAGAATTCCATGTCTTATATTTAATTGGGACATTGTATGGTGAAAGTATTGAATCAGACGGTGAACTATTTACTCAAAGGTTCTTTAATGATTAATGTTGAAATCTATATTATCTAGAAAGTCATTGATCGCTAAGGAGGCTTATCCTATTGTAGAATAAATATTATTTATTTAAATAAATTAATTATTTAATTTATTTATTTAAATAAGATTAGAATTGTTCTAATTGATTTATTCACAACCGGTTTAATATGGAGAACCTAAAAGGGTCACACACCATAAAAGGAAGAATAATTATTTAAGAAGTTAATGGCATAATCGTAATAATATGTTATGTATATTTAATTTAATCTATGGTGATAGAATAAATTAAATAGCTTAATATTTATTATTTAATTTTTAGAAATATTAAATATAAATTAATAAGAGAGTCTTATTAATATTATTACAATTATTATTATTTTAATTTCTAAAAGAGTTTAGGAATTAATTTAATATAAGTACTCTCATTTATTCCTAATTGGATTAGGAAGGAAAATTAGTTAAAAGAGTTTAATTAATTATCCCTAATTAGATTAGGGAGCTTAATTAATTAAAAGAATTTAATTAATTAAATAAATCCCAATTCCTTAATTGTTAAGGTGGGTTGCCCACATCTATAAATAAGAGAGTCTTATTATGGGTGGTGGGGTTGTTGACTTTTCAACATACGACATAATTCCAATTTGTTGGAGAGTACGCCCTTTTTCTATAGAGATAGGAAAAACTAGGGTTGAGCCAATATCCCTTCTTCTTGAATCATTATTATTCCTTGGTGTATCACCTCTAGAGGCCATACACTTGGGTGGCTTACATTGATCAAAGGAAGGAACCAAACCCTGGGTGGATTCAAGGAGATCATGAGAAGTAGGAGGTGAACCTGCACTGAGGAAGCTCGTTTCTACAAGGGTATGATTTCATAATTTCTTATTCTTCGTTTAATTAATAATTGTGCATAAAGGGTGATCCGGGGTATATGGTTTGTAAAATTTTTAAACTCTGATTTTTACACGTTTTCGCACTTTTATGCAATTTGATTGCGTTCTTGAATATTACAAACCTAACAGTGGCATCAGAGCCAAACCTTTATGCGAATTATTAATTATTTTGATTTGATATGTATATTGATATGTGTTTAGAACAATTTAATTGGGCAAAATTTATTATATAAAATTTAAAAAAAAAAAAAAGGATTTTGCAGCACGAAAATCATTTAAAGGTTACTACGGTTTTTATATATACATCATGGTATCCTGCAACTTAAAAAAAAAAAAAAAAAAAGGGCTCACATTTTTTTTTTATAATACTTGATTCGCTGGTGGCCATGATTGATATTAGTAATTCAAGGAATCATGTATATATATATGATTAAGGTGAATTAGTAATTCAAGGGCTCATGTATATATATATGATGAACGTTTTTTATTTATTTATTTTTTTTTTATAGGAAGGCACGGTTTTTCAAGTGGTTAGCAGGAAATCACGGATTGGCATGAATTGGTTACAAATACAAAAAGCCATTATAAATATATATATAATGTTTTCAGTACTAATAAATATATATATATATATATATATATTTTTAGTAATACTGGAATTTATATATAATATATTATTCTCAATAATTTTATAATTAAAATAAAAGGTTTATTTTTATTTTAAAATAAAAGTTTATTTTAATTTTAAAATAATTGGTTTATTTTAATTTTAAAATTAAATTTCATGCTAACTAATTAGAGTTGGAATTGGATTTCAAGATAACTAATTAGAGTTGAAATTGAATTCTATTTTTCCTTAAATAAAGGAGTTTATTTAAATATGAAATAAGATTTCATATTATTCAAAATAAAAGAGTTTATTTGTGAATAGGAAAGAGAATTCATGTTTCCTTAAAGTAAAGGAGTTTATTTAAATATGAAATAAGATTTCATATTATTCAAAATAAAGGAGTTTATTTGTGAATAGGAAAAGAATTCGTGTTTCCTTTAATAATTTTTTTTTATATATGGAATTGGATTCCATAATTAATTAAAATAAAGGAGTTTATTTTGATTAAAGATTTTGATTAAAATAAAATAGTTTATTTTATTCAAAATTGGATAAATTAAAATAAAATAGTTTTATTTTGATTTAAATTTGGATTTAAATAAAGGAGTTTATTTTTATTCAAAAATAGATTTTATACTAACTAAATTTGCCCATTAAATGATATCAATATATATATTAAATGTTTATTATTCATGAGAAGAATGTTATTTATTGATGCATATGATGATGTGTATGATAATAAATGGGATTGATTATGGACTATTGACCGATATGATTGGATTTTATTTTAGTTGGATGCATGAATGTATGAGTTTTATTAAATGGGGTTGCAGTACCTCGTCTTCTCTAATTTTTCCGAATGTAAATTCTATCTCCTCCTATGTACTTCCCCTCGATCACGATCAAGGTTTCTATTTATTTTAAATAGTTTTGTAATAGGAATATTTAGAATTAATTTTGAAGAATTAGAGATCAAGGAACAAGGGCGCTTGAAGACCCGATTTGTAATGGAGCCCAGGGTTTAAATGTAATAGTTATATTTAAATATTAATTCTTGCACCCTTTAGGTTTGACCTTTTGGTTCACTTGGTGGCTCTAGTGAACCAAACTAGAATAAAGTCCATAATCAATCCGGTAGAATATAATATTCTATATGTGCATGCTTATACTATATATTTTATATATTATGCAAACATGCTTCGCATGTTCATTAATATGATGCGTATTTTATATATATATGCGTGCATAGCTTAAACAAGATGAGACAAATTAATAACAAACCCCTCAATTTTTATATTAAGTCCTACGCGTTCAAAGATATTTGGAATATCGAGCGTCGCCTTCTAGCATGATAAAATTAATAGAGTATTAAATATTTAATATGAGTTTGTTGTGTCACCACAAGGCAAGTATTAAGTATTTAAGATGTTAATTTATCACATTTGATGCTTATAAAGAAAATTGAACAATATTGTTTTGTTGTGTCACCACAAGGATGATATTTTTCTTTTTGAAATATATGGAGTGCTAGGTCGGACTTAACTTGGATAATTTTGATTCGGATGTGCCACCACTTACTTAATCAAAATAATCTAAGAGGCAAAATACAAGGAGTTGCATAGTTGATGTAATTGACAAAAGTTATGCGCCTATTTATTTATATATAGTTTGTTGTGTCACCACAAGGCTATATACATTTGAAATGGGATCCTTATTCTCACTAGCAAATCTTTAATTAGATTTTCTGCGAACTATATAAGTGAGGTAATATAGTTTGAAGAAAATAGTGGGAGATACCAATTTAAAACAAGACCTAAATTATTTTGGTAATTAATAAAAGAATGTATGTTAAAATGTTGTTAATTACAAATTCATTTACTGAAATTTTACAATGTCTAAATTACTATCATCTTTGCGTAGCATATTAGATGCTAAATTAACTGAGACCAAATTAAGCGGATTGGTTAAGGAATTTGAGAATAGTTCTCATAGGTGAAAAAGTTATCTTATGTCCTTGTCGCCTATCCCGCAATGGTTGCGAGATAATACCTCGAGGAAGACATTGCTACTTTTATAAAGTGGCAAGATGATGCTGATTGGCTCAATGCATCATGCTCGCATCTATGAGTAACGAGCTTCAGCGTCAGCATGAAACTATGGATGCTTCTACTATATTCTTGCACATCAATTAGTTGATGGTGAGGAAAGTAGGACTGATAGATATCAGATATCTAAGGAGCTCTTCCGATCTAGAATGGCCAATGGCACTATAGTACAGACAAAAAGTTCTTAACATAATCAATTTGATTGATCAATTAGGACAACAGGTTTTGTCATGGATGGAAAGTTGAGCCAAGATTTGATCTTGCACTCACTCCCGGACTCCTTTCACAATTGTTGTGAATTTTTCATATGAACAAGCTAGATATCAGCCTCGCTGATTTGCTTATCATGTTGAAAAAATGTTGAGAGTCACTTTCCAACCAAGAAAAAGACCGAGTCTTCTTGGTGAGGGCCAAAGGATCTTCTGAAAAGAAGAACGATTCTAAGAAGGTATATAGAAAGGCTTAAACAAAGGATAATAAGAGCAAAATTAATACAGATAGCAAAGGAGTTTGCTTCCACTGCAATAAGCCTGGACACTGGAAAGAAATTACAAGAAGCATCTTGCAGAGGCTAACCAAAGAAGCTTAGTGAAGTTTTGGTTACAAATACAAATTTGTTCATGATTTAAAATAATTTTTTTCTTCTTTAAATCAAGGTTCTACTTGGGTATTGGATACCGATTTTGGTTATCATAAATATAGATTTATGAAGGGACCAAGCAGAAGTAGAAAGCTAAACAAATATAAGTAATCCTATGTGTGAAAAATGAAGTAAAGGTTGCTGCATTAGCCATAGAAACTTATAGTTTAGCAATGCCTACGGGAAAATCTATTAAGTCAATAAGTTGTTATTGTATTCGGTTCTTGTTAAAATATTATTTCCATTTTATTGTTGGACAATAAAATTTTGGTATTATAATTAAGAACAATTGTTGTTCTATTTATAATAATAATATTTTGTATAGAACTGGAATATTACTTAATAAATTTTGTATACTTGACTTACGTGAAAATAATTTTGCATATTGAACAAATTAGTATAAGAAAAGGAGATGATCATTCAAAGAGTTGAATGTGTGTATTTGCTAAAATACAAGTGTGAAATATTTGAAAGGTTCAAAGAATTCAGAAGTGAAACAAATTGGCAAAGTATTAAGATTCTTTGATTAGATCAAAGAATAAATACTTGTGCAATAAGTTTCTAGATCATCTCAAATGGTTTTTCTCATAATGGACACATCCTGATACGCAATAATTGATTGATGTATCTGTATGAAAAATCGTACCTTGTTGGACATGGTGCGGTCCATAATGATTTTACCGACATTCCAGTATCCTTCTAGGATCATGTCCTAGAAATGGCTGCATATCTACGGAAAAGGTAACCTCAAAATCCAGCCCCAAGACTCCATAAAAGTTATGGACAGGGAGGATTCCTAATCTTAAGTATGTTAAGATAAGGGGTTGTCCAACTTATGTGAAAAGGTTTCAAAGGATAAGCTTGGGACAAGATTTGACATGTACAGATTTGTGGGACATCCTAAAGTAAGTTTAGGGTATATGTTCTATAATTCTACTTAGCAAAAGGTGTTTGTTACGAAACACTGGCGCTTCTAAGATAAAGGTGTTTATCATTAAAAGGGGCTAGTGGGAGGATAATAGATCTTGAAGAGTTCAAGAACCACAAAACACTATAAGTCAAATAAGAGGAACCTATATATAGACCTATTGTACCACAACCGAATCATAAATCTAGAATAGTACCGAAGATATCTAGGAGGTATGGATTCATCATAGATGATGATGATGAGGTACACATTATAGAAGATGATGATCCGATTACACGATGATGAGGTAAGAGTTCTAGTGTGTACAAAGGGTCGGATTGGGCGTCGTGACATTCCTAGTATTATATGTTGATATACTACGGATAAGGAATGACATACCAATGCTACAATTAGTAAAGATAAAGTTGTCTAAACATTCCTCCATGAATGATTTGGAAGAGTATCTTAATTGGGGATATAAATCTATATAGATAGATTTAAGAGGATGCTCGACTTAACCCAAGGAACGTATATTCATTTGATGCTAAAGCCGTTTAGCATGGCAAACTCCAAGAGATGTCTCATGTCGATGAGCTATGGAGTGTATCTCTCTTAATAGTCCCCACAGACTCACGAAAAAGAGAGGTCGCATGAGTGACAATCATGTATGCAATGAAATGTACGAGACACGATGATGATCGGTCATATTATGGAGAAGTTCACTACGAGTCGGTGAAAAACATCTTAAAGTGCTTAACCAAGCACTAAGGATGTGATCATATTCATGGTGGGTCTTAATTAAAACTAGAGGGCTTAATGGACTCAAGTTTTTCGAGATGGAGACCAAGACGATGAGAAAAATCCACTTTAAGGTAAAGGGTTACCTTGAGCATTGGTGCGTTGAATTAGAAAGGTTCAAACAAAGAAAGAGTTCTTTGGTTTAGTGATAAAGACAAAGTATATAGCTATAAATGAAGCTGCAAGTTGATTGTTTGGATTAAAAGTTCATTACAGAACTAGGAATAGTTCCTAAGTCTCATCTTTGATCTAAACATGTGTTGTGGCACTTTCATTTGATTATTAGAATCATTGAAAGATGGGAACTCACTATAGAGACAGTGGACTCTCATAAACAACATTACATATCCATTAACTAAAACTTATCCAACAGCAGGATAATCGTCACTTAGAGAAGAAGAGTATAAGATACAATGGCGATTGGCTTTAGTGCAAGTGGGAGATTGAAAGTAATATGCACACAAGCCAATCATGTTTGAAGATAAAGCATATACTTTGTAACAATCTTATTCATTTATTAATAAAAAGTATTAATTTATTAAAGGCTTTTAATTATCTACATGATGCTGTTTTATAATATGTGATAAACCCATAGTTTTAAGCAATGCTTTTAGAATAATGATGATGATCATTCTAATGAGATCTAAATTCTTAGAAAGCTTAAAACTAAAATAGTTCCCAATCATTGGATTACTAAATTGGGGATTAGTGAATCCGGATAGATTGGTACATACGTTACGTTGCTTGCTCATTGGATGAGGATGATTGATCTCATGATCATTTGTGTGGAGACACTAAAGCAAGTATGTAGGTGCTTATTAGAGAATAAGTTCACTTTGAGCGTGGCTCGCTAAGGAATACCTAATGGAGTTTTACTTGCTGTCAATAGGAATTCTGTAGTGATAGTAGACAAGTAATCCTTGGACTTGAGATCATCATAGTATCTTGTGTATGATGAGTTATACTTTGAGTTATTCCTTAAGACCCTTAAGGTATATCAAAAGGTATGCTTGGGTATAATAAGTTGTACATGGAGATAATGTATGATCGATAAAGAATCTACCACTTCTAATAAAAGAAGAGAAATGTCCTATGTGATTCGATAAATGACAACCCGGTGAGTCCTTGGGCAAGCGAGAATGAAATTAGAAAGGAGTTTCTAATTTGCATTATTTGAGTTGTGCATTTAAGAGTCGAAATACATATAATTAAATAAAATAAGACTTGTGATAATTCCATGTCTTATATTTAATTGGGACATTGTATGGTGGAAGTATTGAATTGTACGGTAACTATTTACTCAAAGGTTCTTTAATGATTAATGTTGAAATCTATATTATCTAGAAAGTCATTGATCATTTAGGAGGCTTATCCCTATTGTAGAATAAATATTATTTATTTAAATAAATTAATTATTTAATTTATTTATTTAAATAAGATTAGAATTGTTCTAATTGATTTATTCACAACCAGGTTTAATATGGAGAACCTAAAGGGTCACACCATAAAAGGAAGAATAATTATTTAAGAAGTTAATGGCATAATCGTAATAATATGTTATGTATATTTAATTTAATCTATGGTGATAGAATAAATTAAATAGCTTAATATTTATTATTTAATATTTTAGAAATATTAAATATAAATTAATAAGAGGAGTCTTATTAATATTATTACAATTATTATTATTTTAATTTCTAAAAGAGTTTAGGAATTAATTTAATATAAGTACTCTCATTTATTCCTAATTGGATTAGGAAGGAAAATTAGTTAAAAGAGTTTAATTAATTATCCCTAATTAGATTAGGGAGCTTAATTAATTAAAAGAATTTAATTAATTAAATAAATTCCAATTCCTTAATTGTTAAGGTGGGTTGCCCACATCTATAAATAAGAGGAGTCTTATTATGGGTGGTGGGGGTTGTTGACTTTTTCAACATACGACATAATTCCAATTTATTGGAGAGTACGCCCTTTTTCTATAGAGATAGGAAAAACTAGGGTTGAGCCAATATCCCTTCTTCTTGAATCATTATTATTCCTTGGTGTATCACCTCTAGAGGCCATACACTTGGGTGGCTTACATTGATCAAAGGAAGGAACCAAACCCGGTGGATTCAAGGAGATCGCGGAGAAGTAGGAGGTGAACTCGTACCTGAGGAAGCTCGTTTCTACAAGGGTATGATTTCATAATTTCTTATTCTTCGTTTAATTAATAATTGTGCATAAAGGGTGATCCGGGTATATGGTTTGTAAAATTTTTAAACTCTGATTTTTACACGTTTCCGCACTTTTATGCAATTTGATTGCGTTCATGAATATTTCAAACCTAACAAAAATCACACCGACAGGATGTTCCAACAGAATAATAAAGTATGGAATAACAACAGAAATCACCATGCATGCTACGGATTACTTGGCATAGGCAGAGTTATTCAACAAAATAATAATCTGAGAATAATAAAGGCGGAACCGGTAAATTGTTAAACACACAGACAGGATGTTCTAACGAAATAATAAAGACAGAATAATAGAAGAATGTCACCAAGTATAGGGTATTCCACGTATACAGGTTATTCCAACAGAATAATAAAGATGGAATAATAAAAGTTCTCTTCATGAATACAAAAGAAATAATATCCCTTACCGTAAAATAATACTTAGTATTAGAGTAGTGAAGTAACAGAAAACTCTTCTTCTTTCTCTCTATAATTTCTCTCTCTAGAGTTCAGTGAATTCGTAAGAAAATAATGAAGGAATGAGCTTCTATTTATAGAAAAATGGAATGCATAGTAACTAATCCATGAACAGTCCAGATCGATTTACTTTTAACCGGACGGTTCATATTTAAAGCAAAATCTTTTAAATAAAATATATTATATATATTATATATATAATATATATTTATATATATATATATATAATGATAATAATTGAAAACCTTCCCGTATAAACCAAAATCAATTTGACAACTTTGAAAAAAAAACCTCCCAACCATTCAATTTTTAATACCGTGGGCCCCACATGTTCCCCTCCCCCCAACATGTCAATATCACTGGGGTCCCATTATATTTAAATAACTTTCTATCAATAATGTTGAAAAATAGGTAAATGGGGGTCTAAATAATACGCCAAATTTACAACAACTACCTCATAAAAAAATCTTTTCAATATTTTTAACAACATTTATCATCATTATTATAATTCTCAATATTAATCGACCAGGTCATTCCCAGGAAAGAGGGGGCGTTCCAATAAGGATTTCTCCCTATTGACGCGCAATTAGGTGACCAAACCTCTCATTCGCAGAACTTCTAGACATCGTTAACATTGTAAATTATAATATTAATAACTCTGTCATTTCAATTATTGATTTAATAACATATAAAATATCGACAATAATTGAATCAAATAACGTGAGATACTATACAATAATTACTATAGCAATAATTGAACAAAACCAGAAAGACTTCTCACGTAAGCATCAATAATCAAATTGTATTGCTACTCTTTATGCAACAACGCGTAGACATCGTACTTTTACTACCGAGTAGTTCAACAAAGATTAACGATAAACTTCATGCCGTTATTTTTATAAAAAATATTTTTGTCGTTTTCTCAATCCAAACAATAATTACATTGTGGGGTCCACCAATGATTGCGTCGTTGTACGAATATTCCCTGCTAAAACGAATATTCCCCGACCAATCGAATATAATATAACAACTGGCATACTTTGCAAAATTTATAAATACTACCCACAACTATAACATTATATTAAATTTATTCCATAATATTCAAAAATGATAATTATAGAAAATTCATCTTTATTCAAAAAGTTGGGGTCTTACAGTAGCACTCTCAGCAACAACATCTCTGACAACAAATGCCTCATCCCTCTCTACATAAACAACATCCCTACTGGATAAGGTCGTCAAAATTACGGTACGAACCTGGTCCCTCTCAAAGGTCATAATATATACCCGCTGGTCCAAAGCTTCTTTAGAAAGTGGGGTAGCAGTAGAAGAAGAACTAGGGGCTAAACTGACCAAATGTGACAAATGAATTAATTGAGTTGTGATTCAAGGAACATAATACTTGTAAGGAAGGAATGATGTAACGATCGAAAATTTTATTATTTAATTTAAAATATCTATTGAATTAAATAAATATTCTAGTTGATATTTTTATTGATTAAATAAGTATTTTGATTGATTATTTGTTTATTGATTAAATACATAATTGATGAATTGTGGTGGACTAATTTAATTAAGTGTGTATGTTAATTAATTGATGATTAGATGATTTTATAAGTTGTGCGTATTTTATTAAGCTAATGTGTTGGTTAAGTTGTAATTTAATTTAAATAATTAAATTAAAAGGCTAATTGTTAAATAATTATAATGTTATTCCAAATTAATTTAATAATTAAATTAGAGATTTACTAAATTGTTAAATAAAATTATTATTTATAATGAAAATTATAATTATGTAGCAACTTGATTTATGTGGCAATTTGATTTAATAAGTTAATATTAACTATAATTTAATTGAATTTAAGTGTGACAAATAAACTATATTGTAAAGGAGTTGTTAAAATAAATTAAAAGCGGTTTAATGTAATTTTGCCAAACAAAGCTTTATGGCTTTTGAGTTAAAAAAGATTTCAATTGACATCAGTTTATATTACGTATTAATGTGTATTATATTATTATATCAGTTTATATTCTATATGTATGTTAGCAGATTTAGCAATCGATAAACACGCACAAGTATACGCGTTCCACAAGTAATATATGAAAGTTGAGTGTCGAACCCACGAGGACAGAGACTTAACAGAAACAAATACTAAGGTAAAGTTGCTACTAAACTTATCTAAACGATTGAAAAGAATTGTTGGTTAAGCTATTTCAATAAGAAAACTAACTAAGAGAAGTTGGTTGTGCTAGGAAGGTAAGATAAGACTACAACTCCCCTAATGCCTCGCTTAATCATCTAACTCTCCGTAATACAAATGAATCACGTAATGGTCAACCTATACAAAATAATAGGCATAAACTTCTGTCGAAGGTCAAATGCACATCACTAACAAGCTAGAACACCATATGTCTATTGGTGATACTAACTAGGTCGAGGTCATTAAGCTCGTTTCCAAGGTCGCACAAGGCAAATAAGGATATGTCTATCCTATTGGCACATTAAGCCCACATTCAAATGTCAAGGTCATAATAGGTGTTGTTGAATTTAAAGACAGACAGCAATATCCATTTATCAATGTCCATCACTATCAGTACCAATTTCTTTATCAAGAAATCAGACAATACAAACAAAATACAACAACCCATTCCAAAATGCTTCATTATATAAAACGAGAGAGAAAGTTGATTAAGCTATTCAAAAGGTTACATTGCAATCCTAAAAATGTAGTTAGTTCATAACTATGGTACTAACACAAATTTTTAATACACTATCCATTATCAGACAAATACAACGAATAGGAGATTTGGAATAAGAAAAACCCCTGTATGAAGAAGTGCTCTTCCGCCAAATCTTCTCTTCACGCACAGAGTCTAAAATGTGGAGAGCAATATCTGATGTTCCCTTTTCAAGCTTCTTCCTCTTCTCTCCGCTTGGATTCTATGTTCTATATCTCTATATATCCTGTGTATTGCCGCCTCCCTGCTTCTTATAACGTTTTTTCCCCTCTTTTGCTAGGTCAAACAAAGGCCTTAACTGCCTAGGAACCGGAGGTGGCGCCGCGGCGCGGGCCACCAAGCATTGAATGGCGCTGCGGTGCCACATTAGTATCAAAGACACGAGACTCATACACTGCGGTGAGACAAAGAAGGAATAGTGGTACCACATGACACAGACTCACGTCGCCAAGGAACATGGGGGGTGGCAGCTTGTGGCTGAGCTTTAAAAGCTAGACTTTGGCGCCGCGGTGCAGCTATTCGTGAATTGTCTATTTTGCCCCTTTAGGGATGGAAAATCACTATAAAGCTTTGCAATGCAACGATTAATCATAATAACACTATATATATATAAATATATATATATATATATATATATATATATATGAAACTACATAAAAACTACGAATTCAGGCAAGTAGTTAAGTCATAAAGTATCCAATTCATGGGTATAAATCCCACTCATCAAATACCCCCAAACTTAAGTCTTTGCTTGTCCTCGAGCAAACTATCTAACACAATAATAACAGTAGACACTAAGATTGTGAAAGGAGTATAAAAATATATACTAGTATCGTGGCTACGAATCTCTATCTAAGCTACTCCCAAAGAATAAGGCAAACATGGCAATGAGTAAGGGTTCATTCTATTTCAAGCATAAGACTGTATTCGATCCATTCTGTGTGCGTTTGTGAAGACCAACCGTCCTAACTAATCATAGCTCAAATAAGTTCACACAGTTGATTGTTAAAACCAAGCAAACTCCGCAACTTAAACATTCAACAAGCATTAAGAACAAGACGCAAATGCAGGAAAAGATCAAAAGGCTCTAGCATGCCGACAGTGAAATCAGACTCGGACCGCTCTTAATTACCTTAGGCTATTCATAACTACCCATGAATGAGCTTTTGATCAGTGACTCCCAAGCTAGACGACTTTAGGGCACTAGGTGTAGAACACCCCTAAGAATCTAATAACTCGAGCAGTAAAGGCCACGTAATCAACATAAGTCAACTGAGACTTCACAACAAAAACGAAGATTATTTAGCGAGTGCATTTTATGCTCCATCTCGATATCGGTCCTGTGTTTATGGGCGAGTGCGTTTTATGCTCCATCTCGACCCACTGCAAAACTTTCGATATCAAAACTACTATTCTAATCTTATTCCCATTTTTTTTTTTTTAATTTTTTTTTTCAGACAAGCTAGAACCCAAGATCCACAACTGTAAAAACATCTAAGTCTTTTATTACCTTGCACAAATGAAAGTTTATAAGAGTGAACAAATAGTCAAAATAATAAACACACAAACTAAATTCGAAGAATAACTAGTTAACACAGTTGGTCGGTGCATGCTAGAAGGCTGAATCAATAACAGTCTAAACTTATCAATTAATAAACCCCTAGTACATGGCATGCTTGACACAGCTCTACGAGAGACATACTCAATTGGCGCTAGACATAGCCATAATCAAAAATCAACAATGATAAATATAACACTCTTGCTAAATAGCCGCTCAAAATAGGGTGAAAAGGCCATTTACATGGCACAAGCATCTAAATCTGTATAAGCCCCAAAAAGATGGCTAGAAACCACAATCATGCTAATAAAATCAAAATAAAACCAAAAATAGTTCATGGCGTCCATAATGATAAAAATTCAAACAAAATCCCGCAGTTCAAAATGACTGCACCACAATACTGATAATAAAAAGATAATAATAGTACTAAAGTCTGGCAACCTAGCATGGTAGTACGGAAATAAACAGATAGAAGCCCAAAAAAACTCCCAAACTTGAGATGAACAATGCCCTCATTTCTAAACATAAAGCAATTGTATACAAGAGGGCTTCCCTAAAGATCGCTCACTCAGCAGTGGCATCGGCATCGACTTCTTCCTCATCAGCTGCGTCCTAATCAGCTTCGGCTAGTGGTGATGGTGGAGGGTATGGTGGGAAGATAGGAGGCTCGAGAAACTGGTATGGCGTGGACTCAGTGCTCTTGCCACAATAATTAGTGTAGATGTTCTGCATAGTGTTCACCATTTCACTGCATCTTTGCATCGCTATCTCCGCCTCACGAGCCACGACTACGATATGCCTCATTTGCCTCACGTGCCTCGGTGTCCTGCTTCTGATGCAGCAGGTTGAGGGATGCCATGATGTCTGCCAAAAGACCCTGACTAGCTGGGCCTACCTCAGGTGCTTGAGAAGGCTCTGGGTCTGCTGAAGGAGGCGGTGTTGTAGGCAGTCCATACCCTTTGCCCTTGACATGAGACTCTACCCCGTCCCAAATAGTGAAGCATTTGATCATCTGATGATCAATGACAACCATGGGCGGTGAAGCTATCTCGTCTGGGCCCCACTGTATCCCTGACTGCTTGCACAATAGCGTGATCACTGATGGATGGGGAAGTCCCGAAACGACGGTACTCTTGATTGCCTTAATGATCGAGTCATGAATGAGAACTCCAATATCCACGTTTAGACCCGTGACAATGGCGAATAGCAGAATCGCCCTTTCTTTAGTCACATCGCTTAGGTGACGGGTCAGGATCATGCTGGCACAAATGAAACTGTACCACGCCTTCCCATAACGACTGAGTGAAGCAGACGGGAAGCTGGTCTTTTCGCCCGTATAATCATTTTTCTTCCATGTTGTTCCAGGTGTGCAGAGCCTTCTGATGATTTCCTCCAAGTCATCACTGCGGATTTTCTGTTGCAAATAATCATTGCCTGCATAGTTGGGTACCCCAAACAGTGCATTGATGGCTTGACTATCAATGCAACGGACCGACCCCTGACTTGAACCACAGCGGGACCCTCTGGACTGGCATTTGCATAGAATTCCTGAACCACAGATACAACTGCTGATATGGGCGGTTTTGTGAAGTTCACCCACTGACGTTCAAGTATCATGTTCTTGAGTTCCCCATCTTTTCTATCAGGCCGCAACCCCCGTTCAGGAATCAAGTTGCCCTTGCCAAAGGAATCTCTGTAGCGCTTCCAAGTTTCCTCACTGATAAACTTGGTGGAGTCCTAGCTTTGTGGTCTTGCCGCATGATGACAGACGAAGAAGAACCGCAAGACTTTCGAGCGTTGCCTCTTTGGTGCCATGGCTAAGTTGCAGTTGGCGAAGGTCAAAAACAGCCCTTAAAAAATGCTACACTCTGCAGAAACAACCCTTGAAGCAATGCCAATCACAACCACAATGCAAACCCGATGAATTTAAGCCAAAATAAACCCAAATCAGTCAACTCTTTGGTTCAAGCAATTTATCGAACACCTAGAGTGCGCTCTTCAAGACCAACTTGGACAACCTTTGTTTGCGATTGCTCTATCCAGATTTCCGTCAGTGGAAATCAACCAATGAAGAAAGAAGAAGAACACAAAAATGCACAAATCCAGATCAAATCACTATATCAATTGAACGAAATCTAGGAATACCTTAGTGAGAAAACCCTAGGTGAGACCTCGTGTGGACGATCTGACCAGAAAATTATTGGAGGCTCTTGGTTATTGTTGAGACGGCAGATTAGAACAGTCAAGAGGAAGTGGATATGGAGCAGGGGCTATTTGTGCTATGGTGCCGAGAGATAAGTTCTGAGAGTTTCGAGCGAAATTAGAGAAATGATGAGGCCTGGTTGAACTGCTTGCTTAAAACTGCAATTAAAATTCAAAAACATGCTACTCGCGTCGCGACGAGAAGAATCCTTCTTTGTTTGGTAGCATTGGCTAAGTTAGCGATAGAGTCGAGCCTCGCTTGTGCACCGCAGTGGGCGAATTGTGCTTCCCCTGTGTTGGTTGGCGCTAAAAGGTATGAGAGTTAGCGATGGACAACATAACGCGAGGTACAAATGTTGCATATTCTTGTCTGTTATCTGCACATGCCAAGGCAAAAAAAAGAAAATCTACACTTAAAAGGCTAACAAACATTACCAAAAACCTCCTAAACACTAATATAAAATGCCTTATATCAAACTAAACATGCCGCCTACAGATGATAGACACAAAAGCATTAATGAACAAACAGGCATCAATGTTAACAACTAAGGCGAACAGACAGAAAGTAAACTAGACACAAGTAAAGAAAACAGATAAAATTTATACTGAGATGGGGGTGCCTCCCCACCAAGCGCTTGTTTTAAAGTCGTCGGCTTGACTATCATCCCGACTTAGACCGGGTCTCCAAGTGTAATGGAGGTATTTTTGATCGACCTTGCCCAAAAGATAGTGCTTTAACCTTTGCCCATTCACCTTGAATGTTCAGTCAGAATTTGGGTCCTTAAGCTCTATTGCTCCATACGGATAAACCTTGGAAACAGTGAAGGGGCTCGACCATCGGGACTTTAGCTTCCCAGGAAATAACTTTAGCCGAGAATTAAACAGAAGAACCTTCTGGCCCGCTTCAAAATGCCTCTCAAGGATCTTTTTGTCATGCCACCTCTTGGTCCTTTCCTTGTACAACTTAGCGTTTTCATACGCTTGCAGATGAAACTCATCTAATTCATTAAGTTGTAACAGTCGCTTTTCACCAACTGCCTCAAGATTGAAATTTAGCTTTTGAATAGCCCAATAAGCATTGTGCTCCAATTCAACTGGTAGATGGCATGCCTTACCATAGACAAGCCTATACGGAGACATCCCGATAGGCGTTTTATAAGTTGTCCTGTAGGCCCACAAAGCGTCATCTAGCTTTTTAGACCAGTCCTTTCGGTTTTGGTTCACAATCTTTTCCAAGATGCGTTTCACCTCTCGATTTGAGATTTTCGATTGCCCGCTGGTTTGTGGTTGGTAAGTAGTGGCGATCTTATGAGTCACCCCATATTTGGCTAGAAGGGTTGCAAAATATTTATTGCAGAAGTGAGACCCTTCATCACTTATGATGGCCCGAGGTGTGCCAAATCGGGTGAAAATATTCTTCTTGATGAACTGAAGCACCACCTTAGCATCATTAGTTGGCAAGTCAACTGCTTCCACCCACTTGGAGACATAATCCACTGCCACTAGGATGTAGAGATTGTTGAATGAGGATGGGAATGGTCCCATAAAGTCAATGCCCCATACATCAAATAACTCCACTTCTAGAATATTCTGCAGCGGTAACTCATGCCGTCTTGAAATATTGCCTACCCGTTGGCATCTGTCGCAGTGCAGCATATATGTGTGAGCATCCTTGAATAAGGTGGGCCAATAGAATCCAGACTGAAGTACCTTGGAAGCAGTTCGTTGGCCTCGAAAATGACCTCCATAGTCTGATGTGTGGCAATGATGTAGCACACCTTCAATTTCTTCTTTCGAAAAACATCTTCGCAAAATCTGATCCGAGCGTTGCTTGAACAGGAAGGGCTCATCCCAAAGATATTGCTTGGCATCCTTGAGGAATTTCTTCCTTTGTTAAAAGCTCAGATTAATGGGGAGAACTTGGCAAGCCACGTAATTGGCAAAATCCGCGTACCATGGAAGCTTGCCATTCACCTCAAAAAGTTGTTCGTTCGAAAAAAAGTCATTTATGGCCTTTTCAGCCTCTTTCGAGGGCGTGGTATTTTCCAATCTAGACAAGTGATTGGCAACCTGGTTTTCTAATCCCTTCTTATCTCAGATTTCTAACTCAAACTTCTGAAGCAGCAGAACCCACGTAATCAATCTCGGCTTAGCATCCTTCTTTTCCATCAAATACTTGATGGCCGAGTGATCAGTGTATACAATCACCTTCGTTCCAATGATGTAGGAGCGGAACTTGTCAAAAGCATATACCACCGCCAGCAGCTCCTTCTCAATAGTGGTGTAATTTTGAAATTAGTATGCACACAAGCCAATCATATTTGATGATAAAGCATATACTTTGTAACAATCTTATTCATTTATTAATAAAAAGTATTAATTTATTAAAGGCTTTTAATTATCTACATGATGCTGTTTTATAATATGTGATAAACCAATAGTTTTAAGCAATGCTTTTAGAATAATGATGATGATCATTCTAATGAGATCTAAATTCTTAGAAAGCTTAAAACTAAAATAGTTCCCAATCGTTGGATTACTAAATTGGGGATTAGTGAATCCGGATAGATTGGTACATACGTTGCTTGCTCATTGGATGGGGATAATTGATCTCATGATCATTTGTGTGGAGACACTAAAGCAAGTTTGTAGGTGCTTATTAGAGAATAAGTTCCTTTGAGCGTGGCTCGCTAAGGAATACCTAATGGAGTTTTATTTGCTGTCGATAGGAATTCTGTAGTGATAGTAAGACAAGTAATCCTTGGACTTGAGATCATCATAGTATCTTGTGTATGATGAGTTATACTTTGACTTATTCCTTAAGACCCTTAGGGTATATCAAAGGGTATGCTTGGGTATAATAAGTTGTACATGGAGATAATGTATGATCGATAAAGAATCTACCACTTCTAATAAAGAAGAGAAATGTCTATGTGATTCGATAAATGACAACCCAAAGAGTCCTTGGTTAAGGCGAATGAAATTAGAAAGGAGTTTCTAATTTGCATTATTTTGAGTTGTGCATTTAAGGATCGAAATACATATAATTAAATAAAATAAGACTTGTGGTAATTCCATGTCTTATATTTAATTGGGACATTGTATGGTGGAAGGATTGAATTGTCACGGTAACTATTTACTCAAAGGTTCTTTAATGATTAATGTTGAATTCTATATTATCCGGAAAGTCGTTGATCGTTGGGAGGCTTATCCTATTGTAGAATAAATATTATTTATTTAAATAAATTTATTATTTAATTTATTTATTTAAATAAGATTAGAATTGTTCTAATTGATTTATTCACAACCAGGTTTAATATGGAGAACCTAAAGGGTCACACCATAAAAGGAAGAATAATTATTTAAGAAGTTAATGGCATAATCGTAATAATATATTATGTATATTTAATTTAATCTATGATGATAGAATAAATTAAATAGCTTAATATTATTATTTAATATTTTAGAAATATTAAATATAAATTAATAAGAGGAGTCTTATTAATATTATTACAATTATTATTATTTTAATTTCTAAAAGAGTTTAGGAATTAATTTAATATAAGTACTCTCATTTATTCCTAATAAGATTAGGAGGTTAAATTAATTAAAAGAGTTTAATTAATTATCCCTAATAAGATTAGGAAGCTTAATTAATTAAAAGAATTTAATTAATTAAATAAACCAAATTCCTTAATTGTTAAGGTGGGTTGCCCACATCTATAAATAAGAGGAGTCTTATTATGGGTGGTAGGGGTTGTTGACTTTTACAACGTAAGAATTCCAATTGTTGGGAGAGTACACCCTTTTTCTATAGAGATAGAAAAACTAGGGTTTAGCCAACCACCCTTTTCTTGAATCATTATTATTCCTTGGTGGATCACCTCTAGAGGCCAAACATATGGGTGGCTAACGTTGATCAAAGGAAGGAACAAAACCCCGGTGGATTCAAGATTGAACGCGAAAGGATTTGGAGGTGAACTTGTACCTGAGGAAGCTCGATCTTCAAGGGTATGATTTTATTCTTTATCTTTTCGTTTAATTAATAATTGTGCATAAAGGGTGATCCGGGTATATGGTTTGTAAAATTTTTAAACTCGATTTTTCCACGCTTAGCACTTTTTTATGCAATTTGATTGCATACATGAATATTACAAACCTAACAGTGGCATCAGAGCCAAACCTTTAAGTAATTATTAATTGTTTGATTTGATATGTATATTGATATGTGTTTAGAACAATTTAATTGGGCATAATTTTATGGTATAAAATTTATAATAATAAAAAAAAAAAAATGTCTTGCTTAGTTTTTTTTTTTAAAGGGATCATGAGTCATTTTTAAAAAAAGAAATCAATCAATTTCAAATAAAAAAAAGCTAGGACCAAAGCATAAAATGTTAACAGCTTTTTTTTTAATGGGCCACATGGCTGCCGAAGCATGTTTCATAAAAAAAAAAAAAAAAAAAAAAAGGGGGCAGTACATGGAATTACGGAAATCAAGGAAGTTATCTTACACGCCAAGAAGCATACTGACATGAGCATGTTTAATAAAAAAAAAAAAAAATTGCATCTTTTGGTATGCTGCGGTTTTTAGAAAAAAAAAAAAAGAAAAAGGAGCAGTTATATATATATATATATATATTATATATATATAATAGTTATATATATATATATATTATATATATAATAGTTATATACTTGATTTATTATATTATATATATATATATATATATATAATAGTTATATATATATATACTATATATATATTATTCTTAATTATTTTATAATTAAAATAAAATGTTTATTTTAATTTTAAAATAAAAGTTTATTTTAATATTAAAATAAAAGAGTTTATTTTAATTTTAAAATTGAATATATATATATATATATATAATTATTTTAATCTTAAAATAAAAGTTTATTTTAATTTTAAAATAAAGGTTTATTTTAATCTTAAAATAAAAGGTTTTATTTTAATTTTAAAATTAGAATTTCATGCTAACTAATTAGAGTTGGAATTGGATTCCATGATAACTAATTGGAGTTGAAATTGTATTCCATCTTTCCTTAAATAAATGAGTTTATTTAGATATGAAATAGATTTCATATTATTCAAAATAAAAGAGTTTATTTGTGAATAGGAAAGAGAATCCATGTTTCCTTAAATAAAGGAGTTTATTTAGATATGAAATAAGATTTCATATTATTCAAAATAAAGGAGTTTATTTGTGAATAGGAAAGAAAATCGTGTTTCCTTAAATAAAGGAGTTTATTTAAATATGGAATAAGATTTCATATTATTCAAAATAAAGGAGTTTATTTGTGAATAGGAAAAAATATTCGTGTTTCCTTTAATAAAAGATTTTTTTTTTTTACATGGAATTGGATTCCATAATTAATTAAAATAAAAGAGTTTATTTTAATTAAAGATTTTTTATATATGGAATTGGATTCCATAATTAATTAAAATAAAAGAGTTTATTTTGATTAAAGATTTTGATTAAAATAAAATAGTTTATTTTATTCAAAATTATATAAATTAAAATAAAATAGTTTTATTTTGATTTAAATTTGGATTAAAATAAAAGAGTTTATTTTGATTCAAAATTAGATTTTATACTAACTAAATTTGCCCATTAAATGATATCAATATATATATATTAAATGTTTATTATTCATAAGATGAATGTTATTTATTGATGCATATGGTGATGTGTATGATAATAAATGAGATTGATTATGGACTATTGACCAATATGATTGGATTTTATTTTAGTTGGATGCATGAATGTATGGGTTTTATTAAATGGGGTTTGCGTACCTCGTCTTCTCTAATTTTTCTTAATGTAAATTCTATCTCCCTCCTATGTACTTCCCCTTGACTGCTGATCAAGGTTTCTATTTATTTTAAATAGTTTTGTAATAGGAATAGTTAGAATTAATTTTGAAAAATTGGAGATCAAGGAGCAAGGAGAGCTTGAAGACCCGTTTGTAATGGAGCCCGGGTTTAAATGTAATAGTTATATTTAAATATTATTTCTTGCACCCCTAGGGTTTGACCTTTTGGTTCACTTGGTGGCTCTAGTGAACCAAACTAGAATAAAAGTCCATAATCAATCCGGGTAGAATATAGTATTCTATATGTGCATGCTTATATTATATATTATGCAAACATGCTTCGCATGTTTATTAATATGACGCGTATTTTATATATATATGTGCATGCGCGCTAAACAAGATGAGACAAATTAATAACAAACCCCTCAAATTTTATATTAAGTCCTAAGCGTTCAAAGATATTTGGAATATCGAGCATTAGCTTTCTAGCATGATAAAATTAATAGAGTATTAAATATTTAAAATGAGTTTGTTGTGTCACCACAAGGCAAGTATTAAGTATTTAAGATGTTAATTTATCACATTTGATGCTTATAAAGAAAATTGAACAATATTGTTTTGTTGTGTCACCACAAGGATGATATTTTCTTTTTGAATATATGGAGTGCTAGGTCGGACTTAACTTGGATAATTTTGATTCGGATGTGCCACCACTTAATCAAAATAATCTAAGAGGCAAAATACAAGGAGTTGCATAGTTGATGTAATTGACAAAAGTTATGCATTTATTTATTTATATATAGTTTGTTGTGTCACCACAAAGCTATATACATTTGAAATGGGATCCTTATTCTCACTAGCAAATCTTTAATTAGATTTTTTGCGAACTATGTAAGTGAGGGTAATATAGTTTGAAGAAAATAGTGGGAGATACCAATTTAAAACAAGGCCTAATTTATTTTGGTAATTAATAATAGAATGTATGTTAAAATGTTGTTAATTACAAATTCATTTACGTAATTTTACAATGTCTAAAATTACTATCAACTGCGAAGCATATTAGATGCTAAATTAATCGGGAATCGAATTAAGCGGATTGGTTAAGGAATTTGAGAATAGTTCTCATGCAGTTGAAAAGCTATCTTATGTCCATATCGCCTATCCCGCAATGGTTGAAGACAATGCCTCACGAGGAAGAGATTGCTACTTTTAGAAAGTGGCAAGATGATGCCTGATGAGCTCAATGCATCATGCTCACATCCATGAGTACTTGAGCTTGACGTCAAGATGAAACTATGGATGCTCCTACTATATTCCCGCACATCAAGTAGTTGATGGTGAGGAAAGTAGACCTGATAGATATCGAGATATCTAAGGAGCTTTTCCGATCTAGAATGGCCAATGACACTATAATACAGGACAAAAAGTTCTTAACATAATCAATTTGATTGATCAATTAGGACAACGAAGTTTTGTCATGGATGGAGAGTTGAGCAAGATTTGATCTTGCACTCACTCCGGACTCCTTTCACAATTGTTGTGAATTTTTCATATGAACAAGCTAGATATCAGTCTCGCTGATTTGCTTAACATGTTGAAAATATTGAGAGTGACTTTCCAACCAAGAAAAACAAAGTCTTACTGGTAGGGGCCAAAGGATCTTTTGAAAAGAAGAACGATTCAAAGAAGGTAAATAGAAAGGCATAAACAAAGGATAATAAGAACAAAACTGATACAGATAGCAAAGGAGTTTGCTTCCACTGCAATAAGCCTGGACACTGGAAAGAAACTACGAGAAGCATCTTGCAGAGGCTAACCAAAGAAGCTTAGTGAAGTTTCGGTTACAATACAATTTTTGTTCATGATTGAAATAAATTTTTCTTTAAGTCAAGGTTCTACTTGGGTATTGGATACCGACTTTGGTTATCATAAATATAGATTAATGAAAAGGACCAAGCAGAAGTAGAAAGCTAAACAAATATAAGTAATCCTATGTGTGGAAAATGAAGCAAAGGTTGCTGCATTAGCTATAGAAACTTATAGTTTAGCCGCTTACTGAAGCAAATCTATTAAGTCGATAAGTTGTTATTGTATTCCAATTCTTGTTAGAAACATTATTTCCATTTTATTGTTGGACAATAAAAATTTTGGTATTATAATTAAGAACAATTGTTGTTCTATTTATAATAATAATGTTTTAGTATAGAAACTGAAAAGATTACTTAATGGATTTTGTATACTTGACTTACGTGAAAAATATATTTTGCAAATTGAACAAACTAGTATAAGAAAAGGAGATGATCATTCAAAGAGTTGAATGTGTGTATTTTCTGAATTACAAGTATGAATTATTTGAAAGGTTCAAAGAATTCAGAAATGAAACAAATTGGCAAAGTATTAAGACTCTTTGATTAGATCAAGGAATAAATACTTGTGCAATAAGTTTCTAGATCATCTTAAATGGTTTTATCATAATGGACGCCTCCTGATACGCAATAATTGATTGATGTATTTGAATGGAAAAATCGTACCTTGTTGGATATGGTACGATCCATAATTATTTTACCGACATTCCAGTATCCTTCTAGGGTCATGTCCTAGAAATGGCTGCATATCTACGAAAATGGTAACCTCAAAATCCGGCCCCAAGACTCCATAAAAGTTATGGACAGGGAGGATTCCTAATCTTAAGTATGTTAAGATAAGGGGTTGTCCAACTTATGTGAAAAAGGTTTCAAAGGATAAGCTTGGGACAAGATTTGACAAGTGTCGATTTGTGGGACATCCTAAAGTAAGTTTAGGGCATATGTTCTATAATCCTACATAGCAAAAGGTGTTTATTGCGAAACACCCCGCCTTCTAAGATAAAGGTGTTTATCATTAAAAGGGGCTAGTGGGAGGATAATAGATCTTGAAGAGTTCAAGAACCACAAAACACTATAAGTCAAATAAGAGGAACCTATAGATAGACCTATTGTATCACCAACCAAGATAATCGTAAATCGGAATAATCAAGAAGATACCTAGGAGGTATGGATTCATCATGGATGATGATGATGAGGTACACATCATAGAAGATGATGATCTAGAGTTACATTCGATGAGGTAAGACTTCTAGTGTGTACAAAAGGGTCAGTGGGAGCGTCGTGAAATTTCTAGTATTATATGTTGATATACTACGGATGAGGAATTACATACCAATGATACAATCAGTAAAGATAAAGTTGTCTAAACATTCCTCCATGAATTATTTGGGAAGAGTATCTTAATTGGGGATACAAATCTATATAGATAGATTTAAAAGGATCCTCGACTTAACCAAGGAGCGATATATTCATTTGATGCTAAAGTCGTTTAGCATGGCAAACTCAAGAGATGTCTCATGTTGATGAGCTATGGAGTGTATCTCTTAATAGTCCCCACAGACTCACGAAAAGAGAGGTCACATGAGTGACTATCATGTATGCAATGAAAATATACGAGACACGATGTTGATCGGTCATATTCGGAGAAGTTCACTATGAGTCGTTGAAAACATCTTAAAGTGCTTAACCCAAGCACTAAGGATGTGATAATACACATGGTGGGTCTAAATTAAAACTAGAGGGCTTAACAGACTCAAGTTTTTTCAGACGCACTACAGATGACGAAAAAAACCACTTTAAGGTAAAGCGTTATCTTGATCAATTGGTGCGTTGAATTGGAAAGGTTCCAAACAAAGACATAGAGTTCTTTGGTTTAGTGATAAAGACAAAGTATATAGCTATAAATGAAAGTGCGCAAGTTGATTGTTTGGATTAAAGTTCATTACTGAACTAGGAATAGTTCTTAAGTCTCATCTTGGATCTAAACATGTGTTGTGGCACTTTCATTTGATTATTAGAATCATTGAAAGATGGGAAATCACTATAGAGATAGTGGACTCTCATAAACAACATTACATATCCATTAACTAAAGCTTATCCAACAGTAGGATAATCGTCACTTAGAGAAGAAGAGTATGAGTTACCATGACGATTGGCTTTAGTGCAAGTGGGAGATTGAAAGTAGTATGCACACAAGCCAATCATGTTTGATGATAAAGCATATACTTTGTAACAATCTTATTCATTTATTAATAAAAAGTATTAATTTATCAAAGGCTTTTAATTATCTACATGATCTTTGTTTTATAATATGTGATAAACCCATAGTTTTAAGCAATGCTTTTAGAATAATGATGATGATCATTCTAATGAGATCTAAATTCTTAGAAAGCTTAAAACTAAAATAGTTCCCAATCGTTGGATTACTAAATTGGGGATTAGTGAATTCGGATAGATTGGTACATCGTTGCTTGCTCATTGGATGGGGATGATTGATCTCATGATCATTTGTGTGGAGACACTAAAGCAAGTATGTAGGTGCTTATTAGAGAATAAGTTCATTTGAGAACGTGGCTCGCTAAGGAATACCTAATGGAGTTTTATTTGCCTGTCAATAGGAATTCCTGTAGTGATAGTAGTACAAGTAATCCTTGGACTTGAGATCATCATAGTATCTTGTGTATGATGAGTTATACTTTGACTTATTCCTTAAGACCCTTAGGGTATATCAAACGGTATGCTTGGGTATAATAAGTTGTACATGGAGATAATGTATGATCAATAAAGAATCTACCACTTCTAATAAAAGAAGAGAAATGTCCTATGTGATTCGATAAATGACAACCCACCCTTTTCTTGAATCATTATTATTCCTTGGTGGATCACCTCTAGAGGCCAAACATATGGGTGGCTAACGTTGATCAAAGGAAGGAACAAAACCCCGGTGGATTCAAGATTGAACGCGAAAGGATTTGGAGGTGAACTTGTACCTGAGGAAGCTCGATCTTCAAGGGTATGATTTTATTCTTTATCTTTTCGTTTAATTAATAATTGTGCATAAAGGGTGATCCGGGTATATTGTTTGTAAAATTTTTAAACTCTGATTTTTCCACGCTTCCGCACTTTTTATGCAATTTGATTGCGCACATGAATATTACAAACCTAACAAATTTAACTGAGCATCGATCAATGTCTTAAGGGCCTAATAAATGGTATGGAAGACCTTCTCCCTTCTCTGGCCCAACACTGCCCCTATAGCATAGTCACTGGCGTCGCACATCAGCTCAAAAGGGTAGGCCCAGTCTGGAGC
This sequence comes from Panax quinquefolius, assembly GCA_020205615.1. Lineage (NCBI taxonomy): Eukaryota > Viridiplantae > Streptophyta > Magnoliopsida > Apiales > Araliaceae > Panax > Panax quinquefolius. The sequence continues at coordinate 484,200 of JAINUW010000805.1, forward strand.
TACAACAATAGGCGCTGAGACAAGCCTTTTCTTTAATAACTCAAAAGCGCTCAGGCAGGTGGCATTAAACTGGAAAGGCATGTCCTTTTCCAAAAGAGTGCACAAAGGTTTCGTGATCCGAGAGAAGTCCTGAATAAACCTTCTGTAAAAACTGGCGTGCCCGAGGAAACTCCTCATCCCTTTTACTGAGGTGGGTGGTGGAAGGTTATTGATCACATCGATCTTTGCCTTATCAACCTCAATTACGCCTCTGAGACACCCCGATGACCTAGAATAATGCCCTCTTCGACCATGAAGTGACACTTCTCCCAATTCAGCACCAAGTTGGTTTCAACACATCGATGGAGAACGACCGTCAGATTAGTCAAGCAATTGTCGAATGAGCTCCCAAAAACTGAGAAGTCATCTATGAAGACCTCCAAGGTCTTCTCAACCATGTCAGAGAAGATTGACATCATACACCGCTGAAATGTGGCGGGAGCATTACATAACCCGAAGGACATTTTCCGAAAGGCAAAGGTCCCATAAGGACATGTAAATGTCATCTTCTCCTGATCTTCTGGAGCAATAGAAATCTAATTATACCCCGAATATCCATCAATCAAACAATAGTATTCGTGCCCAGCCAACCGGTCCAGCATTTGATTAATGAAAGGAAGGGGAAAGTGATCCTTATAGGTTGATTTGTTCAGTTTCCTGTAATCCATGCACACTCTCCACCTGATCACCGTCCTGGTGGGAATCAGTTCGTTGTTTTCGTTGGACACTACTGTCATCCCTCCCTTCTTTGGCACACATTGGATTGGACTAGCCCAAGGACTATTCGAGATGGGGTAGATAATGCCCGCATCTAGTAACTTAATGATTTCTTTTCGGATGACCTCTTTTATAATAGGGTTTAGCCGCCTCTTATGCTTTATAGATGGCTTCGAGCCTTCCTCTAAAAGAATTTTGTGCATGCATAGAGTTGGGCTGATCCCTTTTATATCAGTGATAGACCATCCTAAGGCTGTTTTGTACTTCAAGAGCACAAGCAGCAGCTTTTCTTCCTGACACTTGGTTAGAGAAGCAGAAATTATCACAGGTAATGAAGATGAAATTCCTAAATAAGCATACCTCAGGTGAGTAGGCAAAGGTTTGAGCTTAAGGACATGAGGTTTGATGATAGATGGCTGAGCTTTGGATGTAGAGGCCTCATTATCATTCAGAGATTCAAACTGTTGGTGGAATTGCTTTGATCCTTGAGGTCATTGAGCCACATGGCACATTCCACATGTGAAGGATCTTTCGTATTACTAGCCCTAGTTAATGATTACTAGCCCTAGTTAATGTAGCTTCCAAAGGGTTTGGAATGCAAGTTTTCGAGAATACCCCCGTCACTGATTTATTAATAGTATTAATCTGGAAGCAATCCTTAGGTGTATTAGGAAACTTCATTGATTGGAAGACATTGAACGTCACTTCCTGATCATGAACTCTCATTGTTAACTCCCCTTTTTGGACATCGATCAGGGCCCTCCCAGTCGCCAAGAACGGCCTTCCCAATATTATCGGAACCTCTTTGTCCTCCTCAAAATCGAGGACTATGAAATCTGCTGGGAATATGAACTTGTCAACCTTTACTAGCACATCTTCCACAATTCCCTTCGGGTATGTCAGAGATCTGTCAACTAATTGCAAGGTGACGCTTGTCGGCTTGGCTTCATTGAGGCCCAGCTTCTTATAAATAGAGAGAGGCATTAAATTGATGCTGGCCCCTAAATCACACAGAGCCTTCCTAATAAACTGGTCCCCAATGGTACATGGGATTGTAAAACTTCTTAGATCCTTGAGCTTTGGTGGAAGCTTGTTTTGCAGGATGGCACTACACTCTTCGGTTAGAGCTACAGTCTCACAGTCTCCCATTTTTCGCTTCTTGGACAGAATGTCCTTCATGAACTTGACATAACTAGGCATTCCTTCCAAAGCCTCTGCGAATAGAATATTTATGTGCAGTCTTTTGAACACCTCCAAGAATTTGGAAAACTTCTTATCCAGCTTCTGTTTCTGCACCCTCTGGGGGAACGACAACTGAGGGATAGGCTGATTGACCACATTAGTTGTAGGGGATGGTGTTGGACTCTTGTCTTGACCTCTGTTTGCACCCCCACTTGTCTCAACATTCTCCTTCATAGAAAGTTCTTCTTTAGTCACTATCTCATCTCCCACAGGAATACCCTCTCCACTTTGCACATTAGTGGTTCTCCCACTTCGTAGGGTTACTGCTTTACACTGCTCCTTGCCTTCCCGTTTTGGGTTGACATCAGTGTCACTAGGCAATACGCCTGGTGGTCGACTATTCAAGGCAGTAGCCAACTGACCCATCTGTACTTCAAGATTCATAATGGAGGCTTTTTGATTGTTACTTCTGGTTTCGTTCTGGGCTATATACCTCGACAGAAGATCTTCTAAACTGGGCTTCCTTTCCTATTGTAGTGGAGGATGGTGAAACTAATTCTGAGTGCTCTGTGGATGTGGGTTGAACTGAGTCTGAGGTTGGAATCCAGGAGGATTAACATAATTTGGCCTGGTAGATTGAAGTTGTTGTGGATTGGGGTTGTTACTGTTTTTATTGGAATTGTTGCCCCATGAGAAGTTGGGATGGTTTCTTAACCCCAGGTGGTAATGAGTGGGAAGACTGGTATTTTGTTGTCGCCTGTAGTTAGAAACAAATTGAAGCGATTCTGGGCTTATCGCACACTGCTCAGTTGGGTGGTTCCCTTGACATATTTCAAATTGAACCATGACACTCTGCACGTTTTGAACCGCTGAAGGTCCTATGGTGTCTAGCCTTTTTGTTAGCGCTGCTACCTGAGCCGCTAACGATGTGAAAAAGTCCACTTCATAAACCCCCACTGCTCTTCATGGGGCTTGCCTATCATTAGGCCATTGATAATTATTGGCAGCCATTGTCTCCACCAACTCATATCCCGCTGTGTGGTGTTTGGCCATGAATGCCCCTCCAGATGCTGCATCAATACCCGAACAAGTAGACCCGGACAAGCCATTGTAAAAGGTCTGGATTGGGAGCCACTCGGGTAGACCATGGTGTGGGCATTTTCTCAGCAGATCCTTAAATCGCTCCCACAAGTCGTATAAGGATTCAGATTCAAATTTAACAAAGGACGTGATGTCATGCCTGAGCCTAGCTATTTTGGTGGGTGGAAAGAATTTTGCCACAAATTTCTGAGCCAAGTCGGTCCATGTAGTAATGGAGCCAGACGGAAGTGAATGAAGCCAGCTCTTGGCTTTGTCCCTTAACGTGAATGGAAACAAACAAAGTATGATGGCTTCGTTAGACACTCCTTTACATTTGAAAGTGTCACAGATCTCTACAAAATTTATCAAGTGATCATTGGAGTCATCATTCGGCAGTCCCCCAAACTGAATGTTGGTGCACATTTGAATGGTGCCCGGCTTGATCTCAAAATTATTGGCTTGGATGGCGGGCCTTTGAATGCTCGCCTGGAGATTGTCAATACGAGGCATAACGTACTCCCTCAGAGATTTCTGAAGTTCCTCAACCATTATGATAGGAGCAGGAATGACCTCGAGTGTATCTTTGGATTTCTCTCTCCGTAGTCGTCGGAATGTTCTATCAACCTCGGGATCGAAAGGTATTGTATTTCGTCCCTTTCGAGGTGGCATAAACAATGGAGATTACCTAAAAAGAGAGTTAAAAAGAAAAATCAGTTTAAAGTAAGATCGTAATGACTTAGTTTCAATATTATAAAACAATTAATTCTAAGTCCCCGGCAATGGCGCCAAAAACTTGTTAGCAGATTTAGCAATCGATAAACACGCGCAAGTATACGTGTTCCACAAGTAATATATGAAAGTAGAGTGTCAAACCCATGAGGATAGAGACTTAACAGAAACAAATACTAAGGTAAAGTCGCTACTAAACTTATCTAAACGATTGAAAGGAATGGTTGGTTAAGCTATTTCAATAAGAAAACTAACTAAGAGAAGTTGGTTATACTAGGAAGGTAAGATAGGACTACAACTCCCCTAATGCCTCGCCTAATCATTTAACTCTCCGTAATACAAATGAATCACGAAATGGTCAACCTAGAACAATAATAGGCATAAACTTCTGTCGAAGGTCAAATGCACATCACTAACAAGCTAGAACACCATATGTCTATTGGTGATACTAACTAGGTCGAGGTCATTAAGCTCGTTTCCAAGGTCGCACAAGGCAAATAAGGATATGTCTATCTTATTGGCACATTAAGCCCACATTCAAATGTCAAGGTCATAACAGGTGTTGTTGAATTTAAAGACAGACAGTAATATCCATTTATCAATTTCCATCACTATTAGTACCAATTTCTTTATAAAGAAATCAGACAATACAAACAAAATACAACAACCCATTCCAAAATGCTTCATTATATAAAACGAGAGAGAAAGTTGATTAAGCTATTCAAAAGGTTACATTGCAATCCTAAAAATGTAGTTAGTTCATAACTATGGTACTAACACAAATTTCTAATACACTATCCATTATCAGACAAATACAATGAATAGGAGATTTGGAATAAGAAAAACCCTTGTATGAAGTAGTGCTCTTCTGCCAAATCTTCTCTTCACGCACAGAGTCTAAAATGTGGAGAGCAATATCTGATGATCCCTTTTCAAGGTTCTTCCTCTTCTCTCCGCTTGGATTCTATGTTCTATATCTCTATATCCTGTGTTCTGCCACCTCCCTGCTTCTTATAACCTTTTTTCCCCCTCTTTTGCTAGGTGAAACAAAGGCCTTAAGCACTGAGGAGCAGGAGGTGGCATGCATGACGCTTGGCCACAAGCATTGAATGGCGCTACGGCGCCACATTAGTATCAAAGACACTTGAGACTCACTGCAGGCGTGAGTCAAAGAAGGAATAGTATGTCATTGGCATGACAGACTCACGTCGAGAAGGAACATGGGGGTGGTGCCGCGGTGCGAGCTTTAAGCTAGACTTTGGCGCCGCGGCGCGGTTATTCGTGAATTGTCTGTTTTGCCCCTTTAAGACTGGAAAATCACTGTAAAGCTTTGCAATGCAACGATTAAGCACAATAAAACTATATTTATATATAACTACATAAAAACTACGAATTCAGGCCAGTAGTTAAGTTATAAAGTATCCGATTTGCGGGTATAAATCCCACTCATCAATGTATATGTCAGTTTATATGTTACGTATAGTTTAGAGGAGATAAAGAAGAAAATAGAGAGAAAAGATAGACGAAAGAATAGAAAATTATAATTATGAGTCGGAGAAAACAAAGAGTTGCTATCATCTTTGTTAGCTAAAATAAGAGATTGAATGTAGTAATCTAGCCTTTAATTATTTGTTTATGTTCTTCATTGTTCTTCATTGAAAAATTATTTTTTATTTCTCTGTAAATTAATATTGATGATTAATTTATTGTGTATATGATTTGTGTATGTTAATTTGTATATATAATCTATTTTATATGAATTATATGTGATTTAGAGTTGATTAATTCATGAAAATATGATAAATATGAAGAAATCGTGTTTATAGTGAGTTACAATGAAGTATATTTGTAGATGGCTTGTTTGATACTAAAATTATTGTTCAATTCATATTATAATGTCTAAATTGATTTTTGATTGTGTAAATACACGAAGAAACAAAAAAAATGTAATTTAAAAGGATTAATTTGGTTAAGAAACGAATTTACAGTGATTGAATTCGATAATGCTGTCTAAAAATGGAATTTTAAGCAAGAACGAGGAATTTAAATGTTTTAATTTGATTGTGGTGTTGTTTATATGGTTAAGATCATGCTAGAAGTGTTGGTTTATGTTTCTGTAAAGTATATATAATCTGAATGGTTAAACTTGTTGTTTGAGCGGAGTTTTTGGGCCTATTTGGCTTTGCTATGTATTTTTCGCCAACTGTTCCTAGAACTGTACTGAGGCGCTATAGCTCCTGATTTTAGCATAGTTGCAGTACTGCAGTGCCAATGTTGAGTTGCAGAACCTGCTCAAAGAACAAGTGGAGCACCGCAACGCAGGTTCCCAGTTCAAACTGGGGCGCTGTAGCGCCACTTGGTAGTGTTGCCCAAAAATATGATTTTATTTATTTAGTCCAGTAAATGCAATTGTAGCTTAATCTTATACTGTAAAAATGATTAGACATGTTATATGATAAGTAAGTTACATAACAATTGAAACTTGTTATTGGTAAGAATTAGAAGTTTGATTTGCTATAATCTCATTTATATGATTTTAGTATGTGTTATATGAATGGTGTGTTTAAACCTAGAGTTAAATATTGTAGGTCATGTAAAGTAGATGTAAATAATTGGTTGTAACTAATTTGTGTTATGATTTTTAAATAACATATGTGTAGGATATTTGGGAATCAAGTTATAACTGTTTAGCTTACGCATAAGGCAAATTTCTAAACCTAACTCTTTTACATTGAGAAAGTTCATTATTTCTATATTGTTCGCTATTGTGCAAGTGATAAACCTTGAATCTGTATTTCAAGTGAAGTATCTTTGATTATTCAAAAGTTTCAACTCTTTGAAAAGTGTTACATAGTTATAAATGTTTATTCAATTACAAATCATTATTAATTACCTTTGACAAAAATATCATTGTTGAATTCTCTATTGTTGTATAAAACTCTTATACGGCTAGTGAACTTATTGATTCGACTATTCCATAGTTGACGAGCATTCTAAAATTTTAGAACATGTCATTGAAGTTAATTTAAACCAAATTTCTTTTAGTACAGACCCTTATGTAAAACTGAGATGAACAACATTATCATAGGGGATTATTTACTCTTAGAGCTAAGATGTTTGTGCACAATACATGGTACGAAGGGCTGATCTCCCTAAGTACGAGAAGAAAGGTCCATATAGTCTAATGACCAATAAAGGTTTAAATAGAAATACTTAATAACCTATGACATAGTTCATGGTCTTATGACCCTTAGATGAATTCTAAATCTCGATTTTCAGTTCTCCATTATCATTGACAAGAAATGATATGCAATTCAATTGAGCTTATTCATTGATAATTTTTATGTTGTCATTATTTATAGCTATTCTAAGTGAGCTTTTGTATTGTTCACAATTGCATACATAAAACATTGCAGCTAAAGTTGAGAAAGTTGACGAGCCATCTACTAGTAAAGGCAAGGGCAAGATGAACAAGTGTTAAAGACTTGTTTATGTTACTTGATTCAATTTATATAACGAGACTATTTTATTTACTGTTCCATTTTTGGATAATGATTTTAATGTTAGATTACGTGGGATTATTTGAGAAGTTGTAACCCTTTAATAGGTAAGATTATCATTTAAGTTTATTAAGGTTTATATTAAAATGTTATCCTTCATTATTGGTAGTTAGATATGTTATTTTGGACGGTGAACACAAAATTCTGTGGGAATGAACTACTCGAATTTGGGGGTGTCATAAGTTGGTATCAAACCTTTAGGTTATGAACCTTAGGTGGGAAAAAAACCTTAGGCTATAACCTTATAGGAGATTGAAAATATAGTGGTGATAAACACTTATCGAGTTTTAAGGGATGAATTAATGAATTCATTGAAGATAATAATAAAAAACTTTATGTGCTTATGTGATAATGACTTATGTGCTCACAGGTACTTAAGAGTATCGAGTAGTATGAGTAACACTCAGTAATTAAAACGAGAACCTTTGTTATCGGGATGGCTAATGTTGGAGGATCCAATTAGGCTAGGGAGAAGAGACCTCAGGTACCAAGAGGTGTGGAGGAGCCCTGTGATATACACACGGTCTGGGAGCAGATGATACGGAGGGAGCCAACTCCGTTGATCATAGTTGTGGTACAAGAGCGTGAGCCTAAGTTTGATTAGGAGGGTGATGTAGAGACAGATGAGGAGGATCCTGTGGACATACCACAGACCGATGAGGAGGAAGAGGAGGATCTTATAGAGATACCAATTTTTTCATTGGGTGTTCAGATGTATGACGAAGTGTATGATCGTAGCATAGAGTTACATGATAGAGTTGGGGAGTTGGAGGAGCTGGCAAATGAACGTCAAACCACTATAATGCAGAAGGATGATGAGTGACACCCCCAAATCTTGGTAATTCAATTCCCACGGGATTTGGTGTTGACTGTCTAAACATCATGTATCTATATACCCATAATAAATGAAAAACTATAAATAGATAGAAATAAATCCTCTCCTAATGGATTTACAACATCTGAATGTAAATACATCAATCCCAGGTTATACTAACCTTATATCTCAAATACAGAACATAATAATTAATAAGTCTTACACAACATTAACACAAGTTTGAAACATAAATATCTCATATAAACAACAAGTCTTCATCACTTGTTGACTTTGCCCTTGCCTTTGCTAGAAGAAGGCTCGTCAAACCTTTCGTTCTTAACTGTAATGTTATTATTACGCAAGAGTGAGCACGATTCCCCACAAGTATAATAATATAATAATAAAATAATAACATGTAAGTGAATCAAAGACTTCTGAAATAAGAAACTCAACTTTTGAATCAAGAATGAATAATAAGAATCAAAAGAACTTCTGAGGGTCATAAAACCCTGAACTACGTCCTAGGTTGTCAAGTGTTTATACTTAAAACCTTTAACAGTCATAAAACTATAAACTCTTCTTCTCGTACTTAGGGGGGATCAACCCTTAGTACCATACTGTGCATAATATCTTAACACTAAAGCATAAGTATTCCCCCATAACGGGGTTGTTCATCTTAGTTTAACATTAGAGTCCGCACCAAAGGAAGTTTGGTTTGGATAAGCTTAACAATGATTCTGAATTTTTTTAAACGTTCATCAACTCTGGACTAGTTGAATCAATAAGGGTTCGCTAGTCTTATAAGGTTCAACAATAATAGATATTCAAGTTGAATAATGAAACTCAAGAGGTATACAATCGAATAAGTATTGTATAACAGGAATCATGCTTTTAAAGAATGATAACATCTAATATGAAATCTCGAACTTGAACAATAATAAATAAGATATAATAAAGAACTTGCTTTATATAAAGAAACAATGTTTAGAAACTTGCTCAGATAAAGTTAGGGTTAGAGAACTTGCCTCGGGCGTAGGCTAAACGATTACTACTCCTGTTCACCACAAGTCTTACACACATACCATATGTGTTCACGACATTCATTAGTTACATTAATACTAACCTTATAGGTTTAGTTCCCTCTTTTAATATAACTTGTTAACTTGGTTTAAATTCTGCTCATTACCATCATTCACATATACAAGATTGAAATCTCAAATCTTAAGTTTAAACAACATCATATCATCTCGTGGACATCATTTTTTTTAACGTGGTTTAACGAGTTACAAAACAAAGCAGTTATAAGGTCACAAGACCTTTTCTAATTTATTTTTATAATTCTCTTATTATATTGTCCATTAGTCACATTTTCACTTAATTATTTAATATAAATATAAACTCCACTATATTTAACAAATCATTACCATTCTAATTTAATTACTTAATTAAATTAGAATATTTTCATTCCCTCACTATTATTACACTCGAATAAATTATTCCATAATAATTTTTATTGAATATTTATTTTATTCCATAAATATTTCAAATAAAATATTTATTTTATTTTGTAAATATTTTAATAATAATTTCCATCGAATATTTATTTTTTTCATAAATATTTCAACTAAAATATTCATTTTATTTTATTAATATTTTAATTAATTTTTTTTGCCCGCCGGGGGGATAATTTAGCTTGGTAACTCCCGCTGAGGCGGGGTTACCCAGATTCAGTTTCTGCAGTTCGCGAAGAACACAGAATACGGCCAATTTAGGCCAAAATCTCACACAAGATCAACCATATGTTCTAAACTTGCAGTTCGTGAAGAACACAAAACAAGGCCAATTTAGGCCAAACTTCAGATATACAACAAAAACAATTTCACCTATATGTTCTAAACTAAACAAAAACATTTAATGATATTCTTAACACACTTTTAACATCTTGAGTCACATAAACAATAAGATTTAAAGCTATAATTTTCATGTTCTTGCTATTTTTTTTTCAAAATTTCGTCAAATTTCATTAAATCATAAATCACAAATTCGTTATAACAAATCAGTCCATTTAAGTTTCGTTCTTTTCGTTTTTACATGTATAAACATAATCAATTATCAATTCACCAATTAACATATAATTAAGGCGCTGATTTTTGTACTTATGGGCGACATTCAAACATTATTTCCCTGTAACCTTCAATATCCCAACTTAATCTTAATTTCATGGATTAATTACTCTAAAACACATATAAATCATATATATTTGAACTATACATGTTAATAAATATAGACAACATCATAGATTTAACAATTAGCCATGAAAATTCAATTTCAGAAAACTAAATGCCAATTTTCATGAAAAGTTTCTAAGTACGTAAATTAAAAGTTGGGTTAAGGACTTACCATGCTAATTTGCGTATATGATTTAAAGATGATAAAGCTCTTCTCTTTTTCTTTTCCAATTGACACTTTCTCCCAATTTCTCTCTAAACTCTATCTGTTTTCTTAGACTTAGGTCTCAGGTGCGTAAATAAAAAAAATATAAGACTGATATAACTCGCGCACACTAGCAACTGGGATGGTCGTGGTCGGTTAATCACTTAGTTGGTTAACTGGCCAACTCTCTTTAGGGCCATGTTTGGCTAACTCCAAAATACTCTTTCGCCATTAATTTTATTAAACTCTTATTATATAGTTTAATAATGTCACACCCATTTACATCGAATATATTATTTAATTCGATTAAATAAAATAGAATACTTCTACATTAAATCACATAGTCACATAATTAAATTCTCATTTTTTATTTATGTGAAGTCATTAAATCTCTAATTAATTATTTAAACTAATTAGAATAACATTATGCTTATTAAATAATTCATTTAATCAAATAAGCTCAATTAATTACATACTTTTGAATAATAAATTCTTCACATTAATTTAATAATTGTAACACATATGATTAAATTAATATACCATAATTTCATAAATTAATTATTTAATCCAAAAATTAAATCATCGAAAAATATTTATTTAATTCAATAAATATTCAAATTAAATTACAAAAATCTCGTTTATCACATGATGAAATCCAAGATCTTGATGAACATCTTGGAAATGTGAAGTGGACGCTAGTTCAGACTAAGAGTCATAAAGAGGAGTTGTTGGTTGAGGTTGAGAAGTTAAAAGTTGACCTAAAGGAAGATTTTGCCAAGCGAGTGAGAACTGATGATGCTTATAAGAAGTCTTTCCAACATGCAGATTTTGTAACATCCCGAAATCCGGATTTCGTACGTCACAAGTACATCTCCTTCCAAACATACATCGTTATATAGTTAAATATAACAACATATATTCTCAAATCCCAGGTTCTAATATCTTATAACCTAGTTCATTACAAATAATGATAATTACATTATTCTTTACATCTTATAAGAGTGACTTTCATCCGCCACTAAGGATACATAACAGTTCATTAAACTATTCTTAATTACAAGTCTTGGCTTGATCTTCATGCTCATTCATATACTTAATAGTACTTATTCTGGATACCGGTCAGCTTGATCTTTACGGGATCCTTAAGTTCTTTTACTCGCACGCTAAAAATATTTTTCATTTAAAGCAAGTGTGAGCATTCAATTGCTCAGCAAGTCATAGCAATTGAATAAACAACGTCAAGAATTCAAACATTCTTTTAAAACTTTAATAACTGAACAAAGGTTATAAAGCAGCTTGAAGAATAGGAATAAACTCTGATTCCTATCATTTTAAAACATTAGTTACATTCACTTTAAAATACTTTCTTTCGTCTACCTTTTTCATACACATTCTGTTTGGCTAGAATCATTAGCATAGACTTAACAATAATGGTTCATGTATAAACAAAACATTTTCCATATTGAACAGTTCAATCACAGAACAGTTCATCTCATAGAAATACTGAAGTGTTAAAATTGTGGCACAAGGCCTCATACATTCTACCACCTTGTACAAATATCACACATTTGCATATATAAAAAAATTCTCAAGTTCAACATCTAAGAAAGTTTAAGAAACTAGCATTCGTTTAAAATATAAATGAAGTTAGAAAACTTGCCTTACGCACATCTACAGCTTACAGTTTATGCTGAACTACTCATCGCAATCCCTATATCACATAAGGTATAACATACACCATGTAGTCATATTTTTAACTTACGCATTGGTTTAAACTTAACTTTACTTCTTAGGGTTTGTGTTCTTACAATCTAAGTTTACGCGACAAACTTTCTTTACCGTTTTATGAAGTTACGACATACAAAGATGTCTTAACTCATACGATCATCATCTTTGATGATTTACATTCTTATCTTCTTCTTATAACTTTTCTAGGACTTAGCACACATCGAATCTCTACTAGCATTCCATATAGTACTCTGAGTGGTTTCCACAAACAACTAAAAAACTTGTTTCCCGTCTCATCTACAATGTCTTTCACAACGAGGTAGATCGGTTGCCAGTTTCGTATATACCTCCACTCTATGAAGGAATTATTTAGCCCAACTCCCATATGTCAACCATTAAAGATTACGATTGTACCACAACCTAAACTTTATCTTAACTAATTCGAACCATTAAAACTATAATGTTCATTAAGTTGATTTCCCATTCCTTATGGCTTTCTGGCAACTAAATGCCATACCTCAAGATTTATTCTTTATTGTCTAAGTTATACATTCTTTTATATACTCAGAACGATTATTCAATGTCAGTATTATGTGTTCATAGCGTTAAACATTTTACATTACCTTATTCATATTTTATAACGTCCACTTCATTCGACTCGGAGTATCATCCAAGTTATTATCATTAACTCGACTTCTTAACGTTATACATCGGTGTCGTTAATTCAATTTCTTCACCGTTCACATGTTTAATCATTATTCTTCATTATCTTATGGTCAAACCATACACGATGTGTGGGTTTTAACCGTTTAATATTCGCGTACACTCAACCTTACGGCGGCTAAAGTGTTTAATGTTTACATTTCATTCTAACATTCCCTATTCGACTCACGCTTGGACATTCATAACTCTTATTACCATTCATTATGGATTTCTTGATAATTCATATCTTACTTACTACCTTCGTTAACATTTAAGTTATATAATCAATCTATACTTAGATCATTCGCACGACACAAATACGATTCACGAGGATTGTTTATGTATTCAGTGTTCATGTTGTTCGACTCTTAATTCTATTCAACCTTTACCTAAGGTCTTAATCACTCTCATTCATTATCCATTACATGAACCTCACTTCATTATTCTTTCTTAATGTCGAACCCATATGGTGCATTGTATGCTAAGACCGATCGTTCATCGCAGCTACGTTGCGTTTACATTCTTTATCTTTTAATCCCATTCAGTATTTTCATTCAACCTTTACTAAAGGTTTAATTCACTTAATTAAGTGTTACATTATGTTATATATATGTTAACTATCTTTCCTTACACTTCCCTAGGAGTTGAGCAGTTAAAAGCTCTTCTCTAGGTTTTGCCCTGCACCAGCACTGCGGTGCCACTTCCTTTGTTATTTCTGGCGTTACAACGCAAGTCTCCATTAAGTCTTACCTGGAGCTGGCACTGTCATGCCTCCTTTCTAGTTTAAACTGGCACTGCAGCGCCAGTTCAAAAACTTAGTATGCAATCTAGTGTTGGAACGCGTACAAATCACTTACTTTACAATCTCGTAACTTCTTTGTTATAACTCAGAACAAGGTCATTCCAAAGCTATTTTCTAAATCTCATTACGTACTTTAACTTCCCTCAGGCAAAATTTCATTCTGTATCTGTTAACATGCCATTTGATTGGCTTAAATTTTATCATTCGTTTTTTTTACGTTATTAACATTCTTCGTTCGTTCATCTATAATTCGGTCATCCGAACTTAGAATTCGTTCGTTCTTGAGTCCATGACTCATGTTTTCTACATTTTCTTACATTCTTATTAAACCCTATACATTCGGGTTCATTTACATACTTTCTACTTTTCGCTCGTCTTTTACGAAATTTTTGCCATAACTTCAATATAGCTAAGTTTAATCCGTTCTTCATGAATGTTTCTATCATTCCTAACCAAGAAAAAAGTATCTAACTTATATGCAATGGTTTTAAACTTTTCCATCAATAACAAGTTATAACTACGATGGTGTTAAATTTGTCTATCAACAACGTTCTTCGTGTTCTTCACGTGTTCTTCGCGTTCTTCGTTCGTTCTTCATTTTTAATCGATACTTTGATCATAATTTCACTTTTTCTTGGATTTGGTGTTATAAGGCACCATTCCTTACTTATTACACCAAATCGTTCATATGATTCATTCGGATAGTTCAAATTCATTACAAAATTCTTATTTCCTTAAGAAAGCTTTTATAAATAAATCTTTAATTCTTCATACTTCATTTTCTTATGATTTCAACCATATCAAATCATTCTTAACATTGTCATCTCCTATTTTCATTAAGCTTTGTATATTGACATAGAAAACTTAAAGAAAAGTTAGATTAAACTAGGTTTTGGATTACCTTTCCTCTTTAATCTTCCTCTATTGGATAAAGTTTGCACTCGGGCTAGCTTTTCCTCTTCCTTTTCCTCATCATCCAACTTCTCTCTCTCTCTCTCAAGTGTTAGTGATTTTCAAAATCACCAACAAATGAGCTAAGGCTCTCCTTATATAGAAAACTAAGGCTTGGGGAAAAATAGTAATTTCACCCCTAAAGTTACTATTCTCACCTCCTTACTATTCATGAACCTTCTCATGGAAGCTTCGTGGTTCTGTCTTTCGATATTTGTCTGACAGTTTAAAAAACTGTGATTCTCAGAATTCAAATATTTTTGAATATTTCGTCTTTCTTTATATATCAACTTTTACGCATTCTTCGGAACTTTGAAAAATTGAAAATACACTTTTTGATGATAAGTGTTTTCCTTCACGTTTTCCTCTAATGTAGTTAAACGAATGAAAAGTACATAACAATACTTTTTGTCATTTTTATTTCGTTAGATTTCTGCACATTTTTTGAGAAAAACTTTTATCTGCTTACTTAACTTTTCACAATATATTATCATCAAATCTTTCAACAGAATGTCATTTCGACATTCCGATCTCTCGAAAAAGGCTTAGGTTATTCAAACCCTAACTTTCAGGGTTTCGTTGGGTGAATAATGCCTATTTCGTCTTTTTCCTCAGAAATATTTTTTTCTCAAAAAATTTTATTTTTTTCTTGAAAATTCTTACTCATTCAGTCTAGCTTGTAGCCAGAATCCTCCTGTTTTATAATCATCCTAGGTTCTTGAAAGATTAATAAACACATAACATGGGATATTATTAATAAAAATTTATTTTATTAACAACTAATTCTTTAAACTTAAATTCTGGATAATCCAATTTTTTGGGTTGTCACAGATTTAGCAGAGGAAGAGGTTCAAGTAAAGAAGGCTAAGATGGATGATATGTGTTAGTTCCTAGTAGGCACACAATAGATCTAGATGGGGGGTTTGAATATATCCTTTTTAATTTTAAATTCTTTTCTAGTTTATTTTGTATTGATAACAAATCAATACATGACAAACATAAGAATCTTTTCAAGCACAGTGGAATAAGTAAAAGATCCCCTTCATTGATATATTCAATCATGCATACATTGTTCTTAAAATTAGTTAAGTGGTAAGCAATTAATACATACACAGCAGTTATAGCAGTTAAGTGCATAATGTAAATGACCTAAACTAAATGACACAAGGAATTTTAAGTGGTTCAGAGACTCAAGCTCCTAATCCAATGTTCTACTTTAACTCACAGGATTTCCACTAAGGAAGGGCAGCACCCTAAATTACTAAGATTCCTTCAAGGCCAGCAGCCTTGGAACTTTAGTTCACTAAGAACTCTTTAAGCCCAGCAGGCTTAGAACGTTATTTAGTCCCTCTGGACAAGGACCCTTCAGGCCCTAGCTTCTTGTTGGTGTTGTTGTTTGTGCCTTGCTGCTAAGATGTCTTCAAGCTTGAGCATCTTTTGTACTTAGCAGCTTCGCGTGGTCCTCTTTGCATTATGCTTCGAGTCTGGACCACATTTTCTTTGGTGCAACTGATCTTCATTTTTTTCTGCTCATCTTCATCTGATGTCAGTTGTGCACCATCACCAATTGGGTTTGCTAAGTGTTTGAGCTTTTAGTAGACTTCGTCTGGCACTTAGCATTCCCTGAACCCTTCTTGAGTGGTTTGCAGACATGGTTCTGCATCTTTTCTGTTTTAGCTTTTAGTTCATGGTGATTCGTAGAGTGGCTCTCTTGATCTTCTTTGTACCATGTCACTTTTCTGAATGCTATCTTCTTGGCCTTCTCGGCTCTCAGCTTAATTGCCATCTTTAGTGGCATTCTCATCTTTATTGAGTGAAGCTTTTAGTCTATTCGATTACTTCTTCAAAGTTGCTTCACTTCAACCTTTGTAGTCTCACTGTCACTGAGACTTATTGTGTTTAGCTCTGGTGGAACTCGTAAAGTCAACACTATAGCATTCCAACAACTTGACAATTCAGCAACATCAGCAACTTTTTGTCCTTGAGGCTCTGGCTTATTTCTACTCCTTCCAAATCTTCTCGTTGGGATATAGTCGTTGAAAGTTATTTGAATTTCTTCGCAGATCTCGAGTTATTTGGTGCAGACTACAGATGTGACATGACATCCCCTTTTTCATCTTTCTGACACTACAGTCTAATGTTTCACCTACTCCGTCAGAAATGTCACTTTGATGCCTCGGGCAAGTAGTCTTCTTTATTTGTCCTATCTGACTTCTTGATTGGAACGTCAGGATTTGTCTCAACTAGCAATGTTTGAATATCAGTCTTCAGATTGAACCGTTGTCAATGCTTCAATCTTCAAATGACCGAACTCTTCGATTTTGATGCAGATGTTCTTTGACCCGATCATAATGGGTTTTTGAATGTTGCTCATTGACTGGTTGAGATAACACTACGATCCTGAAGAGTGTTCATTGGATCTTCAATGTAGAACACTTCTTCCTTCATTTGTGTAGTGCTTCAATACTTCTGTCTGCCTCGACTGATCTCGGGAACTGATAGCTTGACTCCTTGTTCTGGTCTATTCTGAATAGCAAGACACTTCAGATTTGTGGATGATGAGTGAGTTTTATACTCATAATTGAGTGCGTTTGAGCTTAATCCTTTGGTTGATTTTAAGTGTTTGTGTCTATTCATGCATGTTTTATGTTGTTTTGTAGGAATTGGGACAAAAGATACTTGGATCGACGTTTGGGGTGGCTAGATTCGCGTTTTAGGTTTGCTATTTACACAACAGTCACTTCAGAGCATATTTGCGTATTGTTCTGGACCTTATTTCTAAAAACTTAAAGAATTAAAGTTGTAAATCTACTTCTTCTCTTTCCGGATCATCTTGAATCATCGAAATCGGAGATCGGATGAAAACGTTATGGCCATTTTCCCAAAGGACGTCGGAGCAAAAAATGTCAGAAAAGGGGCCAGCGCCGAGGCGCCCATTTTTGGCCTATGCCCAGTGCCGGGGCGCTAGGGACCAGTGTGCTAGCATCATGCCCAGGGCTGGGGCACTGGGGAAGAGGTTGGTTGGGCCTGGACGCATTTTTGGGCGAATTTTGACACCTTTTTGACTCCAAATTGGACTGGGTTTGTTCCTAAGCTAAAAATTGGACTTTTAACCTATAAATACATGATGTAAGGCATAAAATAAAGGGGGATTACATAGATTAGCTTAGATAAAACACTCCATTAGATTAGAATATAAACCCTAGTTCTTAATTAGCCATTGAAGATTGAAGCAAATTGAAGAACACTGAAGATCAAGAGTAAGAACAAGAGGGGAGCATCAGATTTGCTGACAACAGATTCTATTCTCTTATCTTATCATACTTTTATCTTTTAATGTCTATTCAGTTGTGGATTCTTGGTTTTATTTCATTAATTATGAACTAACTCGTTTATTAAGATTTCAATTTAACCTTTTATATCTATAAATTAGTTATTTAATTTATTCTAATTAATTGTGTTAAATTGAATTGTTTATCTTGTCTTGAGCTTATTGATTAATTATCTGATTAGTAATTACCTTGTTACTCTAGAAGGAATTGAAAGAGGAATTCTAGGGTTAGAACTGGGCATGATATCATGTGACTTAGTTATTTGCAAAGTGAATAATTAGGTTTATGAATTGAATGGAAATATTTGTTCACCGCATGTAACACATAAGGAATTGGGATTGAAAAGAGTTTAATTCAATTATTTTGCATATGAATATAACAAGATTAATCTGGATTAAGTAGAAGGCAATTGATCACTTGGAAAAGGACTTTTGGCATTTAAGAATTCCTGTTAACAATTTAGTAGGCATAATAATTAGGATAGTTGGATAATTGGTTTATAGTTCATAATTGGGGATATTGGAGTCTTAACCTTTATTTATTTAAATTCATTTATAAAGCAATTCAGTTTAATTAGTTAATTTAGTTTTCTTAGTTAGAAAAATCACAATTTGCAATCGTTTAAATAAAATTGATTTGGTTAAGAGTCAGTATTTGGTAATTTTTATTAAATAATTCCTCGTGGGAACGATACTTTACTTTCACTTTATTACTTGTTGACCGTGTATACTTGAACGTATTCATTGATTGCGAAATCTATCAACAAGTTTTTGGCGCCGTTGCCGTGGAACGGCGCCAAAAACATCTAATTTAATAATTATTAATTTAGTAATTATTTACAAATATTAATTTCAATCAAATTAGTCTTAATTTAAACATTTTTATTTTTATTTTTCATTCTCTCCCTATATTTCTCTATTTTCAGGTACAATGGATGACTTTGTGTATCAATGGCCATACACGAACATGACTCAATCAAGGGGAGTGGAGATTGACAGACTCGAGAAACTTTCTACATTGTTAGCACAGATTGAGACACTTTCGAGGATGTTTGAAGCTTTTGAAGCTCAACGTCGTCAAAGTATGGCGGTTACTTGTGATTATTGTGCTGGAAATCATATGAGTCATCAATGCGCCATCAGTTTCGAGTCGGTACAATATAGTGGTGATTACCCCAATAATTATGTCTATCCCAACAACTATCATCATGATTGGGGGTATCACCCGAATTTTTCATGGAGTAACAATCAAGCTCAAGCGCCGAGACAACAAAACACATCCGAATTCCAAAATCAGACTCAACAACCATAGAGGAAATCAAGTTTGGAAGAAGCCTTGAAAAAATTTATTAGAGCGTCTGACAAAAAGAATGAGGAAAAAGACAAAAAATTTAATCAAATAGAGATGAATATGCAAAGCCTAGGTGCGTCGATCAAGAATCTGGAAAATCAAGTGGGGCAAATAGCACATGCGGTGAATAACTGTCCTCAATACACTTGGCCCTATGACATGGATTCCGAGACTTATGGAGAGCCCGAATAAATTCTGCAACTAGATGAGCCACAAGATGTTGAAAGAGAGGAAACAATTGGGAATTAAGAAAAGGAGATCAACGAAGATGAACCGATTTCATTAGTATCCCATATGCCTCCTGCACCAAAGTTCAATAATCCAGGCAGTTTTGTAAAACCATGCCCAATTGGCAGTCATGTCGTCGACAAAGCTCTTTGTGACATAAGAGCTAGTACAGTTGTGGAGTCATGGTGGGATGAAAAGGAGAAGATAAAGGAAGATTCCATTATGTTTATTAAGCTTCAATGCCCTAATCTGATCATCGACATAATGGAGGAAACTCCTAGTTTTTCGACGTTCTTAATGGGGAACATATATATAAAGAGCATGCTAGGTGACTTAAATTCAAGGGTCATTACTAATGGGAACCTCCCAAAAGAGACATTGCTACTGATGGATGGAAGGTTCCTCAATTTTCGTAGGGGAATTGAAGAAGTCAGGCTGAGACTATAAAACAAGCGCCTATTGCGAGGCAACCCAAGTTTAATTTTTATTTTTAGTTTTTATTAGGTTTTATATTAGTAGTTTTGAATTTGCATTTATTTAGAATTTAATTAAATTGTTTCTATCATGGTTTACAGGTTATTCAAGTCAAATTCAAGTGCGGTGCCCAATTTGTTCCATGTGCTTAGCCTATTCTCCAAACTTAGTGGACAAGGAGGAAGATTTCTATATTTTCATGGAAGTCCTCTGCTTTACTTTTTTATATTTCATCCATTGAGGACAATGTCTAGTTTAAGTTTGGGGGCATTTTAGTGTCGTATTGCATATAGTTAGTTATCTGCATAGTAGTTCATTTTTTTTATGTGTTAGCATTGTATTTTTTTTAGGTTGCATATAATACATGGTAGTTATTTGCATATTCATATATGTGTTGCATTAGTATGTGTTCATATAGTATAATTGCATTTTTTTTTATTTTTTTTGCATGAATTTGTGTGATCGGTTGGTGTGGTCTTAGCTCGGCATATGATAAGATTGGTATTATATGTTAACTTGAACAGTGTTGATAATTGATGATGAGTTCTAATTTTAATCATGATGATAATCTGTGCCTGTCTGAAACTTATGTAACCGGTTAGCACTTAAAGTTTAAATGTTTTAATCCACTTGGTTCAAGGGTTTCATAATTTGTTTCTGAGGGAAAATCTTTGTTAAAATTAAGGAAATTAGTGAACTGGCGGTAAAGGTTGGAATGACGTAAAAGCTTGAGTTTGGGGGAATCTATGGGATATATATATTACAAAAAGAAAAAAAAGAAAAAAAAGAAATGATGAAAAGAAAAAAAAAGAGAAAAGAAAATCCAGAAAGAAAGAAAAAAAAGAATAAACACCGTGGCATGCTTGTCTAGTTTTGTGGCCTTTGTTACTTGAGTAAGTAAGCCCGAGGGGATTGTGTTTACACCTAGCGCCCTAAGGTCTTAATGGCTTGGGAGTCGTTGGTCGAAAGCCCGTTAAGGTAGCATTGAAAAGCCTAATGGGATAAGACATAGCACATCCATGAGAAAAAAAAATGAATAAAACACGAGAAAGAGCATAAATGCCCTCGTGATTGAATAAGAGTATAAATAAATCTTGTATTTACCTTAAGACTTGGTAATTGCTTAGTTTTAACCGGAGTTATCATGTTCACAAAAGTAATTGAATTGGAACTAAAATTTTCCTTTTAAGAAGTTTGTTATGTGATTATCTTGAATTGTGGTTGGTTAGAATGGTTAACAAGCACACACGCACAACATGGGTGATGACAGGTTTGGATTGACTAATTGGTTAGAGTTATGAATTTTGACTTGATTGGATATATTGTTTGAGTACCAATGATATCTTTGAGGCCTGTTGCTATATATCATATTGATTTATTACTGGGTTCGTAGGTATATTAGGAAGTAGATCATGCATATACATTCATGTAGTTGAGTTAGGTTGTTTATTTTTAGTTCTTTTGTGTTTTTGATTGAGGACAAGCAAATGTTTAAGTTTGGGGGTATTTGATGAGTGAGTTTTATACTCATAATTGAGTGCGTTTGAGCTTAATATTTTGGTTGATTTTAAGTGTTTGTGTATATTCATGCATGTTTTATGTTGTTATGTAGGAATTGTTACTTAAGTTACTTGGATCGACGTTTGGGGTGGCTAGATTCGCGTTTTCGGCTTGCCATTTACACAACAGTCACTTCAGAGCATATTTGCGTATTGTTTCGAACCTTATTTCTAAAAACTTAAAGAACTAAAGTTGTAAATCTACTTCTCCTCTTTCTGGATCATCTTGAATCATCGAAATCGGAGTTCGGACAAAGAAGTTATGGCCATTTTCCCAAAGGATGTCAGAGCAGAAAATGTCGAAAAAGGGACCAGCGCCGGGGCGCCCATTTTTGGCATATGCCCAGCGCCAGGACGCTGGGGAGCAGTGTGCTAGATTCGTGCCCAGCGCTGGGGGCACTGGGGAAGAGGTTGGTTGTGCCTGGACGCATTTTTGGGTGAATTTTGACACCTTTTTGACTCCAAATTGGATTGGGTTTATTCCTAAGCTAAAAATTGGACTTGTAACCTATAAATACATGATGTAAGGCATAAAATAAAAGGGGATTACATAGATTAGCTTAGATAAAATACTTCATTAGATTAGAATATAAACCCTAGTTCTTAATTAGCCATTGAAGATTGAAGCAAATTGAAGAACACTAAAGATCAAGAGCAAGAGCAAGAGGGGAGCATCAGATTTGTTGACAACAGATTCTATTCTCTTCTCTTATCATACTTTTATCTTTAAATGTCTATTCAGTTGTGGATTCTTGGTTTTAATTCATTAATTATGAACTAACTCGTTTATTAAGATTTCAATTGAACCTTTAATATCTATAAATTAGTTATTTAATTTATTCCAATTAATTGCGTCAAATTGAATTGTTTATCTTATCTTGAGCTTATTGATTAATTATCTGATTAGTAATTACCTTGTTACTCTAGAAGGAATTGAAAGAGGAATTCTAGGGTTAGAACTGGGCATGATATCATGTGACTAGTTAT
The DNA here is from genome assembly GCA_020205615.1 of Panax quinquefolius. Lineage (NCBI taxonomy): Eukaryota > Viridiplantae > Streptophyta > Magnoliopsida > Apiales > Araliaceae > Panax > Panax quinquefolius. Next base: position 506,867 of record JAINUW010000805.1, read on the forward strand.
TTGCAAAGTGAATAATTAGGTTTATGAATTGAATGGAAATATTTGTTCACTACATGTAACACATAAGGAATTGGGATTGAAAAGAGTTTAATTCAATTATTTTGCATATGAATATAACAAGATTAATCTGGATTAAATAGAAGGCAATTGATCACTTGGAAAAGGACTTTTGGCATTTGAGAATTCCTGTTAACAATTCAGTAGGCATAATAATTGGGATAGTTGGATCATTGGTTTATAGTTCATAATTGGGGATATTGGAGTCTTAACCTTTATTTATTTAAATTCATTTATAAAGCAATTCAGTTTAATTAGTTAATTTAGTTTTCTTAGTTAGAAAAATCACAATTTGCAATCGTTTAAATAAAATTGATTTGGTTAAGAGTTAGTATTTGGTAATTTTTATTAAATAATTCCTCGTGGGAACGATACTCTACTTTCACTTTATTACTTGTTGACTATGTATACTTTAACGTATTCATTGATTGCGAAATCTATCAACAGTGGCATGCCCAGCTCGCTATCTCCTTGTAATCTCTCATTCACTTATCATCAATGCACTGACTCATGCTTAATCACTTTAGCCTTGTTCTTCATAAGATGACTAGTATCTCTATGTACACTTCATCAGTTCCTGCTTTGTTTGGCAAACACTACGATCTTGGTTTTTTCCATGATCTTTGTCTTCTACTCACTTGACAGCTACTGCTTTTGCTTACTTCCCTTAGCCAATTACTTTGACTGAAGTCTGTAGGGATTCAGCACATAAAACGTAGCAGAAATAGAACAATTCAAAGCAATTTCCGAAACCCAAAAATAGGATCCATACGAAACAGAAATTAATCTAGTGGTTTAGAAATTATACCGATTATTTTGGTTGAATCGATTCGGTTTAATCTCCAATGCAATTCAAACGGACTGCGACTCTATGGTATACACATGAACGCTACGCACGAATTGTCCTACGATCTGCAGAAGAAGGAATTGCGGTACTAGCCACCAAAAGGAATGGATTTTCTATTTTTCTCTAGTCTCTCACTAAGAGCGGCTAGGATTTTTGTTTTTGATTATGATGTAACCCTAAGTAGCTGCTATATATCATATATATAGTAGTTAAAAGGAATTAATCAAATCAAAACCTAATTTCATAAAATCCGAATTTTATATATATATATATATATATATATCTTAATTAAGTCTTACTTAATTAATATACATATATATATATATATACAAATTATCCTTTTAATTTAAATTCATGATTTAAATAATATTAATCATATTAATATATTTAAATCCTTATAATTTAAATTAATTCCCTTTTAATAACGTTCTATGTGTGTGACCCTATAGGTTATTATTACGTTGGCAATAATTTTAAAATCATATTATAAAATTATAAACAGTGAGTGGCATCTAGTAATGCATCACTACCACCTAAGTAATAATAAGATCAATGATTCGATGCAACCTTTTTGTGACCAATGTTTCAATGTAATTTAATCCTTTTAACCTTAATATCCTAGATTAATCTCGAGTCATGGAATGTGTCATACTCTTCATAATTTAGTCTTAGTTTTCTTGATCAATGAGTAGACTATATGAAACAAATCACTATTTGAGCATGGCCATGCATTTCATAGTCCTACTCAATCAAGAGGCCTATGAATATCACCCCTAATAAATAAGAGAGTTAAATTCCATCTAGATCACTCATATTCTTCATACGATTCATGATGTACCCAATAATCACCTTTATAGTCCACCCTATTAAAGGTGACATTTGATGATATCAAAATACATAAACTTCTGTGTAGTAATATAGTGATTTCAGGTTGGAGGACCATTACATTATTTTCACTATGAGAATTTCTAATGACACTTCGCATAATGCTCCACATAGAATTCTCATGGTGGGTCTGTCCAGTACATCGTTCTCTAACATGTACCTATGCATTGACTTAATATCTCATATATTTATGACCAATGAGATTTGGTCATCACTCAATCAACATACTAGTCTCAATGCATCATTGTTGTCCCATCAACAATGATACTCAACTAGGGACATTTAAGAACAGTGATACTAATTATAATTATATAATCTCATGTTCAAGTCACATACTTGAAACTATATAATTTGTATCACTATTGTAAGGATTTTTTATTATGTTAACATTTATATAACGCAGTAAATAAAACCATAATAAAATCATTCATTTATTCAATCAAATATAATATCAAAACATTAAGCAATTATATCAAATAATTGGCCTCTAGGGCATAAACTCTAACAGTCTCCCACTTGCACTAGAGCCAATCAATCATGTATCTAATACCCATGAAACTAGTGTGACCGTCGTGCTTCTGCTACGACAAAGCCTTGGTCAGTGGATCTGAAACATTATCATCTGTTGGCACTCTTCCTATATGTACATCTCCTTTATCAATGATTTCACGGATGAGATGGTACCGCCTAAGTATATGCTTGGATCGTTGGTGAGATCGGGTTCCTTAGCTTTCATGTAATGGCTCCATTGTTATCACAAAGATAGCTTAACAGGATCAACAATGGTTGGAACAACACCTAGTTCGGTGATGAACTTTTTAATCCATCTGACCTCCTTGGCCGCACTAGAAGCGACAATATACTCGACCTACGGTGTAGAATGCCACTCTTGTCTCTTGCTTCGAACTCTTCCATTATGACACCACCATTAAGGCAAAAAATACAAAACTGATCGAGACTTATATTCATCATTATCGATTACGGAAACTAGCATCTATGTAACCCTTCTTCGCTAGTTCATCTTCACCTCTATATACCAAGAATGAATCCTTAGTCCTTTTAAGGTACTTGAGGATATTCTTGGATCTTTATCGATGACCTTCACGGATTCATTTGAGTATCTGGTCGTCATGCTCAAAGCATACAAGACATCCGAACGAGTAAACATCATTGCATACAAGATAGATCCAATTGTCGAAGCATAAGGGATCTTTCTCATACATTCCTCATCATCTTGTGATTTAGGACATTGGGCCTTAGAGATCTTTACACCATGAGTCATGGGTAAATGTCCTCTTTTTGCCTCTTGCATGCTGAACCGTTTCATCACTTTATCAATATATATACTCTAACTTAGGCCGATCATTTTTCTCGATCTATCTCGATAGATCTTGATACCTAAAATGTAGGCTGCATCGCCTAAATCTTTCATAGAGAAACATTTTCCTAACCATGTTTTTACAGCTTGTAATGAAGGAATGTCATTCCCAATAATTAATATGTCGTCAACATATAATATCAGGAATACAATGTGACTCCCACTAACCTTCTTATATACACAAGGTTCATCTTCATTTTTAATAAAGCCAAACTCTTTGACTGCTTCATCAAATCGAAGATTCCAACTCTGAGAGGCTTGCTTCAATCCATAAATGGATCATTGCAGCTTACATACCTTTCCAGCATCCTTTGGAGCGACAAAACCCTCAAGTTGTGTCATGTACACATCCTCAAGGAGATTTCCATTAAAGAAAGCAGTTTTGACATCCATCTGCCAGATTTTGTAATCATAAAAAGCTGCAATAGCAAGTAAGATCCTGATGGATTTAACCATTGCCACTGGAGAGAAGGTTTCATCATAGTCAACACCTTGAACTTGTTTGAAACCATTTGCTACCAGTCGACCTTTATAGGTTTGTACATTACCATCCATGTCAGTTTTCTTTTTGAAAACCAACTTGCACCCTATTGGTTTTACCCCTTCGGGTGGATCAACCAAAGTCCATACTTGGTTAGTATACATGGAGTCCATTTCAGATCTCATAGCTTCAAGCCATCTCTCAGAATCTGGTCCATTCATAGCTTCTTGGTAGGAAGCAGGCTCATCCTAATCTATGAGCATCACATCGCCGTTTTGAGTCACAAGATATCCATAATATCTCTCAGGCTCTTGGCGTGTCCTACCAGATCTATGAATTGCTTGTGTAATTTGAGCAGGTTCACTTTCCATAACATCTTGTGGTTCCTGCTCACGTTCCAACTCAGGTTCAATGATATTCTGTGGTTCTCGAATTTCTTCGAGTTTTACTTTCCTCCCACTGTTTCCTTTAGAGACAATTTCTCTTTTTAGAAAAATAATAGTTCGAGCAACAAACACTTTGTTCTCAGAAGGTTTATAGAAATAATACCCTTTTGTTTCTTTTGGGTATCCCACAAAATTACATTTGTCAGATTTGGGTCCGAGCTTGTCAGAATCCAGACGTTTTACAAATGCCTCGCAACCCCAAATCTTCATGAACGACACACTAGGACGTTTCCCAGTCCACATCTCATATGGTGTCTTCTGAACCGTCTTTGTAGGAACACGGTTAAGTGTGAATGCAGCTGTCTCTAGGGCATGACCCTGGAAGCTTATTGGAAGATCTGCATGACTCATCATTGATCGTACCATGTCCAATAAGTTTCGATTCCTCCTCTCAAACACACCATTCCATTGTGGTGTTCCAGGTGGAGTGAGCTGTGATATAATACCACACTCCTTTAGAAGGTTATCAAAGTCTTGGCTTAAGTATTCACCTCCTCGATCGGATCGAAGGGCTTTTATTCTTTTGCCAAATTGGTTTTGAACTTCATTCTTGAATTCCTTGAACTTTTTAAAGCATTCGGATTTGTGTCTCATAAGATACACATATCCATATCTACTGAAGTCGTCAGTAAATGTAATGAAGTAATAAAACCTACCTCTTGCTAACGAACTCATGGGTCCACATACATCACCATGTATAAGTCCCAATATATCGCTAGCTTTCATTCATTTGTGTCCGGTGAAAGGGCTTTAGTCATCTTGCCTAATAAACAAGATTCGTATTTTTCATATGATTCAAAATCAAATGAATCCAGTAATCCATCTTTATGGAGTTTTGATATGCGTTTCTCATTTATATGGCCGAAACGTGAGTGCCAGAGATATGTCGGATTTGAATCATTTGATTTAAACCATTTTGTATTTAAGTTATAGATAGGCATTTCCAAATCAAGAATATAAAGACCATTAAACAATTGTGCAACACCATAACATATATCATTTCAGTAAAATGAACAACGGTTATTCTTTATTATAAATGAAAAACCTTTCTTGTCCAAACAAGAAACAGAAATAATGTTTTTTCTTATAGCAGGAACAAAATAACAATCTTCTAATTCTAAAACTAGCCCAGAGGGCAAAGATAAATGATAAGTTCCTACGGCTAGTGCAACAACTTTTGCTCCATTCCCAACACGTAGGTCAACCTCTCCTTTTGCCAAAGTCCTACTCCTTCGGAGTTCCTGCACATTAACACAAATGTGAGAACCACATCCAGTATCCAATACCCATGATGTAGAAGTAGACAAATTGACTTCTATAACATATATACCTGAATCAGAAGTCCCACTTCCTTTCCTTTTCTTCACTTCTTCCAAATAAGCAAGACAATTCCTCTTCTAGTGTCCAGGTTTTCCACAAAAGTGACAATCACCTTCTTTAGCCACCCCACCTTTAGGCTTTAAAGCATGTTTGGTTTTGAAATTGGGTTTGGCACCAGATTTAGATCGTATCTTCTTCTTGCCTTTCCAATTTCCCTTAGAATTCCCTTTTTGCACCATCATTATGGGAGCGGGTCCTGCCTTTTTCATGTTATTCTCGGCAGTTCTTAATATGCTCAACAACTCAGTAAGGGGTTTCACAATTTCATTCATAAGATAATTCATGACAAATTGAGAATAGCTGTTGTTCATGGATTGCAAAACAAGATCTGTTTGGGCCTCCAGAGTGATTGGAAAACCCAACCTATCAAGGTACTCAATATACCCAATCATTTTTAGCACATATGGACCAACTGGATCACGTTCACCCATTTTGCAGTGATACAATGCCTTGTTTGTATCATACCTCTCCTGTCGAGCATGCCCTTCGAACAATTTCTTGAGATGCTCGATTATCTCATAAGCATCTATCAACTCATGTTGCTTCTGAAGCTCAGCGTTCATGGTTGCTATCATGAGACAACTCACGTCCAGAGCATCATCTTGATGCTTCTTGTAAGCATTATACTCCGCACGTGGTGCAGTATCAGCTGGTGCTGCAGGAATGGGCTTTTCAATGACATATAGCTTGCACTCTTGTTTGAGGACAATCCTCAAGTTCTTATGCCAGTCAAGGAAATTAATTCCACTCAGCTTGTCCTTCTCAAGGACTGATCGTAGTGAAAGACTACTTGTATTGTTGTTGTTTGCCATTGATATCTACAATTTATAAGTACAAAAAAATAATAAGTCAAATTGAAGAGTTGATATTATGTAATTGATAATAGTACATTCAAAATATACCTCCCACTATTTTATTCAAATTAATAGACCTCACCATTAATTCGGAAAGCATTTTTTAATTAAATCTTTCTAGTGAGCCAAGATCCATATTTCATTATGCCCTAAGTTATCTTTGGCTAATCTCTTAAAACACAATTATTTAGGTAGACAACCCTTTTTGTCAATTATATCATATATAACTCTTGGATAGTTTGGTAAACAACAATTGTTTCTAGTCCATCTAATGGTACCTACCAAACTCTATGCCTCTAAGTCCACAATCCTATTGAAATAACTTAGTTAAGTCGGGCCCAATGATTTTAACAGTTTGGATATCAGAATTATCCTATTGCATCTTCCCTAGATAAATAGGGTACTTTGCTTTGGCAAACCTACATCTATTGATCAAGGTCTTGATGAGTGTTATTCATTGGAAGGCATCTGATTTAGACTTAATAATTTAATGAGGGATTTTATTAATAAATTTAGATCTCACCAATTTTAATCTTATTAAGCATGCACATTATTTATCATATCATATCGCATACAAGCATAAATAAAGTGCAAAATTAAAATGTCATCACGATTATAGCCCAATCCACATCAATCTTTTCAAGCTAATGAAAGATTGAAGGTCAATCCTAAGGTGGTAAAAGATCTTAAAATAAATAGCTTCCTTGGATCTTCCTCAAGCATATGCCTCCTCTCCATCTTCATCTTTCCATCGTGTCATTCATCTTTTCATCTTCATCGATTACAGATTATTACATGACATAAAGAAACCTCGAGTTACATTCGAGGGGATTTAGATGAGAAGAGAATTTTACATTAGAATTTATAGAAAGGCACGACATGCAAGCCGTATTTCAAAACCAAAACCACTAACCTATGGGTCAAAAGGGCATAACTGTGCACCATGCATATCACAATAAGCATATAACAGTGTATATAAAAATAAAGAAAAATATATATAACAAATTGGGGTCACGACTATCGCAAATGCTATTTACGACGGGGGTCCAGGGGTCTCCCCACAGTGGTGAAAAAAATTTCGAACTACAATCTGTATTACAGAATTTTTCCAAATGATTCTCTGAAACAGTTTCAGAATCACATATTTTAATCCACCAAAATAGTCATAATAACAATACACCCGATACACATCATATATGTCCAGTTTCAATTAATCATATTAAACTGAATATTGTTATTACGCTATATAAGATATAATTAACAGAACAACATATACATGTATATCTATTACTGATATTCATAATACCAGAATATGTCGATTACAGAATATCATATACTCAATTAACAGAACATCATATATATGCATATCTATTACTGATATTTATAATATCATAATATGTCGATTACAGAATATCATATACTCAATTAACAGTTCGGTAAAATTGTATCATCATATATCATACATATCGAAAACAATATAATCAATTTCAGATCGGTAAAATTGTATCATCACATACCATATATATCGAAAACAATTAAACACGTTATCTTAATTAATCGTTTTGCAAGTAGCTCTGATACCACTGTAGGGATTCGGCACATAAAACGCAGCAGAAATAAAATAATTCAAAGCAATTTCCGAAACCCAAAAACAGGATCCATGCGAAACAGAAATTAATCCAGTGGTTTAAAAATTATACCAATTATTTTGGTTGAATCGATGCGGTCGAATCTCAAACGTAATTCAAACGGACTGTGACTCTACGTTATCCACACGAACGCTCCACACGAATCGTCCTACGATCTGCAGAAGAAGGAATTGCGGTACTAGCCACCAAAAGGAATGGATTTTCTATTTTTCTCTAGTCTCTCACTAAGAGCGGCTAGGGTTTTTGTTTTTGATTATGATGTAACCTTACATAGCTGCTATATATCATATATATAGTAGTTAAAAGGAATTAATCAAATCAAAACCTAATTTCATAAAATCCGAATTATATATATATATATATATATATCTTAATTAAGTCTTACTTAATTAATATACATATATATATATATATATATATATATATATAAATTATCCTTTTAATTTAAATTCATGATTTAAATAATATTAATCATATTAATATATTTAAATACTTATAATTTAAATTAATTCCCTTTTAATAACGTTCTATGTGTGTGACCCTATAGGTTATTATTACGTTGGCAATAATTTTAAAATCATATTATAAAATTATAAATAGTGAGCGGCATCTAGTAATGCAACACAGCTACCCAAGTAATAATAAGATCGATGATTCGATGCAACCTTTTTGTGACCAATGTTTCAATGTAATTTAATCCTTTTAACCTTAATATCCTAGATTAAACTCGAGTCATGGAATGTGTCATACTCTTCATAATTTAATCTGAGTTTTCTTGATCAATGAGTAGACTATATGAAACAAATCACTATTTGAGCATGGCCATGCATTTCATAGTCCCACTCAATCAAGAGAACTATGGATATCACCCCTAATAAATAGGAGGGTTAAATTCCATCTAGATCACTCATATGCCTCACACGATTCATGATGTACCCAATAATCACCTTTACAGTCCATCCTATTAAAGGTGACATTTGATGATATCAAAGTACATAAATTCCCGTGTAGTAATATAATGATTCCAGGTCGGAGGACCATTACATCATTGTCACTATGAGAATTTCTAATGACACTTCGCATAATGCTCCACATAGAATTCTCATGGTGGGTCTGTCCAGTACATCGTTCTCTAACATGTACCTATGCATTGACTTAATATCTCATATATTTATGACCAATGAGATTTGGTCATTAGTCAATCCACATACTAGTCTCAATGCATCACTGTTGTCCCATCAACAATGATACTTAACTAGGGACATTTAAGAACAATGATACTAATTATAATTATATAATCTCATGTTCAAGTCACATACTTGAAACTATATAATTTGTATCACTATTCTAAGGATTTGTTATTATGTTAACATTTATATAACGCAGTAAATAAAACCATAATAAAATCATTCATTTATTCAATCAAATATAATATCAAAATGTTAAGCAATTATATCAAATAATTGGCCTCTAGGGCATAAACTCTAACAAAGTCTTCTTCTGATCAACTTTTGGAAGGCTTTATCTTGAATGGCTTTACAACTCAATCTGGATGCTGATTGGGTTAGTGCTTAGATCTTCTGTTAGCTTGCCGGCAATTTGTTGAGTGCTCTCTGGTTTCCTTTAGGTGGAATATAACTTTGCAGCTCTGACTAGAGGCTTCATCCTATGGATATTCTGGGAGTGCTCATTTATTGAGAATCGTGTTTACTCAATAATTTTGTCTTGGCGTTGTGAGCAACTTTGTTGAAGCCTTAGTTCTACACTCTATGATTTAGCTTTGGTTGTGCAGACACTATGACTCCGAGATCAGATGATGACACTCTACGATCTATGTCATAAAGCTTTTTGTCTTCATCTGATCTGGTTTGACTACGATCTTTGCCTCTTATTTGATCAGTAGACTCTACGACTCCGAGTATTGTCTACGATTCTTGACATGGCTTTGGCAGATGCTCGTTCGGCTATTAGACAATCTGTCTCTACAATTCTGAACATGATTTCCTCAATAGATTATGGCTTCGAGAAAGTTCTTCTCGACACACTACGATCCTTCCTCGTCTCTCTTGGCAGTCTACGAACTAGGAGATCTACAATTTTGCAGACTACGATTCTGCCTTGATAACTCTTGAGTTTTCCTTGACTCTTCTGGAAGACTACGATTTCAAGTGTAGTACTCGACGATCAGACAAGCCTATCTATTACATTACAAGATCAACCTAACAAGCTTGATCTTTTTAAATTTATAGTCCTTGTACATCACTTCTTTTTAAGGACTTTACAAAGCTGTTTTGCTTATGTAGGATCAATCTAACACATTTGATCAATTCATTCTAAGTCCTTGTATATATGTTCTTATTATCTATCAAAGGACTTTACAGCTTTTCTTGATGAAAGTATACTTGCATATTCATTCATTTATATCATAATCAAATCATATATAAATAGGAATATCGTTCACATGCTTATTCATAACAATCTCCCCCTATTTGATTATGACAAAAATAATAAGTGCATATGCATGATATGAATGAATCTTATATACAGTGAGCAGCTATATTTCTAAAAATAGATAATCATGAATGTCATTGATAATAATATGGAATTACATAAACTCTGACACTTTTCATCCTGGATCTAGAACATACCCAACTAGATAGAGTTGTACCTTTTTGGCTCTATGTGTGTCTTCCAAAATGTCTGTTGATTAGCTATTTATCTGTTCTTGCTCCTGCTCCCCCTTAGATGGTGACTCCATTTTTTTTTCTCTGCTCCTTCTCAGATTCATGCTCTTCTTCTTTTTTTGTCTCCCCCACAAACGGGTCCCCCTCAAACTTTGCATCCATGGGATCATAATCCTTTGACTCCCCCTTAGATGATGATTCTTCTACTACTGTTGCTATCTTCTTCTTTGACTTCTTCTTGGCTTTCTTATCTTCTTTTCTTCTGATCATGTCCTTGCTCTTCCTTGAGTTCCTTGCAAACTTCTTTACCCTTGGAAAATTTTGTGACACTAGCTCCAGGTTCAGAAGATGAGAGAAAAGCCATGTGAGATAGCTATTATCTCCAGTGAGAGATGCCTTTACCCATGGCATATGAGGATGAAACCATCTTATTGTATGGTTCTTAACTTCAGGCTCATATATTACAGTTGAGGTGTCTAGCTTCATAGCCTTACGATTGTTGAGTGTATTTTCTGCAGTCATTATTACAACATTTAGCCTTTCATTCACATGATTGATCCATCTGCCGGGGAGCACATCCAGTGATTTGTCAATTTTAACTACAATCTTTTTCTTGCGATTTTCAGGATTAAGAATGTGAAAATTTTCTGGCTCTTCTGTTTCAGAACTAGAGTCTTTGCCATCTTCATTATGTCTGGGGTTGGAGTTAGACCTCTGCAAACTTCCTTCATCAGACTCATCAGTGTATTCTTCTGATTCTTGGTTGAACTCTTTTTCCATCTTTTCATCTTCTTCTTCAGCATCTGCTTCTGTGGATTCAAACTCATCATCACTCAAATCAATGACAGTTGTGGAATGTTCTCCTGTCCTTTTTGAGATAGATTTAGCTAGCAGTCTATTGCTTTTTCTTCTTATTGGAGGGTCAACTATAGGGGTTTCACACTTTTCTTCTTCTTCAGATTTTGAAGCCTTTGTATCCCCATATAAGATTCCTTGATGTTCATCATCAGTAGGGACATGTCCTACTTTTCGGATTCAACATCTTTTGATCCATCAAATGAACTTGTTTTGACTTTAGCAGTAGTAGATGTAGTTGTTTCATCTTTCAAACTTTCTTTAGCAGCAGAGTTATTATTCTGATTATTGGCCACCGAACTTGTACATTCCTTTTCATCACCAGACTTAGATGTTCCTTTCATAGACTCAGCTTCTTCTTCATTGCTGGACTTGCTCTTTGAGAGTTCAATCTTAAAGCTCTCAGTTCTCTTCCCATCTTCTTACTCTACGTCCTCTTCTTTGTTAGATGAACTTTCTTTGGGAACTGGGGCTGACTTCTTTATCACCTTTGCTTTCTTTTTGGATGGCCCTTTGAGTAATCTGTTACTCCTTCTTTTTGGAGTTTCTGCAGTTGATGCTTGTTCTTCTCCTTGTCTCTTGTTGTCAGTGTAGAGACTGCTTGGTGGAGCCTCTATTTTCTTCACACTCTTAGACTTCTACTTTGCTGGTGTGGCTTTTACAGATATAGAGTCATTAGAATGGGATGGCTTGCTTTCCACCTCTTATGCCTTCCTCTTCTTTGTAAAGACCTTGCTGTTGCTACCAGATGTCATTAGCCTCTTGTTTTCCCTGGGATTTTTCTTCAAGTTTGTAAACAGCTGTGGAGACATCACTTTATGAATATTTAGTGGTTCTCCCTCATCATCCTTTATCCTGCTTCCAAGTTTCTTCTTTAGCACAATGCTTAAGAGTCTTCCATGAAATACCTTTGTGAGGGGTTTATCTGTAGACTTCTTCATCTTAGCCTTCTCCACCCATTTGGTTAACTAATTTATTAGAAGGGCTCCAAAGTTCATCTACTATTTCATGACGATTGTAGTTATGATTCTTAGTTGTAGATCACTCATAGTATTATGTGCAATGTTCTTGCACAAGATGCATTTTCCTATAATCTCAGCCATAAATTCAAACTCTTCAGGAAACTCCTTCTTCTTCATATCTTTTAGATTTACATTCCTCTTGTAATGCATTGACCTCTTGCCTTTTTTAATGTCAACCTCATCGAGGTTTATCAGACCTTGGTTGGGAAACCCTAGACATTGGTTGAAGTTTGGTGCCCTTATTTTCAGACTTGCTCCTTTGACCTTTGTGGATAGAAACCCAAAACCTATTATTGCATTGGAATAGAATTGCTTCACTAGCTCGGTATAGACTGGAGTGTTAGCTTCCAAGCATTCATAAAATCCAGCATTCTTTAGAAGCTCAAGTATATCCTTGAACTTCTTTTCTGATCTTTTAAACTTCTTTAAGCCGAGTTGGATTTTGGTTATAACACGCCATTCTTCCATTTTGAGAGTTCTAGATGTATGTGTTTTTATTTCAGACCTTCTATGAAATATTATTGAATACGATTTGGGCGAATCTAGTTGTTTAATGGATTCAGGCTTTGAAGAGGATTTTAGGGTTTAAAAAATGGAGGGAGATAGTTTCGATAGCTTCTGATAACTATTTTGAGATTTTGAATTTATCTTTATAATAGTTCCTTCTGACTCTGCATAAGTTGTGATGTGTCAATCAGTCACGATGCCCAATAAGAAACTGTAACTCCCCATGAACTGAATACCGTTTTAGTTTTAATTTCCTTTTAAGAAAATAGACATTACTAACGTAGATTGACCGTTAACCTTTTCAGTATGTAGAGTAGCTTGGTGAGGTAGCTATGGACTCTACATTTTTCTTTGTCGACATCAACGATCGTCTTTTGAGAGATGCTTCAGTGGATGTTTTGACACTAATCCTCTTCTTGAAGTTACATGTCTTCACCACTGATGTACCTCATGATAGTTTGGGCACTAAACTTCTGAGGTGAGTCTGCAGGGCATCTTTCCAAACTTATATCCACACAATCTGAATAATTGAGTATGTGTCTAGTTCTTTTGAGCTCCCCATGAGCTAGTGTATCCTCTGGGAAGACTGCGATCGTCGAGCCTACTCTACGATCATTGAGGTTGCACTGCGGTCGTCGAGTTCACTTCAGAATCTACTCTATAATAGTTATCTGTCCTGGTCCTTGAGATGAGCTAGACTAAGCATTCCTTCTAGGTTAAGGTAGCTCAGGAAGGGCCAACCTCTTATAGTGAACTAAAGGTCAGATTTGTCCGTAAGGCGCTTTCCAGATGAAAAACTTCAAAAGTGATTAGTATTGATATCTCATTTGACCTTTTCTGCTGAGAAGTTCATCTACCAACTTTTAACATTTGTATTGGCTGTAATCGTGGTGTCCTTCTGCTCTTACACTGCGATCAGATGGTTGATCGTAGGCACTCCATGATTTTGAGTTGAGTGGTTGACAAGGTTATCAGTAATACGCTTTGAGACGTTCCTACTGACTTTGGATCTTTATTTGGTTCATCAGCCACAAAGTTTTGGGACTTTGTAACTAGTACATTGCTTCATAGTGTACTTCTGATACTTTTAGTGCTGATATTCTTTAACAGATAACTTCTCCCTTATAATTGATAATATCCTCTCAAAGAGGTGTGTGTTCTTCTTTTTAATGTGCATCAGAAGGCAGCCTTGCATATCTTTAGGACTGATTATTGTACGATGGTTTGACAGAACTACGAAAGTAGTGTTCTTTGATAGTTTGTACTTGTAGAGTTCTACTTCTATATTGAGTTCCTCATGATTAATGCTAGATGATCCTCTTATATGAACTTCTTTGAGGATTCTTCTCCTATGACATGCTTTGTATGCTTTAGCATGTAAGACCTTTTTCATCTTAGCATGAATTGTCTGTTTCCATATGAAGATCAACAACCGTGTGAGCTTCATTCATGTTAGCTCAACAAGTCTTCAAGGACAGGCTTTGACAAATAAAGATTTAGTTAGAAATTCTTCTGAAATTTCTTAAGCCTTCTGCTGGTTGAATCTTTTTGACTGAAGTCTTCTGCTTCAGCATTTATTAATGTGTTCAGATAGACTAAGCACCTGTAGGTTAGATAAATTTCTATTTTTGGTACCCATGGTTAAATGGGTCCTGCCAGGTTAGCTTTCAAAATCCCTGTTCCTTATATATTTGAAATTTCATCATATTGATCATTAACAATCATATTCATGCATGTATCCAATTTAGATATGACATTTTAGATGCATGATGATGAGTGTGTATAAGATCAATTAATTTAAGAAAGCACTCTTTTTCTTTGATGTTTTTATCATTTGCTTAGTTATGCTTACATAGTTTAAATGTTCACAAAGTGAAAATCAACTCTATCACTCATTTGTATCTGTTTGATTCATGGAGGTGATCAATTTCTATGAATCTTCAAGATACTCTTGTAGAACTGATCATACTCTATGTGTTATCAAAAACTTGAAACATAGGTTTGTACATACATACTAACCCATCATCAAAGATTACTCCACTTAAGAATAATTAAACCCTTGTATGCTTATGACCTATTTCAAACTTCTTTCAAGACATTATCTTCAACCTAAAACTTGGATGGAGAGAAAGTTTGTTAGCATTTTAGTTTCCAACTTCAGTGTACTTTATCTCTTCTCATTTTTAGGTAGAGTATGGTCTCTTGATAGAATACTATTATAGTGCATAAGGTGGTGCAACATGATGTACACATTTATACTGATGAGGAACTGTACCTTTACATTTTCAATTTCTTGACAGTCATTTATCTTGATATACTGAGGTTAGGCATTGATGTGCATACTTTTTCCTTTACTTCTGATAGCTTGTTGCTCCAGTTTTTCTTTGATAAATCAGTCATAGTCTTAAAGATGTAGGCTTAGAGAATCTTAACATCATTAGTTCTTTGACAACCTTGAGTCCTCAAGGTTCACATCCAGTTTTTGGTTGGCCAAATATAGATTTGAGAGATTCTTCTTTCTTCTCTAAATGAGTACTTCTTAGCACATGTGGCCTTTTCATCTTTCAGTCTGGTGGATGCTTGACTCTTTGCTGTTGATGCCTCTTGAGCTCCCATATTTGCTCTTCAGACTACAAGATTGATTGTGGACACGGATTGGTAGTGTTGCTATAGCATTTAAGAACATGGACCAATCTGTGCAGCTTTAGGTGTATATACACATTTACCTGTACACAATATTTCCAACTTGTGAGCTCATCTGCATTTACAAGTGACGTACTACTAAACAATATTTAGAATAACGTTTGTGCCTAGGATCAGACTCAAAGCGATTAGCTTTTGAATATAGCATGAGAACCTACTCTGATACCAATTGTTAGTTCCCAGTAGGCACACAATAGTTCTAGAAGGGGAGGGGGTTGAATAGATCCTTTTTAATTTCAAATACTTTTCCAGTTTGTTTTGTATTGATAACGAATCAACATATGACAAATATCAGAATCTTTTCAAGCACAACGGAATAAGTAAAAGATCACCTTCATTGATATACTCAATCATACATATATTGTTCTTAGAATTAGTTAAGTGGTAAGAAGTTAATACATACATAGTAGTTATAGTAGTTAAGTGCATAATGTAAATGACATTAAGTAAATGGCATAATGGATTTTAAGTTGTTCAGAGACTCAAGCTCCTAATCTACTCTTCTGCTTTAACTAGCAGGAGTTCCACTAAGGAAGGGCATCACCCTAAATCACTAAGATTCCTTCAAGGCCAGCAGCCTTGGAACTTCAGTTCACTAAGAACTCTTCAAACCCAGGGGGCTTGGAACTCCTCTAGTTCCCTAGGAATTCTTCAAGCCCAGAAGGTTTGGAACTTCATTTAGTCCCTCCGGACAAGGACCCCTCAGGCCCTCACTTCTTGTTGGTGTTGTTGTTGTTTATGCCTTACTGCTAAGATTTCTTTAAGCTTGAACATCTTCTGTACTTAGTAGCTTGGTGTGGTCCTCTTTGCATTCTGCTTCGAGTCTGGACCACATTTCTTTGGTGCAACTTATCTTCATTCTATTATGCTCATCTTCATCCGATGTCAGTTATGCACCATCACCATTTGATCTTGCTAAGTGTTTGAGCTTTTGGTAGACTTCGTTAGGCACTTAGCATTCCCTGAACCCTTCTTGAGTGGTTTGAAGACATGGTTCTACATCTATTCTGTTTCATCTCTTAGTTCATGGTGATTCGTAGAGTAGCTCTCTTGATCTTCTTTGTAATCTGCCACTTTTTTGAATGCTATCTTCTTGGCCTTCTTGGCTCTCAGCTTAGTTGCCATCTTCAGTGGCATTCTCATCGTTGTTGAGTGAAGCTTTTAGTCTATTTGATTCCTTCTTCAAAGCTGCTTCACTTCCACCTCTGTAGTCTCACTGTCATTGAGACTTGTTCTGTTTAGCTCTGGTGGAACTCGTAGAGTCAACACTATAGCATTCCAACAACTCAATAATTCTGCAACATTAACAACTTTTGGTCCTTGAAGCTCTAGCTTATTTATTCTCCTTCCCAATCTTCTCGTTGGGATATAGCCGTTGAAAGTTATTTGAATTGCTTCACAGATCTCGAGTTATTTAGTGCATACTGCAGATGTGACATGACATCCCCTTTTTCATCTTTCTGACAGTCCAGTCTACTGTTTCACCTACCCCATCAAAGATGTCACTTTGATGCCTCAGGCAGGTAGTCTTCTTTATTTCTCCTCTCTGACTTCTTAATTGGAACGTCGGGATCTGTCCTTCTGCATCAATGCTCTCAACTAGCTATGTTTGAATATCAGTTTTTAGATTGAACCGTTGCCAATGCTTCAATCTTTAGATGACCAAACTTTACGATTCTGATGCAGATGTTCTTTGACATGATCGTAGTGTCTTGTTGAATGTTTCTCATTGACTGGTTGAGACAACACTACAATCGTAAAGAGTGTTCATTGGATCTTCAATGTAGAACACTTCTTCCTTCATTTGTGCAGTGCTTCAATACTTCTATTTTCCTCGACTGATCTCAAGAACTGATAGCTTAACTCCTTGTTTTGGTCTCTTCTGAATAGCATGACACTTCAGATTTGTGGCATGCCCAGTTCACTTTCTCCTTGTGATCTCCCGTTCACTTATCATCAATGGACTGACCCATGCTTAATCACTTTAGCATTGTTCTTCAGAAGATGATCTTGTTTGGAAAACACTACCATCTTGGTTTCTTCCAAAATCTTTGTCTTCTATTCACTTGACAGCTACTGCTCTTGCTGACTTTCCTTAGCCAGTTACTTTGACTGAAGTCTTCTTCTGATCAACTTGTGGAAGACTTCATCTTGAATGGCTTTACAACTCAATCTGGATTGCTGATTGGGTTAGTGCTTAGATCTTTTGTTAGCTTGTTGGCCATTCGTTGAGTGCTCTCTAGTTTCCTTTAGGTGGATTTGTAACTTTTCAGCTCTAACCAGAGGCTTCATCCTTTGGATATTATGGGAGTGCTCATTTGTTAAGAATCGTGTTTACTCTAAGATTTTGTCTTGGCATTGTGAGCACCTTTGTTGAAGCCGTAGTTCTACACTCTATGATTTAGCTTTGGTTGTTCAGGCATTATGACTCCGAGATCAGATGTCAACACTCTATGTTCTCTATCCTTAAGCTTGTTGTCTACATCTGATCTGGTTCGACTACGATCTCTGCCTCTTATTTGATCAGTAGACTCTACGACTCCGAGTGTGGTCTACGATTCTTGACTTAGCTTCGGCAGATGCTCGTTCGACTCTTAGACAGGCTATCTCTATGATTATTAACATGACTTCCTCAACAGACTATAGCTTCGAGGAAGTTCTTCTTGACACACTACAATCCTTCCTCGTCTCTCCTGGCAGTCTACGAACTCCGAGATCTACTATCTTGCAGACTTTGCTTCTGCCTTGATAGCTCTTGAGTTTTCCATGACTTTCTTGGAAGACTACGATTTCTGGTGTAGTGCTTGACGATTAGACAAAATTATCTATTACATTATAAGATCAACCTAACAAGCTTCATCTTTCTAAATTTATAGTCCTTGTACATCATTTCTTTTTAAGGACTTTACAAAGCTATTTTGCTTATGTAGGATCAACCTAACACATTTGATCAATTCATTCTAAGTCCTTGTACATATGTTCCTATTATCTATCAAAGGAATTTACAGCTTTTCTTGATGCAAGAATACTTGCATATTCATTCATTTATATCATAATAAAATCATATACAAATAGGAATATCATTCACATGCTTATTCCTAACAAGATGGACTATGTTTTCCATACTACGATTAATAGAGCCCCGGATCGAGTCTTACTATCTGATTCAGTTCGAAGAATTGTCGTGGTACATGTTGGATCGTAGGACGATGTTTCATATCATAGAGGAAGTTTATAGAGAGGTTAGGTGACGTCTTAGTAAGTCTTGATAAGAAGAATAATAAGTAAGTGAATAACTATGAAGTAAGTAAGATGTAAATCCCACATAGTTAGAGATAATGGGATATGATGATGTAATCTTGAAACCTTACTGGTTCAAGTTGATGTAAATAACAGCAACTCTATCTTTTCTATTTTTCAAATCATGAATGAATAAAATATCAAATTTTATTAAAGATATTGTGTGTTGAGTGTTAATCTTAAACCATTTAAGATAAGTCTTGAATACTTAAGAAATTGAGAAAGAATTTAATAAGTGTATATCTTAAAAAGAAAGATGTCGTAAAGAAGATGTCAAACATGCCAGCAAGCCCAAGAGGGATCTACGAATAAAAATAATGAGGCCAATGTTAATCCAATTCAACAGTTGGTGACCTTACTGACGGGAGCACTTGTGAATCAACCGCAAGCTCAAGCTACAACATTCAAAGAATTCAAAGTGGTTGGACCTCTAGAGTTTTAAAGGTATAAATCTACTTGAAGCATAAACCTGGGTCATGGAAATGGAGAAAGTGTTTGACATTGCTAGGGTTAATGATGATCAAAAAGCTACTTTCACAAAGTTTGTGATGAAATCAGAAGCCAGTTACTAGTGGTAAGAAAATAGGATCAGAGGGGGACAACGAATCATACCGTGGGATAGATTCAAAGAGATGTTCTTCTAGATGTATTTCCATATAAGCTCGTGGAACCAGATGGAGGTTCAATTTTTTGAACTGAAGCAATGTATCATGTCAGTGCCAGAGTTTGTCGCAAAATTCAACGAGCTGACAAGGTTTACGCTATACTAGGTCAACACGGATGAGCATAAGGAGAGGAAGTTTAAACATGGACTAAAGCCCTGGTTGTATAATAAGGTCTCGATGTTCTAGCCAAATACATTTCTGGCAGTACTTGAGAAGGCAATCATCGCAGAAGGTGGAAGCGATGCCTTGACAAAATATAATCAAGAACAGAATAGGAGGAAAATGACAATGAAAGAATAGCTGGTGGTAGCAATAGCGGAAGAAACAACCATAAAAGGAAGTTGAACGAAAATTAAAATGCTGGTAGTCAGCAAGGAAACCAACAAAAGAGGAAGTTTGAAGCTTGTGCTATATGGGGGAAGAATCACACTGGCGTTGTGACGCCCCCAAAATTAGGTATACGTCACCCATCTTGGGTCGCCACTTACATGGTACATAAATTCAAATACAACTTACTAATATAAGCTGTAGGTACAATACGATAAAAAGCGTGAGTTTGAATACAAATATCGTCTACTAGATATTATACAAACTCAAACAAAAAGTCCTCATTACAATTATTATCACACTATTTCACGTAATAGTGAGGACTACTAATGCTATCTTCGGGACCATCACTCGTTTCCGACTCGTCCCCAAATATATTCTCATTTCATTTCGAAGAGAACGGTGAAAGAAAGGGTGAGCTCAACTAGCCCAAAGAAGAAATATTATGACTAAGATAATGCAAAATAAATTATCAATAGTCTTCAACAATGTTAAACTGATAAAATACAATAGACAACCAGTTTAACTGCAGCGGAATATGCAATCCATTAAAAGAGTCAAGTAGAAAATAAAATCTACTATCTTTTATGATTTAAAAGGTTTTTCATCACTGTTATAGCTGAGACTCAGCTTTAATAAATAATCCACATCATCGAATCACCCATACACTACGGCCAAAGATATTCTTTAGTATCACGACCATAATTATTCCTGCACTACGGGCCAAGAATAGTTGTGTATTCATTAATGGTCATGATCATGCCAACAACTGTCCATCAATGCACTACGTCCACTGAGGATTTTTACCACATCATTTGTAACATTACGGTCATGATTACACCGAATAATCCCCGGTCATAATCATACTAAGTCCATCCATGCCTACATGTGCCATGTAGATGACTTTAAAAAATATATAAACATGAGGATGATGACAATGATATAAGAATTCAATAAAACAAGTTCAAGAATTATTTTATCCAGGATTTATTAACGCCCAAATTGTCAACATGATCTCGCTTTGTAGAGTAAAATTCAAGAATGATCGGGAAGAATATTTCTATGAAAAGATACTGGATGAAACGCAAATATCAAGGATATTCTACTAATTTCATGGAGTATAGAAGTCAAAGTTTTAACCAACTGGGTATAATAAAGAATGGAATAACAAAAGAAATCACCATGCATGCAGATTCGTGATAGATAGGTTATTCCAACAGAATAATAATAACGGAACAAAGTCGGTGAAATTCACACCAAGCGGGATGTTCCAAATGTAATAGTAAAGATGGAACCGATCAGATTGTAAAACACATAGATAGGATATTCCAATGTAATGATAAAGACGGAACCAGTCGGTGTAAAACACATGCATGAGGATGTTCCAATGTAATAATAATAAAGAGCGGAACTGAAGTCCTGTAAAACACATGCATGTGATGTTCCAATGTAATAATAGAAGAATGTCACTAAGTATAGGGTAAATGGCAGATACAAAAGTTATTCCAACAGAATAATAAGCAATGGAATAACATAAGGATTTCACCAAGTATAGGGTATGCCACATATATGAGGTTATGTATAGGGTATGCCACTTTTTACAAAAGTTATTCCAAATGTAATAATAGTGAATGGAATAATGTAAGTTCTCTTCAAGAAGAAAGAATAACACCCTTACCGTAAAAAGAACCGAATATAAAAGTAGTGAAGTAGCGAGAATACTCTTCTTCTTTTTATAACTTTCTCTCTATAGCTTCTCTCTATAATTTCTCTCTCTAGAGTTTCAATGAATTCGTAAGAAAATAATGAAGGAATGAGCTTCTATTTATAGAAAATGGAATGCATAGTAACTAATCAATGAACGGTCAGATTGATTTACTTTAATCTGACGGTCCATATTTAAAGCAAAATCTTTTAAATAAAATATAATATATTCTATTTATATAAAAACATTTTACTATGCAAACACTATGCAAAACACTATGCAACACTATGCATAATAAAATATAATATATTTTATTTATAAAATAACTTTAATAAAGTATTCATTTTTTATAAAAAGATGTTTCATTTTATTACGTTAATAATACTGAATAAAACAAAAAGTCATTATCGCTATAATAATTCATTATAATAATGGAATCAAACCGAGTGACTTCTCACATAAGCATCAATAATCAATACTGGTATGCTGCTACTATGCAACCACATGTGACATCGTATTTTTACTATGAAAGTAGTTCAACAAGATCAACCAGTAAAACTTCCGCCGTTATTTCAATAAAATATTTTTGTCGTTTTCTCAATCCGACAATAATTACATTGCTAGGGTCCACCAATGATTGAGCCAGTTGTACGATATTCCCCGCTAAACCGAATATTCCCCCACCAATCGAATATAATATAACCACTTGCATACTTTTGCAAAATTTATAAATATTACCCACAACTATAACATTATATCAAATTATTCCATAATATTCAAAAATAATATTTATAGAAAATTCATCTTTATTTATAAAAGTTGGGGTCTTACAACCTCCCTTCTTATGAAATTTAGCCCTCGAAATTAGGGTACGACTGGTATGTTGAAGAGGTAAGGATACCTTGATTTCATTTGATTCTAACTCCCAAGTCATTTCCTCAACATCGTGGTTCCTCCACAAAACTTTGACTTGAGGTATAACCTTGGAGCGTAGAATATGTTCCTTCTTATCCAAAATTTGAACAAGAACCTCTTCATACGCCAAATCTTCCGCTATTTCGTCCCGGTTCTAACTCAATAATATGGTTCGCGTCTTTCACATATTTACGTAACATGGATATGTGAAAACGTTATGAACACGAGACATATTTGGCAGAAAGCGAGTCTATAGGCCACGATTCCTACTCGATCGAGGATTAAAATGGACCGATGAATCGAGGATTAAGTTTTCCTCTCTTTCCAAATCTTGTAACTCCTTTCCATGGAGCAACTCTTAACAACACATGATCTCCTATATCAAATTCCACGCCCTTTCGATGAAGATCAACATAACTCTTTTGTCGATTTTGTGAGGTTTTTATACATTGTCGGATCGTTTGAATCTTTTCGGTGAGTCATACGTATCAACTCCGGTCCCCAACAACGTTGCTTCACCCACCTCATCCCAAAGATCTTTCGAGAACGACACTTTCTTCCATACAACGCTTGAATGGAGCCATGCCAATACTTGCTTGATAACCTTGTTGTCAGAGGAAAACTCCACCAATGGTAAGAACTTGTCCCAACTCCCATTGAAATCAAGAACACGAGTCTTAATAGATCTTCAAGAGTTTGAATAGTCCTCTCCGATCGTCCGTCCGTCGAGGATAATATGCCGAAGCTAAATCGTAAGTCTGTGCCCATAGCTTTTTGCAAACTAACCCAAAATCATGAAGTGAATCTTGGGTCTCGATCAGAAACTATGGATACCGACATACCATGCGATCTTACAATCTCGTTTATGTACATACAAGCAAGACGTTCAAGTGTATAAGTTTTCGATTCCAGAAGAAATGAGCAGACTTGGTCAATCTATCAACAATGACCCAAATCGCATCAATGCCTTGAGAAACCTTAGGAAGACCCAGAACGAAATCCATGGTAATGTGCTCCCACTTCCATTCCGAATTTCAAGTGGTTGCAATGAACCTTTTGGTACTTGATGCTCGCTTTAACTCGTTGACAAGTTAGACGCCTTGAGATAAAAAAGCGCTATCTCTCTCTTCATATTGCTCCACCAAAATGTATGACAAATATCATGGTACATTTTGGTACTCGAGATGGATTGCAAATGGTGTGTTGTCAGGCGCCCATCATGATATTATACTTTAAATCGTGGTCGTTAGGAACACAAAGTCTGGAGTTGACTCAAGTATTCCTTCTTCATCGATTCTTGCTTCCCAAGATAGCACCTCTTGCACTTTCTTCCTCATACGCATCGGCTCCAAGGTCTCAGTAGCTTCGAGCGGCTTTTAACTTTATCGATTAAAGTCGGTTCTACTCAGATATTCGCTATCATCACGCGTCCCTCGAGTCTTTAACTCTATCTCCATCCTTTGCAAGTCACACAAAATGGGCCTTTGTGTTGACAATAACGCACTCGTATTTGCATACGATCTTCTACTCAATGCATCGCCTACCACGTTCGCTTTTCCAGGATGGTATTGGATGGTATGATCATAATCTTTCAGCAGATTCAAGCCAACGTCGTTGTCGCATGTTGAGTTCCTTTTGAGTGAAGAAATATTTAAGGCTTTTATGATCCAGTAAAGATCTCCACTTTCTCCCCATACAAGTAATGCCTCCAAATTTTAAGTGAAGACAACAAATTTGCTAACTCCGGATCATGAGTAGGATAATTCCTCTCATATTCTTTGAGTTGTCACGAGGCATAGGCTATAACTTTTCCATGTTGCATAAGAACACATCCTAACCCTTTGCTCAAGCATCATCAGAGATGACAAATCCCTCCGAGCAGGATGGTAATGTCGTAGCAGTCTTTGAAATAAGTCTCCTCTTGAGTTCTTGAAAACTCTTCTCACATTCTTCGCTTCCAACCGAACTTTGTATCTTTTCGAGTGAAGTCAATGGAGTAGCGATTCGAGAAAATCCTTCCACGAATCTCCGATAATAACCACTAAACCGAGAAAGCTACGCATTACTTGGTCATCGATTTAGGTTGTTCCCGACTTTGAATAGCTTCAATCTTTCTTTGGGTCAACAGATATTCCATGACTTGATACCATCGCGTGCCCAAGGAATGCTACTTCTTTAAGCCGTAACTCGCATTTCTTCAACTTGGCATAAAGCTTATATTCACGAAGCTTTTGGAGTGTCACCTCAAGTGTTGCTTCATGATCTTCACTACTTTTGGAATAAATAAGGATGTCATCAATAAAGACGACCACAAAGTGATCTAAATATTCCTTGAATACTCGGTTCATCATATCCATGAAGGCAAAGAGGAGCATTAGTCAATCCAAAGGACATGACTAGGAATTCATAATGCCCGCTTCGAGTTCAAAGCCGTCTTTGGAATGTCACGGTTCTAATCTTCAATTGGTGATATCCTAACGAAGATCAATCTTTGAAAAGAATTTGGCTCCTTGCAATGTTGGTCAAACAGTCATCAATACGTGGCAATGGATACCTATTTTTGATGGTGACATGATTCAACTCCCGATAATCAATACAAAGTCGCATACTCCCATCTTTCTTCTTCACGAATAGAACAGAGCACCCCAAGGAGAAGTACTAGGACGAATAAAGCCAATGTCTAACAATTCCTCGCGAGTTGGGTCTTTAACTCCACGAAGTTCAATAGAGCCATTCGATATGGGGCTTTGGAAATAGGTTTTGTACCGTGTTCAAGGTCGATACAAAATTCAATTTCACGCCTTCAGGGGTAGGCCAGGAAGTTCTTGGGAATACGTCAGAAATTTATTAACAATAGAAATATCGCTCAAACTCGACGTATTTTTGTTTAAATCGTGACATGAGCTAAGAAAGCTTGACATCCATTTTTTTAGTAAACGAATAGCTTTATGGCTTGAGATGACCGTGATTAATTTTAATGGTTTGGTCGTTTGAATTCGCATAATAGGTTGATTAGGAATATGAAAACTAACAACCTTACGAAAACAATCAATTTTTTACATGATAAGTAGTTAACCAATCAATCCCTAGAATCACGTCAAATGCAAGTATTTTAATGAAATAAGATCGACAGTAATGTGAGGGTACCGATTTGAACCAAACAAGACTTATAAACAGTGGATGTAATGAAGGTTTCTCCCAACGGAGTTTCCACAGATAAGTCAAAGTCTAATTTCTCCATGATCAAATTTAATCGATGAGCGCAAGTAGGAGAAATAAAAGAATGGGTAGAACCGAAGATCAAATAAAGTGTAGACTTCATTAGAGTTTATGATAAGCTTACCCGTGATGACCTCATTCGGGTTCCTTGCTCTCTGGGAGGTCACAACAAACGCCTCCCTTGCACTAAGGTTTTGACTTTTTCCGGACTACCTTTGGTGCCTCCATCCTAGTTGAATTTGTCTTGAGAACGACAAAATCGAGCTAAGTGACCTTCTCTTCCACAATTATAACATGTTTTGGAGATGGCATGGCGCGATTCAGATCGATGTGTCCCTCTTCTCCGCATTTGAAGCATATGATAGGTGGTCTTTCTCCTTCCTTAACAACGGGTGCTGGTGCTGACGTCTTTCCATCATTGTTGAATCTCCGCTTTCTTGAAATGTCCATTCTTATTGTTTTGGCCTCGATTACCACCAAGTGGTTACTATATCGCCCGTTGATTCCTCCACGCTTGTTGTCACCGCTTCGATGACTACTCTCATTTGGTATTATAACTTTGCTTACCGCTTTCTCTTTAGTCAGGCGTTGACTCATTATCGCGCTCCACTAATCGAGCCCTATTTACAACATCTGAATACAAACACGCTTTATGAGAAATAAGATGTCGACGTATCTCCGACTTCAAACCTCTTAAAAACATTTGCGCCATTCTCTCTTCATTATCCACCAAGTGGGATTTAAACCGTGATAACTCCGCAAATTTTGCCTCAGATCATGCGACACTGGCCATATTGTTTTGTTCCAACTTGATAAACTCTACCTCCTTCATGTATGAATACTTTCGTGAAAGTATTTGTCGTTGAATGTACTCTGGAACTTCTCCCAAGATATCTTCAAGACAAAGAAGTTGAGTACGTTTTTACCGATTCCCACCAAGAATCGCCTCTCCGCAACATAAAGGCGGCAAAAGGAACCTTTGCTCCTCGGAGCATCCCAAGACATCAAATATCTTGGTAATCTGCTTTATCCATGCTTCCGCCGTAAGTGGTTTTAGCTCTCCCTTAAACTCCGGTGGTCCCAGCTCCTTGAATTGTTTAGCGGTGACCGCCGAGAGTTTTTCGTGTTTCCACCCCACGTTTTGGACAGAGTCGCTCTCATCATTGTTGCATAAATTGCATAAAGCCTCTGAACATTTGATCATTCATCATTTGGTCAGTGTTGTTGTTTGCATGAGGATTGTCACCTTCCTGATGCACATTATCTTGATTATTGATATGTCTGAATCAACGATCGCCTGTGCTCCATTGCTATTCTCAACATTCTCAGATGTCATTTTCAGATACTGCCACAAAACAAAAGATTAATTGACATGTAACAATTATCTTTATATTCTGACCGACCAATAAAATAGCACATAAACTTAGGTAGGTCATACTAGGGAAGGTATTCCCCGTCTCTCCCCTCCTAGTACTTTTCTCACATCTTAGCCAGGGATCATATCCCTTAGCTCTGATACCAACTGTGACGCCCCCAAAATTAGGTATACGTCACCCATCTTGGGTCGCCACTTACATGGTACATAAATTCAAATACAACTTACTAATATAACTGTCGTGTACAATACGACAAAAACTGTGAGTTTGAATACAAATATCGTCTACTAGATATTATACAAACTCAAACAAAAAGTCCTCATTACAATTATTATCACACTATTTCACAGAATAGTGAGGACTACTAATGCTATCTTCAGGACCATCACTCGTTTCCCCGACTCGTCCCAGCTATATTCTCATTTCAAGAGAACAAAGGAAAGAAAGGGTGAGCTCAACTAGCCCAAGAAGAAATATTATGACTAAGATAATGCAAAATAAATTATCAATAGTCTTCAACAATGTTAAACCGATAAAATACAATAATATAAACCAAGTTTAATCTGCAATGAATATGCAATCCATTAAAAGAGTCAAGTAGAAAATAAAATCTACTATCTTTTATGATTAAAAGGTTTTTCATCATCGTTATAGTGAGACTCACTTTAATAAATAATCCACATCATCGAATCACCCATACACTACTACCAAAGATATTCTTTAGTATCACGACCATAATTATTCCCGCTTTTCTACGCCAAGAATAGTTGTGTATTCATTAATGGTCATGATCATGCCAACAATCGTCCATCAATGCACTACGTCCATCGAGGATTTTTACCACATCATTTGTAACATTTACGGCCATGATTACAATCAATAATCCTCGGTCATAATCATACCAAGTCCATCCATGCCCCTATGTGCCATGTAGATGACTTTAAAAAATATATAAACATGAGGATGATGACAATGATATAAGAATTCAATAAAACAAGTTCAAGAATTATTTTATCCAGATTTATTAACGTCCAAATTGTCAACATGACATCGCTTTGTAGAGTAAAATTCAAGAATGATCGGAAGAATATTTCTATGAAAAGATCTTTGGATGAAACGCAAATATCAAGGATATTCTACTAATTTCATGGAGTATAGAAGTCAAAGTTTTAACTAACTGGGTATAATAAAGAATGGAATAACAAAAGAAATCACCATGCATGCGCAGTACTTTAGATAGATAGGTTATTCCAATGTAATAATAATAACGGAACGTGTCGTCGTGAAATTCACACACCGACGGGATGTTCCAACAGAATAGTAAAGATGGAACCGGATCCGATCCGGTGTAAAACACATAGATAGGATATTCCAATGTAATGATAAAAGGCGGAACCAGTCCTGTAAAACACATGCATGTGATGTTCCAATGTAATAATAATAAAGAGCGGAACTGTGTCAGGTGTAAAACACATGCATGTGATGTTCCAATGTAATAATAGAAGAATGTCACTAAGTATAGGGTAAACGGCGTGATACAAAGTTATTCCAATGTAATAATAAGCAATGGAATAACATAAGGATTTCACCAAGTATAGGGTATGCCACATATACAAAGTTATGTATAGGGTATGCCACTTTTACAAAGTTATTCCAATGAATAATAGTGAATGGAATAATGAAGTTCTCTTCAAGAAGAAAGAATAACACCCCTTACCGTAAAAAGAACTGAATATAAAAGTAGTGAAGTAGCAGAATACTCTTCTTCTTTTTTATAACTTTCTCTATAGCTTCTCTCTATAATTTCTCTCTAGAGTTTCAATGAATTGTAAGAAAATAATGAAGGAATGAGCTTCTATTTATAGAAAAATGGAATGCATAGTAATTAATCCATGAACGGTCCAGATTGATTTACTTTAATCTGACTATCCATATTTAAAGCAAAATCTTTTAAATAAAATATAATATATTCTATTTATATAAAAACATTTACTACTATGCAAACACTATGCAAAAACACTATGCAACACTATGCATAATAAAATATAATATATTTTATTTATAAAATAACTTTAATAAAGTATTCTCATTTTATATAAAAGATGTTTCGCTTTTATTACGTTAATAATATGAATAAAACAAAAAGTCATTATCGCTATAATAATTCATGACAATAATGGAATCAAACTGAGTGACTTCTCACATAAGCATCAATAATCAATCACAGGTGCTACTATGCAACCACATGTACATCGTACTTTTACTACCGAAAGTAGTTCAACAGTATCAACAGTAAAACTTCCGCCGTTATTTCAATAAAATATTTTTGTCGTTTTCTCAATCCGACAATAATTCTGTTGTGGGGTCCACCAATGATTGAGCCGTTGTACGAATATTCCCTGCTAAACCGAATATTCCCCGACCAATCGAATATAATATAACCACTTGCATACTTTGCAAAATTTATAAATATTACCCACAACTATAACATTATATCAAATTATTCCATAATATTCAAAAATAATATTTATAGAAAATTCATCTTTATTTATAAAAGCTGGGGTCTTACAACCTCCCCTTCTTATGAAATTTCGCCCTCGAAATTAGGGTACGTACCTGGTATGTTGAAGAGGTAAGGATACCTTGATTTCATTTCAGATTCTAACTCCCAAGTCATTTCCTCAACATCGTGGTTCCTCCACAAAACTTTGACTTGAGGTATAACCTCGAGCGTAGAATATGTTCCTTCTTATCCAAAATTTGAACAAGAACCTCTTCATACGCCAAATCTTCCGCTATTTCAATGGGTTCTAACTCAATAATATGGTTCGGGTCTTTCACATATTTACGTAACATGGATATGTGAAAAACGTTATGAACACGAGACATATTTGGCGGTAAAGCGAATTTATTGGGCAACAGTTCCTACTCGATCGAGGATTAAAATGGACCGATGAATCGAGGATTAAGTTTTCCTCTCTTTCCAAATCTTGTAACTCCTTTCCATGGAGCAACTCTTAACAACACATGATCTCCTATATCAAATTCCACGTCCTTTCGATGAAGATCAACATAACTCTTTTGTCGATTTTGTGAGGTTTTTATACATTGTCGGATCGTTTGAATCTTTTCAGTAGTCATACGTACCAACTCCGGTCCCAACAACGTTGCTTCACCCACCTCATCCCAAAGATACCGAGAACGACACTTTCTTCCATACAAGGCTTCGAATGGAGCCATGCCAATACTTGCTTGATAACTGTTGTTGTAGGAAAACTCCACCAATGGTAAGAACTTGTCCCAACTCCCATTGAAATCAAGAACACAGAGTCTTAATAGATCTTCAAGAGTTTGAATAGTCCTCTCCGATCGTCTCCGTCCGATCGAGGATAATATGCCGAAGCTAAATCGTGAAAGTGCGTGCCCATAGCTTTTTGCAAACTAACCCAAAATCATGAAGTGAATCTTGGGTCTCGATCGAAACTATGGATACTTGCAAGATACCATGCGCCTTACAATCTCGTTTATGTACATACAAGCAAGACGTTCAAGTGTATAAGTTTCTCGATTTCAGAAGAAATGAGCAGACTTGGTCAATCTATCAACAATGACCCAAATCGCATCAATGCCTTGAGAAACCTTAGGAAGACCAAAGAATCTAAATCCATGGTAATGTGCTCCCACTTCCATTCCGGAATTTCAAGTGGTTGCAATGAACCTTTTGGTACTTGATGCTCCGCTTTAACTCGTTGACAAGTTAGACGCCTTGAGATAAAAAAATATCTCTCTCTTCATATTGCTCCACCAAAATGTATGACAAATATCATGGTACATTTTGGTACTCCTGAGATGGATTGCAAATGGTGTGTTGTGCGCCTCCATCATGATATTATACTTTAAATCGTGGTCGTTAGGAACACAAAGTCCGGAGTTGACTCAAGTATTCCTTCTTCATCGATTCTTGCTTCCTAAGATAGCACCCCTCTTGCACTTTCTTCCTCATACGCATCACTCCGTGTGTCCGTAGCTTGAGCGGCTTTAACTTTATCGATTAAAGTCGGCTCTACTCAGATATTCGCTATCATCACATGCGTCCCCTCGAGTCTTTAACTCTATCTCCATCCTTTGCAAGTCACACAAAATGGGCCTTTGTGTTGACAATAACGCACTCGTACTTGCATACGATCTTCTACTCAACGCATCGCCTACCACGCTCTTTTCCGTGATGGTATTGGATGGTATGATCATAATCTTTCAGCAGTTCAAGCCAACGTCGTTGTCGCATGTTGAGTTCCTTTTGAGTGAAGAAATATTTAAGGCTTTTATGATCCGTAAAGATCTCCACTTTCTCCCCATACAAGTAATGCCTCCAAATTTTAAGTGCAAAGACAACAAATGCTAACTCCGGATCATGAGTAGGATAATTCCTCTCATATTCTTTGAGTTGTCATGAGGCATAAAGCTATAACTTTTCCATGTTGCATAAGAACACATCCTAACCCTTTGCTCAAGCATCACCGTAGATGACAAATCCTCCGAGCCGATGGTAATGTCGAGCAGTCTTTGAAATAAGTCTCCTCTTGAGTTCTTGAAAACTCTTCTCACATTCTTTCGCTCCAACCGAACTTTGTATCTTTTCGAGTCACCGAAGTCAATGGAGTAGCGATTCGAGAAAATCCTTCCACGAATCTCCGATAATAACCAAACTAAACCGAGAAAGCTACGTGATTTCTATCCATCGATTTAGGTTGTTCCCACTTTGAATAGCTTCAATCTTTCTTTGGGTCAACAGATATTCCATGACTTGATACCACGTGCCCAAGGAATGCTACTTCTTTAAGCCGTAACTCGCATTTCTTCAACTTGGCATAAAGCTTATATTCACGAAGCTTTTGGAGTGTCACCTCAAGTGTTGCTCATGATCTTCACGGCTTTTGGAATAAATAAGGATGTCATCAATAAAGACGACCACAAAGTGATCTAAATATTCCTTGAATACTTGGTTCATCATATCCATGAAGGCAAAGAGAGCATTAGTCAATCCAAAGGACATGACTAGGAATTCATAATGCCCGTCATCGAAGTTTCGAAAGCCGCCTTTGGAATGTCGTGGTTCTAATCTTCAATTGGTGATATCCTAACGAAGATCAATCTTTGAAAAGAATTTGGCTCCTTGCAATCGGGTCAAACAGTCATCAATACGTGGCAATGGATACCTATTTTTGATGGTGACATGATTCAACTCCCGATAATCAATACAAAGTCGCGATACTCCCATCTTTCTTCTTCACGAATAGAACAGAGCACCCCAAGGAGAAGTACTAGGACGAATAAAGCCAATGTCTAACAATTCCTGCGGTTGGGTCTTTAACTCCTCGAAGTTCAATAGGAGCCATTCGATATGGGGCTTTGGAAATAGGTTTTGTACCGTGTTCAAGGTCGATACAAAATTCAATTTCACGCCTGGGTAGGCGGGGAAGTTCTTCTGGGAATACGTCAGAAATTTATTAACAATAGAAATATCGCTCAAAACCGACGTATTTTTGTTTAAATCGTGATATGAGCTAAGAAAGCTTGACATCCATTTTTAATAAACGAATAGCTTTATGGCTTGAGATGACCGTGATTAATTTTAATGGTTTGGTCGTTTGAATTCGCATAATAGGTTGATTAGGAATATGAAAACTAACAACCTTACGAAAACAATCAATTTTTGCATGATAAGTAGTTAACCAATCAATCCCTAGAATCACGCCAAATGCAAGTATTTTTAATGAAATAAGATCGACGAGGTAATGTGAGGGTACCGATTTGAACCAAACAAGACTTATAAACAAAGTGGATGTAATGAAGGTTTCTCCCAATCTGAGTTTCCACAGATAAGTCAAAGTCTAATTTCTCCGGAGTCAAATTTAATCGATGAGCGCAAGTAGGAGAAATAAAAGAATGGGTAGAACCGGTATCAAATAAAGTATAGACTTCATTAGAGTTTATGATAAGCTTACCCGTGATGACCTCATTCGGGTTCCTTGCTCTCTGGGAGGTCACAACAAACGCTCTCCCTTGCACTACCGGTTTTGACTTTTCTGGAACGACCTTTGGTGCCTCCATCCTAGTTGAATTTGTCTTCGGTAAACGACAAAATCGAGCTAAGTGACCTTCTCTTCCACAAT
Organism: Panax quinquefolius; assembly: GCA_020205615.1. Lineage (NCBI taxonomy): Eukaryota > Viridiplantae > Streptophyta > Magnoliopsida > Apiales > Araliaceae > Panax > Panax quinquefolius. The sequence goes on from JAINUW010000805.1 coordinate 540,295, forward strand.
TATAACATGCTTTTGACGGCATGGCACAGTTCGGACTGATGTGTCCCTCTTCTCCGCATTTGAAGCATATGATAGGTGGTCTTTCTCCTTCCTTAACAACGGGTGCTGGTGCTGACGTCTTTCCATCATTGTTGAATCTCCGTTTCTTGAAATGTCCATTCTTATTGTTTTGGCCCTGATTACCACCGAAGTGGTTACCATATCTGGCCTGTTGATTCCCTCCACGCTGGTATTATAACTTTGCCGGCTGCTCTCTTTTAGTTGCGTTGACTCATTATCGCGCTCCACTAACTGAGCCCTATTTACAACATCTGAATACAAACACAGTTTATGAGAAATAAGATGTTGACGTATCTCCGACTTCAAACCTCTTAAAAACATTCGCGCCATTCTCTCTTCATTATCCACAAGTGGGGACGAAACCGTGATAACTCCGCAAATTTTGCCTCGTATTGCGACACGGCCATATTGTTTTGTTCCAACTTGATAAACTCTACCTCCTTCATGTGGCTTAATACTTTCAGAAAGTATTTGTCGTTGAATGACTCTCGAACTTCTCCCAAGATATCTTCAAGACAAAGAAGTCGAGTACGCTTTTACCGATTCCCACCAAGAATCTGCCTCTCCGCCGCAACATAAAGGTGGCAAAAGGAACCTTTGCTCCTCGGAGCATCCCAAGACATCAAATATCTTGGTAATCTGCTTTATCCATGCTTCCGCCGAAGTGGTTTTAGCTCTCCTTAAACTCCGGTGGTCCCAGCTCCTTGAATTGTTTAGCGGTGACCGCACCGAGAGTTTTCCGTGTTTCCACCCACGTTTTGGATGAGAGTCGCTCTACTTTCATTGTTGCATAAATCGCATAAAGCCTCCGAACATTTGATCATTCATCATTTGGTCGGTGTTGTTGTTTGCATGAGGATTGTCACCTTCTCGATGCACATTATCTTGATTATTGATATGTTCGAATCAACGATCGCTCGCGTGCTCCATTGCTATTCTCAACATTCTCGGATGTCATTTTCAGACATCGCCACAAAACAAAAGATTAATTGACATGTAACAATTATCTTTATATTCGACCGACCAATAAAATAGCACATAAACTTAGGTAGGTCATACTAGGGAAGGTATTCCCCGCCTCCCTCCTAATACTTTTCTCACATCTTAGCCAGTGGATCATATCCTTAGCTCGATATTAACCGTGACGCCCCCAAAATTAGGTATACATCACCCATCTTGGGTCGCCACTTACATGGTACATAAATTCAAATACAACTTACTAATATAACTGCCGTGTAAATACGACAAAATCGTGAGTTTGAATACAAATATCGCTCTACTAGATATTATACAAACTCAAACAAAAAGTCCTCATTACAATTATTATCACACTATTTCGCTGAATAGTGAGGACTACTAATGCTATCTTCAGGACCATCACTCGCTTCCCGACTCGTCCCGCCTATATTCTCATTTTCAAGAGAGAAACGGTGAAAGAAAGGGTGAGCTCAACTAGCCCAAGAAGAAATATTATGACTAAGATAATGCAAAATAAATTATCAATAGTCTTCAACAATGTTAAACCGATAAAATACAATAGACAACCAGTTTAAGCTCGCAATGAATACGCAATCCATTAAAAGAGTCAAGTAGAAAATAAAATCTACTATCTTTTATGATTTAAAAGGTTTTTCATCACTTCGTTATAAATTTGAGACTAGACTCACTTTAATAAATAATCCACATCATCGAATCACCCCCGCACTACTACCAAGGATATTCTTTAGTATCACGACCACAATTATTCCTCGCACTGGGCCAAGAATAGTTGTGTATTCATTAATGGTCATGATCATGCCAACAATCGTCCATCAATGCACTACTACTAATCGAGGATTTTTACCACATCATTTGTAACATTACGGCCATGATTACACCGAATAATCCTTGGTCATAATCATACCAAGTCCATCCATGCCCTACATGTGCCATGTAGATGACTTTTAAAAAATATATAAACATGAGGATGATGACAATGATATAAGAATTCAATAAAACAAGTTCAAGAATTATTTTATCCAGATTTATTAACGTCCAAATTGTCAACATGATCATCGCTTTGTAGAGTAAAATTCAAGAATGATCGGAAGAATATTTCTATGAAAAGATATCTTTGGATGAAACGCAAATATCAAGGATATTCTACTAATTTCATGGAGTATAGAAGTCAAAGTTTTAACCAACTGGGTATAATAACGAATGGAATAACAAAAGAAATCACCATGCATGCGGTGCTTAAGATAGACAAAGTTATTCCAACAGAATAATAATAACGGAACCGGTCGTGAAATTCACATCGACTGAGGATGTTCCAATGTAATAATAAAGATGGAACCGGATCCGTGTAAAACACACGATAGGATATTCCAACAGAATGATAAAGACGAAACCAGTCCGGTGTAAAACACATGATGCAGGATGTTCCAACAGTAATAATAATAAAGGCGGAACCGTGTCCTGTAAAACACATGTACAGGATGTTCCAATGTAATAATAGAAGAATGTCACCAAGTATAGGGTAAATCACGTATACAAAGTTATTCCAATGTAATAATAAGCAATGGAATAACATAAGGATTTCACCAAGTATAGGGTATGCCACATATACAAAGTTATGTATAGGGTATGCCACTTTTACAAAAGTTATTCCAATGTAAGAATAATAGTGAATGGAATAATGTAATTTCTCTTCAAGAAGAAAGAATAACACCTCTTACCGTAAAAGAACCTGAATATAAAAGTAGTGAAGTAGCGTAATACTCTTCTTCTTTCTATAACTTTTCTCTATAGCTTCTCTCTATAATTTCTCTCTCTAGAGTTTCAATGAATTAAATGCCGAAAATAATGAAGGAATGAGCTTCTATTTATAGGAAAATGGAATGCATAGTAACTAATCCATGAACGGTCCAGATTGATTTACTTTAATCCGACGGTCCATATTTAAAGCAAAATCTTTTAAATAAAATATAATATATTCTATTTATATAAAAACATTTTACTATGCAAACACTATGCAAAACACTATGCAAAACACTATGCAACACTATGCATAATAAAATATAATATATTTTATTTATAAAATAACTTTAATAAAGTATTCTGTTTTATATAAAAAGATGTTTCTGTTTTATTACGTTAATAATACGAATAAAACAAAAAGTCATTATCGCTATAATAATTCATGACAATAATGGAATCAAACTGAGTGACTTCTCACATAAGCATCAATAATCAATACCGTGTGCTACTATGCAACCACATGTATTACTGTACTTTTACTACCGAGTAGTTCAACAGTATCAACGGTAAAACTTCCGCCGTTATTTTAATAAAATATTTTTGTCGTTTTCTCAATCCGACAATAATTACATTAATAGGGTCCACCAATGATTGAGCCGTTGTACGAATATTCCCTGCTAAACCGAATATTCCCCGACCAATCGAATATAATATAACCACTTGCATACTTTGCAAAATTTATAAATATTACCCACAACTATAACATTATATCAAATTATTCCATAATATTCAAAAATAATATTTATAGAAAATTCATCTTTATTTATAAAAGCTGGGGTCTTACAGGCGTGTACCTGAAGGGTAAGTGAGTGTGTTTTAATTGTTGTCAGGAGGGACACATCATGCCAAATTGCCCTAATCTGAAGAAAGGAGCTTGTTTTACTAGTGGGTCAAAGGATCATCTGGCTCGTGATTACCCTAGGAAGACAATGAGAGGTGAAGGTGGAGGAAAGGGAACCAACAGTGGTGGTACATTAACTATCACTGGGCCAACGCCATCAAGCCAACCCACTGCTAAAACTTTCAACATGACCATGCTGGATGCTGTGCAGTCCAAGGATGTAGTGGCAAGTAGTATTCCGATCAACAATTTAAATGCATATGTATTATTTGATTGAAATGCTACATGATCGTTCATATCCGATGACTTTGCTAAGAAGCTAGATTTACATCAGGAAGAATTAGACTACCCTTTGAACATAGAAACTGCGAATAAGGAGGTAATTCCTGTTTGGTTTGTACACACGAACATTAGGGTGGTTATTAAGGGAAATGTGATTACCTTGGATCTAATTCCAATTAAACTTGGGGAATTTGATGTTATATTAGGGATGGATTGGTTATTCAATTATGGAGCGATAATTGATTGCCAAAAGAAGTGTGTAAACCTTATGACTCTGTCAAAGGTGGTGTTCTATGGCAGCAAGTCTTCTAGACAAGCAAGTTTTTTTATGATGATGCAAGCCTGGAAGTTGTCAAGGTAAGGTTATGTATGATATTTAGCCTACATAGTTGATACTCAGAGGAAGGGTGTGAAACTGGAGGAGATACCAGTCGTTCGGGATTTTGTTGATGTATTTCCAGATGATTTGCCAGGACTTCCGCCAGACAGAGAAATTGAGTTTGTAATTGACTGAGCACCAGGGACTGCTCCTATCTCAAAAGCTCGATACAGAATGGGTGCAGTAGAAATGAAGGAGCTGATGGTGCAGTTGCAAGAGTTGCTAGACAAGAAGTACATTTAGCAGAGCATGTCGCCGTGGGGAGCACAAATGTTATTTGTTAAGAAGAAAGATGGGTCAATGCTGCTATGTTTTGATTATAGAGAATTAAACAAAGTCACGATTAAAAGTAAATATCCGTTGCCCAGAATCGATGACTTGTTCGATCAGTTGAAAGGAGCTAGGTACTTGTCGAAAATAGATTTGAGGAGTGGGTACCATCAACTTAAAGTAAGAAAGGAGGATATACCAAAGACGAAATTCAAAACTCGATATGATTATTACGAGTTTCTGGTATTGTCTTTTGGTTTAACCAATGCCACCGTAACATTCATGAATTTCATAAACATGGTATTTAAACCATCCATGGATAAGTTTGTTGTGGTGTTCATCAACAACATTTTAGTGTGCTCCAAAACTCAAGAAGAGCATGTAGAACATTTACGTTTAACATTGGAGATGCTAAAAAAAGAAAAGTTGTACGCGAAGTTCTCCAAATGTGAATTTTGGTTAGAGCGTGTGAAATTTCTTGGACATGTAATTGACAAAGATGGGATATTAGTAGATCCATCAAAGGTTGAAGCTGTGATGAATTAGGAACAACCAAAGACACCGTCAAAGGTAAGTAGTTTCTTGGGATTAGCCAGTTATTATAGACATTTTATTCAAGACTTATCCAAAATCGTCGCTCCGTTGATGAATTTGATAAGGAAAGTTGTAAATTTCCTTTGAATGTAGAAGTGCGAAGAAGTTTTCAAGAATTGAAAAAGAAGTTAAGTATAACACTTTTGTTATTTTTGTAGGCATCGGTATTTTTATTTGTCCCTTTCCATTCTTCTATTTTGGTGTTCTCATTTTTAGATGAGTTTTGTTTGAAAAAATAAGTTTGAAAAGGTCAGATATGTATATGTCGATGATTTGACTGATATAGTCGCTAGTTGGTAATTTTTAAATGGTTATACCAATTCAACCGAGAAAAGGTTGGCATAATGACCCAATAATTTGACATTGTTTAACTGGTCTTGGAAATTGAGATTCGTTAAGGTCCGAGGGCTTGATTAAGCGGAGGGAAGGTGTTAGGCACCCCGACTTTTGTGATAACACGGTTACCGCCACTTTTCATTAACTTTTATTTGTAAATGTGTGTGTGTGTGTGAGTTAGGTTTATGTGAAATTGTTTGAAAGTAGTGTTATGCCTCGTTTGCACCTATATACAAAGGGTTTGACTTTTGTATAAAGGTTCAATTTTTAACAAGATATAGCAGTGATGTTTTAGAAAATAGGTTTTCAAACCCTTATGCTCAATAGTAATTGAGGCCTTTGATACTTCTATTTTACTATGTGTTCGACTTGATTGCTTTTATTTTCGAGATGTGAAGCATCTTCGAGAAAATAAGATACATAGCAGTGCAAAACTCTTTGTGGGCATGAGAGTCATCTAAGGATATTCAGACACCGTAAATATTTTACAAGCTGGCTGCAGTTGAGAAATGTCAATCTCGGGAACCGAATCTAGATTCAGAGACTGAATCTGTGATCACATGATTCCTAGGCTCACATGAAAGAGTAATATGTACAAAAGCTAGAAAAAGAACTAGATTTGAATAAATATAAACTATTCTAGCTTCGACGGTTCCAGTTTAAAAACATCTGAACTCGTCAAAGTTAGAAATAGCCAGATTTAGGCAAATGTAGCCCACATGCTGAAATATTAAATATCTACATTATGAAAGCAGTTAAAGCAGATATTTATATAAAAGAAATAAGTATTTATATATAAGTATATATATGGACGATCAACTGCCATGAAATAAACTCCAAGAAGGACTTTGTAATGTATATATATATATATATATATATATATATATATATATATATATAAGCTATTGTAGACACTCGAAATTATGCATTTATGTTACTAATCTTGTAGGAGGGCAAAATTATCTTCCAGAGATAACCTTGGAAGTCAAATCAGCTCAATCCCGAAGACAACATCGGGATACTCAATTTTTAATCTCGGAGACAACCCTGAGATATTAAGTTTCAATCCCGGAGACAACCTCGGGATGCTCGATTTCAACCTCGGAGACAACCCCGAGGGATGCAGTTCCAGTTCTGGAGATAACCCCGAAAAAGTCATTTTAAACCTTGGAGACAACCCCGAGGCACTCAGTTTCAACCTCGGAGACAACTTTGGGAGATCAAGACACCTCAGAGACAACCCTGAGGACATTCAGCATTCACAGCAGCCCAATCTCAGAGACAACCCTGAGCAACGACTACTACATCTATTCAAAAGCCAGAGATAACCCCGATGAGAGGCAAACTCGTCATTTTACCACCTCGATACTACATTCATGTTGTCTCAATAACATGTCAATCTACACTACATACAGAAGTGTCCCACAAGAATTATAGCTCAAATCCCGAGTGACTACTACACAAGAAAGCAAACCAGATAGAATTTGAAGACTTGAAGATCTGGTTATGGACCCAACTTCCTGGTTTCCTACAACCACTAATCCCATGTCCTTGTGTTGCTCTCGACAACAACATTTCAAAAAGGTACAACACGCCTTTATCGGATGCCCGGATTGAAAGTTATGAAGGTTCGAGCAAACAACAGACAACACGTTACCCGAGTGCACATACTTCGAGACGATAGGACTCGCAGAACCTGGGGCACCGTAGGCAGCCGCAGGTAGACCCGCAACTACGGCGGGTAGACCCGCGACTCCTTGGCCTATAAATATGAGCCTTTGGCAGCTCATTTAAAAAAAAGAGAAAATACTGTCCATTTCAGCCTGTAAACACTTCTAGAGTGCTCTAAACTGAGTGATTCTTCTTTCTAAACAATTGTAAGTTCGTGTTTTGCTACATACTAAAACTTAACTATTGGAAACCGAGTTTTCAGGTGTTTAAAGCTATTTGAAGTCTTCTTGGCAGCCCAATGTAATATATTTCAGATTTTTAAGCTTTTTATCTGTTCTGTATATATATCTACTTTCGTTGAGAGTCACGTTGTGTGCGTATGCCCAGATCGTCGATCCGTGGCTTTTTATTGCTTATATATATATATATATATTATCGTATCTTTTCATCAAACTCTATTTATTTGAGCCTGGATATCATATTCTGTGCATTTACTTCTTATATATATATAAATAATTTTATATATATATATATATATATATATATATATTTACATTTCTGTTAGGCTTGGAGATCACTTTGTGGCCATTTATCGCTTTTATATATATATATATATATATATAATTGTTTTATTTTCTTTCATAATGTAGATATTTAATCTTTCAGCCTGCGGGCTACATTTGCCTAAATCTGGCTATTTCTCACTTTGACTGGTTCATGGTGACTAAACTGGAACCGTTGAAGCTGGAATGGTTTAGAGTTACTCAAATTTAGCTCATTTTCTAGCTTTTTGTTCATATTGCTTTCACATGTGAGCCTAGGAATCATGTGATCACAGATTCAAATTCTGAATCAAGATTTGGTTCTCGTGATGGACATTTTCAGCTGCAGCCAGCTTGTAAATTATCTACGGTGTCTGAATTTCCTTAGATGACTTTTATGCCCACAAGGAGTTCGACACTGCTATGTATCTTATTTTCTCGAAGATTTCTCGCATCTCGAAAATACAAGCAATCAAGCCGAACACTTAATAAAATTGAAGTATTAAAGGCCTTAATTACTATTGAGCACAAGGGTTTGAAAAACCTGTTTTACAAAACTTCACTGATATATCTTGTTAAAAATGAACTTTTATACAAAAGTTAAACCCTTTGTATATACGTGCAAATGAGGCATAACACTACTTTCAAACAACTACACAGACCTAATTCACACACACACACACACACATTCATAGATAAAAGTTTTAATGAAAAGTGGCGGTAACCGTGTTATCACGGAAGTCGGGGGGTGCCTAACACCTTCCCTCCGCTTAATCAAGCCCCTAGACCCTAATGATTTTTGGTTTCTCAAACCAAGTAAATAGTGTCACATCACTAGGTCTTTATGCAAACCTTTTCTCGGTTGAGTTGGTGCAACCATTTAAAAATAACCAACTGGCGATTCTTACAATCAAATAGTCGACATATACATGTCAGACCTTTTCAAACTTGTTTTTTCAAACAAATCTAACCTAACATGAGAGCACCAAAAGACAAGAACAGAAAGGGACAAATAAAATTTTTGACATCGACAGGTAGCGACTCTGCTGGGGACACCAGTAAGAGGGCTTAAGCCGCTATTTAAACTTTTCAAAAACTTTTACCTGCTTATGTGTGGATGCTGCATTTACATTTGAATGAATGTGTACTGATGCTTTATTTACTACACTTAGTGCTTTGCACTATATTTGCCTGTGATATTAGTACTTTGCACATGTCTTCATTTCCATACGGTGAGACGGAATGTATATGAATGTATGTTGTTTGATTACTGGACTCGTCTTAAGACTAATTCCACGAGGCTATAGAATGGCACCACCTAGATTTGCCCTAGTTGAAAGATCAGATTAACTTCCCATCAAGTAAATTGCGTTTGGGGACCTTCATGCCAAAAAGTAGCGAGAGTAGTCTAAGATAGGTCAGCCTTTGATAAAAAAAATGCGGAGGGAAGTCTCTTCATACCTTCCCATTTTAAATACTTGTAATTTCATTTCCATGTCAATCTCAATGTAATGGAAAATATAACGGAATATGTGAACATTCATATCAAAACCTGTCACGCTATCCTGTCATTAAAATAGCTGACATCTATTTTGCAGGATAATGCTCCTAAAAAAATAGGCACATTACATAGCATATAACATTACCACGTTTCCCCATACTAAACTACATAAGTTTTTTTTGTAGGGAAACGATTGGTTTCATTACCCATTTAAAGTCCAAAAAGGAACTAAGCCTACAGCCAGACATGGCTACAAGTGGCCAACCTAATTCTACTCATGTCTCTCGCGAGGAGTTCGAAGGATTAAGCAATCAAATAACAGAGTTGGCTGTTCTGCTCAAAAAATTGCACAAATCAACTCAGGGTCCACAAATACCTATCCGCACAGAACCCTATGCTGATGGAGGAATCCAGGTTCCGCACAGAGAAGTTCCAGCACCTGAGTCTCAAATTGAGAAGATTAATAAGACCCCTGAAATCACTCATCTTAAAGAAGATTAAGACATCAGTGATATTTGGAAGAAGGTTCTATAAATGAAAGAGACCATTCGGTCCATCAAAGGGATTGGAACACACGTGAGTGTTTAATATTCGGACCTTTACATCTTCCTCGGGGTTCATTATCTGGAGAAATTCAAGACTCCTAATTTTGAGAAATATGATGGATTGGGAGATCCTTACACCCACTTAAAAGTGTTCATTGGAGAGCTCGGATCCTATGCCGAGAATGAAAAGCTCAGAATGTAGCTATTTTAGAAAAGTCTGACTGGAGAAGCCAGAGCATGGTACACCAGATTGGATAACTCCAAAATTCACATCTGGGAGGAGTTAGCCTATTCTTTCCTCAATCAATATAGCTTTCAAACTCAGATGGCTCTAGATCGGTATCAAATTACCAAGGTCAAGAAGCAAGTTAATGAGTAATTCAGAGAGTACGCTTAATGATGGAGGCGTCTGGCTGCTCAAGTTATCCCATCTATGATTGAGTCTGAAATGGTGATGACCTTCATGGATATTGAAGAAGCTCCATTTTATGAGAGAGTCTTAGCTGGAATAGGAAAGCCATTCTCAGAAATGATTAAGCACGGAGAAATGGCAGAAAGAGGATTGAAGTTTGGAAAGATTCAAGACCTCATCGCGTTAAAAGCCGTAGCTGAGCATATCCAATCTGGAAGTTATGGGAACAACCCCTGGAGGGTCCATAAGAAGAAAGAAGATGATGTTTCCTTAATACTACAAGGATAAAAAGGAGATCAAAACTTACATATTCAAAGGAGAAACTGTGACGCCCCTAAATTCAGGTACTTAAAACCCGAATTCAGTGCTTCACGATACCATTTCTATGAGCGGAATAATACTAATAACAATAATATAAGTATTAAACTTAATTTACATATCAGAGTCTGAATCCAAGGTACGCGACCTTTAAACATTCATTACATGATACTTAATAGTTATCAAAGTCTTAATAAGGTTATACTATTACATAGAATACCATAAATCTTATTCTGTTTGTTTTCATTTTCCTTTGTTTCTACATGAGCCTTCTGGTTGTTCACACTTAGCTGAAAACATTTAATTTAAGCAAGGATGAGCATTTGAGTGCCCAACAAGTAATAACAAATATAAATATTAGCCGAAAGGATTAAATGTTTTCTTTGTACTACCCTTCTACAATAAATCAAAAGTTGTGAAGTAATCTGAACCGATAATAATAACATAACAACTCTATATCAAATTTTTGAAACTACGTAGTGAATATAAATAGGGTTAAGGTGACATACTATGAACATTGTTCTCAATTTTTGAAAAGGTCTAATAGAACTTCATCTGTAAACTATCATAACTTACGGGCATGGGGGGTGATCAGCCCGTTATTCCCTGTATTGATCAATACTATATGCAAGAATGATATTATCGTTCACTCTGTCCGCCTTGAGCGCATAAAAGTTTTCCCATAATCGGGATGTTCATACTTAGTCTGGAATCCGAACCAAAACAATTTTATTGGATAGAAAAAGGTTTTATCATATTCAACAACATTTCTAAATCTGTGTCTAGCTGGTCAAATATCTTAGACGACTCTTACTTCATGCATACATACTGGTATCATTAGATGTATAAATATATATATCAACATGTGATTAAATACAATGACTATCCAAGTGGGGACACTTGTATAACCATGTTTAGAAATTAACGAACATAATATATATCTAAATTATCATATACTAACATGTTGATAAGCAATGATCGGATATAGAATATATCACAATAGGGTTAATAATATAGCATACTAATAATATAATTTTGAAACTTCTTACTCATGTCCATTGCATAAAGAAAATGCAAAGGTAGGATACTTGCTCAATAATAATTGGAGTAAGTATAGGAAACTTGTCTGGTCTGCTACTTACACAACTTAGTTCTATCCTTAACTCAACAACTTATCATTCATAAGATTATTCTATTGATTAGAATAACATATCATAACACATCATACTATTATATACAGTCAACACATATCCTAATCACATTGTCACATAGTTATATCAGTCATTAAGACGCAAACAAACACTTATACAGTCAACCTATAAAGGTTTGGATCAATTTCGATAACATTTCGGTGTACCGACGGCATTATCAGAAAATTATCGAGTTTAAAACTCTAACCCGTACCTTAAACATTATTCTGGATAATTAAATATCAATCATAGGACTAATAATAATTTATAATTACTTATTATAATTTATAATAAATTTTCAAACACTGGAATCATTATCAAATGATTTAAATATCAAACAATTCTATTATCATTAATATTAAACTATTAATAAAACCATTGCTAAAATATTAAAGTTATTTATAATAACTTAGAATATTTTAAAGTATTAATATTACCCTTAAATAATTTTTAAAACATTTAAAATCATTTTTAAATAATTACCATTAATATTAAAATATTAATACACTATTTATCCAATATTAAGAGTCATTAATTATAACTTAAAATATTTTTAATTCATTTATATCCTTTTTTAAATGATTTTTAAATTAATAAAACTATTTTAAACTATTTATTTAATTTAATTATTAAATAAATTTAATATCATTAATATTAAATAAATATCATTAATATTAATTTATTAATGAAATTATCCTTTAAGTATTAAAAGTTATATTTTACAACTTAAAATATCTTTAAATAACTTATTATTATTTAAAATGATTCTTAATATAATAAAATCATTTTTAATCTATTTATTTAATTCATTTATTAAATAACTAAAATATCATCAAAATTAATTAATTAATGAAATTCATCATAAAATATTAAAAGTCATTAAAAATAACTTAAAATATTTTCTTATTCCATAATACAATTTTAAATGATTTTTCAAGAACTAAAATCCTTTTTAAATAATTTATTTAATATAATTATCAAATAAATTAAATACCTTTAATATTTCTAAAATATTAAATATTTGTGAAATATATCCAAAATAATTAAAATATAATTTTTGGAATTTAAAATAATTTTTAATAATTTATTATGTATTTTTAATAATTAAAAACTAATTTTCTATAACTATTTAGTGAAAATATAATTTTTATAAATAAACTATCGCTAAAGACCACCTATAGCGACAGAACCGTCGCTGTAGGTGTTCTTCGCGCTCTTCATGCAAACCCAGATCATCATGGCAGATATCAAGTGCCTTTCTTTGACCACAATTTATGATCAGATCATGATGTTTAAGAGCATGTTTTCCGGTCAGATCTTGTAGTACAAATGTAACACTACAAGACTCAACAAGAAACACGATCAAACAACATAACAAACAGTAGATACAAGCCTTCAAAGTGGTTGTTAGACCTGTTCATCATTTCTGGGTTTCCCAGAAATGAAGAACAGTTTGTGAGGCCTACTTTGGGCTTCCACAACTTACAGATCGTGTAAAAGTTTTGTGATCTGACAACCTCAATGTGTAGCCAGAATGTAGGACTATAGATCCATAACATAAAATCATCAAAACATCAATACAACAAGAAGATAGAAACTGGTCAACCCCTGTCAGAAATAAGGTGCAATGCTTTCGGAAATTCCTGTAAATGTAAAGCGTGACGGATGACCAACTTTGACCATCCATTAACTCTAGTGTGTTTGATATCTAGAGGTAATATTAGCATATATCGAAAGCTTACATAAAATACTACAACAAGGTTTCAACAACCTAACCAAGGCTAGGGTTTATACCTTCTTTGATCAATCTTTTCTTTAAGGCTACTGATTTGGCTAATGTGTTTCATGGGGCTAGTTTTGTGACTGACAAATGAAGAGAAATTCGTGGCTTTTGGTGAAATGAGCTCTTGGATAAGTGTTTGAGCAAAATGGGCTAACAAGTGACCTCTTTCTATCATCAATCTTATATATAACATGAAGTAATGCTCATGGTTGGTCATGCTTGTTGATTAAAGGCTATTACTAGACCACATGGCTATGTTGAGTTGGTTTACAAACTAAAGTTATGGCAACCTATACAAGTTATTTATTAAATAATGCAAGAAGGGCAATTTGGTCATTTGGTGTTTACTTTTAGTGGCAAAGTTGTCCATTCCTTTCTACCCTTTAGGGTTTGACCCTTAGGGTTTAACCCTTAGGGTTTAACCCTAAGGTTTCCAAAGATCTAAATCTAGAATTGTGTATTAGAGGCAAAATAGGAATCTTAGTTTCTAAAAATATGAATTAGGATTCCTTAATTGAATTAGGTTTCCTAATCACTTTAGACTTGTAAAGTAGACTTTATAAAGTACTAATCACCACAGGCTTGCTAAATTAGTAATTAGGGTTTTGATCTAGTAATTAGGATTTCTAAACATTAACTAGGGTTTACCTAATTAACATTAAACATGATAATGGTCATTAATTACATAACACATAACTTAACAAACATTACAGTCATATTTGACTCTGTACTATAGTTTATTAGTAATGGAAGGATTTTGTACGGTTCTACTATAACTGTTCCACACATTAACATTACACACATATAAGACATGTTTACATTACTGAAATAATATTATATTGTTATTCTCATTCCTTATTCAAAATCCAGACTTAGGGTTTTGAATTCATATCTGACATAACCTTCATAGATACAATTATTAATTAAGTTAAAATAATTAACCTAATTAATATAATAAATACATATCATAATATCCATATCATATATACAATAATCATATTTTCTTGGAAAATAAATAATAAATATTTTTATTACAACATAATTTTATTATAAGAATATAAGCTATAATGATCAATAAATCTAATAAGAAATTATTTACATCTAATAAATAATTTTATTTATCAGATATATACATATACTTTACTTTGCACATATTCCAACCCTTATATATATATATATATATATATATATATATATAAAATTAATCGCAAAATTTCTTATTGAAAATATTAGGTTATTACAGAAACTACTCCCCTTTTCAAACCCAATCTTTAAATCCTCCCTTGCCAAAGAGTGGAGAAATTAAACGCTCAAGAGTGTTCCCCCCTTTAGGGGATTCACTCGAAAACATTTTCAAACTTTTGACAGCTCAGAAGAAAATCACTCATCTCCTTCCACCAGCTAATCCCAATGGAAAGGGCTTCAATGCAAGCAAAAAGTGTGCTTACCATTCTGGAGCTCTAGACCGCGATACTCAAGATTATTGGGCCCTTAAGCATAAGATCCAGGACTTAATTGATAGTGGTGAGTTCGTGGTGACCAAGCTTGAGGAACCACATGTTCAAGACAACCCTCTCCCTCAACACAAGAAAGAGGAGGTTAACATGATCAATAGAGGCAATGGAGAGAGCTCCAAGTTCCTCAAATATGTGTGTGGTTCTTCCCAAACTAACTAGGATAATTCCGACAATTTGGATTATTCAGAGTTCTAGTTCATGATGGGATGGGAGTTAAAGTCTCTTGACAAATAAGTCAATAAACTGGCAGAACTGGTGATTCATCAACACCAAGTCACATGACAATTGCTCAGTTAGGAGCATGTTAGCCTCCTTTCTCTTGTCACAAATACTCCACCACTTACCCAAGAAAGTGAAACCATGGAAGAAAAGTTTGCAAGAAAATCAAAAGCTTAAGCCCGTTGGGACTTTTCCAACAAAAGGGAATTCACCTATTTAGGCCGACCGATGGAAGAAATATTGTAGATGCTGATCAATGAGGGAAAAATCACAGCACTGCTACCTCCAGTCAACCCACGCTCAAAGAGGTTTGATGCTACTGGAGTATGTCAATACCACTCTCATTCTCACGATTACATCACTAAGGAATGCTGGGCACTCCGCCATCTTATCCAAAATATGATTGTCAGCGATGACCTGTAAATGGCAGATGATGACACCATACCACTTGTGAGTGGACATATATTTCCTCCAATATCACAAGTATGGAAGGAAATCATAGCAGTTATATCCTCTAAGGGAGATGTGGTTGCAACACCACTTACAATTTAACCAAACAAACTTAAAGGAGTTGAAAACCCTTTGAAGGTGGTTGCACCAAAGCCAATCATATTGCCGTTTAGGCCATATCATCCTATCATTTGCCTTAAAAATGACCCATGGAACTATGAAGAGGCTAAAGGATCCACGTCTAACATAATTCCTATGGTATCTAAAGAAAATCCGTTGTATCTCCCTCAACGAGTGATGAAGCCAATCATGAGATCTAGGGAGAAAGTGCCCAATGAGAATATTGAAGAATTCCTCTGCAAGATGGGACACAATGAAGCCAAGGTGGTTCAAAGCTTGAAAGAAGTACCACAATAGATCTCTTTTCTGGACTTGGTTTTCTCTTCAGAAGATGACCGGAAGGTCTTACTAAAAATATTAGAAGAATGCCACTTGCAAAAGACAGTGGATGTTGAAAATTTTCATCATCTGGTTGATCACATCTTCAATAGTAATTTGATATCCTTCACTGATGATGACATACCTCCCAAAGGGACTTGTCATTACAAACTATTGCACATAGCAGTGTTGTCTTCCAAATATGTGGCCGGATGAGTGCTAATAGATGGAGGATAATCCCTAAACATCTGCCCCTATGCCACATTGGAAAAAATGAACATCAATCTCAACAGGATTCGAAGCAGCCATATAATCATCAAACCCTTTTATGGATCTCGGCGAAATGTTGTTGGAGAGATTGAATTACCAATGGAAATCGGCCCACATACATTCTACATATCCTTCAATGTGTTTAAAATCACTATAGGATATAATTTACTATTGGGAAGACCTTGGATTCAAATGGCGGGAGCCGTCCCATCCACTCTTCATCAGCAGCTCAAGTATATCATCAACGATGAATCGGGTCGATTGTCAATGCCGAGCGAGTTTCTCACATACAAAGTGATATACCTCTCATCAGTTTCAATGACGAAGTTGAGCCTGTCAGCTTCCAAGCCCTTGAAGTGAGCAACACTCACTATCAACCCATTGGGGCTTCCGCTTTGAAACCCATAGTTTTTATCGAAGTAATGTCGGCAACTCAAGAAATGATATCCTTGGGTTTCCAACCTAGACAAGGGTTAGGAAAGAATTAGAAAAGAATCAAATGCCCAATTCAAGTTCTCATCCAGACAGGGAAGGCTGGACTAGGCAACTCCCTTGGGTCCAATCACAGGAACCCGCACAAGCATACACCGGTTCCTTCATCTACAAGGTTGTTTCCTAAACCTACAGATGCTGATTTTATACGGCCTCTACCAAAAATTCCTGCCTCTGTGGTACGTATGTTGTTTCCTAAGTCGATACCAGTTAAAGGAAAAGAAGTCATTATTCCAGACCCAGACATGGAGGAAAGGAATCAAAGGCATAAACAAGACATTAAGAGGCAGTTATCGAAGATGTACTTCCTGGCACATACTAAGGGTATGAACAAAGATATCTTAGATGGCGATTGCTCAGATGTTATGGTCATCATTCACGAGAAGGAGGATGATAACAACCCCTTTATCACAGCTGTCCACTAGGACTTGACCCTCGGCAATTGGAGCAGCACTCCTTGTATTTGCCGAAAAGGGTAAAAAGGGCAGAAACTCCCTCTGTCCTGTAGATAGCAATAACTGCTTTCTTTTGTTACATAGTATTAGCAATTGTTTTTTTCATTTCACGCTAACACACTGTATGATTAAATAGTTTCATATATTAAGTGAAAGCATTTTTTTTCAGGACTATAAAGCTAGATATGTCTAAACTTGCTGATGAGGTGCCTATTCTTCACAAGGACTACAACTTTGATATGAAGTTAGACTTTGACTTGCTGGAGATTGAACAAGAGGACTATGAGATACCTCTGGAGAAAAAAGAATGTGTTGAAGATAAACCCAAGCCTAAACTTGATCAAACAACCTCTTTTAACCTCAGAACCCTAGAAAACCCCAAACAAATCCAGATTGGTACGAACCTTACTTTAAGACAAAAGAATGACATGGTTACTCTATTGACCCAATTCCAAGATGTGTTTGCATGGTCTCATGAAGACATGAACAGTTTGTCAACTAAAATTATCATTCATCACCTTCCCATCAAAGAGGGATTCAAGCCAGTTAGATAGAAACTCAGGCGATTAAAACCTAAATGGAGTTTGAAATTCAAAGAAGAAATTGTGAAACAATTTTGAGTTGGCATCATGATGGTATCAACATACCTTGAGTGGTTATCAGACATCGTCCCCGTGCCTAAACCCAAAGGGAAGGTGTGAGTTTGCGTGGATTATAGGGATCTGAACAAAGCTTGTCTCAAAGATAGCTTTCACGTACCATTCATCCGCATACGTATTGACCATGCAGCTCAGTGTGGCATGTACTCCTTTGCTAACTACCTTTCTGGGTACCATCAAATCATGGTTGCTTAAGAGGATCGTGAGAAAACTGCATTCATCACTTCTTGGGAACCTTTTGTTGTAGACGGTTGTCATTCGGCCTCATCAATGTCGGAGCTACCTATCAGTGAGCCATGATGGCTCCTTTCCACGATCTAATGCACAAAGAGATAGAAGTCTATCTGGATGACATCATTGTCAAGTCTCGAAGGGAAGAAGACCACATAGACCATCTCAAAAAGCTCTTCAACCAGTTGTATAAGTACAACTTGAAGCTAAACCGACCAAATACGCCTTTGGCGTCAAATCAGGTAAGTTGCTGGGATTCCTAGTAAGCCACAAAGGTATTGAGCTGGATCCTGTAAAAATTTAAGCCATCACGGAGGTGCCCATACCCCATATAGAGAGGGAAATACAGGGATTTCTAGGAAGAATCAATTTCATCAATTGATTAATTTCAACAATTCCATCATCAAGTTGTTAAGGAAGAAATCCTCCAAGATATGGAATGAAGAATGTCAAAAAGCCTTCCTTTCCATCAAATAGCAACTAGTCAAAGCTCTTGTTTTGGTACATCCCAAGGATGGTGTTACCCTATTTACGTACCTGTCAATCAATGACAATGCCATGGGCTACATGTTGGGACAGAAAGATGATATAGGCTAAGAAAGAGCTATCTATTACCTCAGCAAAAGATTCAGTATCAGTGAACACAAGTACACTCTGATTGAGAAAACTTGTTGTGCTTTAGTGTGGGCTTCCATGAGATTACAACATTATATCCATGGTCACACAACCCATCTCATATCCTGCATGGATCCTCTCAAGTACGTGTTCAGCAAACCCATGTTAAATTATCAATTGTCCAAATGGCAGTTGATCTTCCAACAATTTGACATCATCTACGTGACTCAAAAGTCTATCAAAGGTCAAGGAATTGCGGATCAACTGGCCTCCACACCTTCAGGGGATTTTAAACCTTTGGATACATATTTCCCCAATGAAGGGGTAATGACAATTTCGCAACACCATTAGTACTATAAACACAACCTATGGAGGATGTATTTTGATGGAGCAGTAAACATAGAAGGTTCTGGAGCTGGAGCAGTTCTAGTATCCATTTTGGGAGAGCAGTATCCCGTTGCCATCAAATTGTAGTTTGTCAACACCAGTAACATAGCTGAGTATGAAGGTTGTATCATGGTGTTGAAGCTAGCCCAATCCATGGGCGTTAAACGATTAACTGTCTTTGGAGATTCCAAACTGGTAATCACAAAAACCACTGGGGTCTATCACAACGAAGAATTACATTTGCTGCCTTGTCATCGACAATTTATATAGATGGCTTTGAAGTTTGAAGAAATATCTTTCCTCCACATTCCTCAGAATAGGAATGACTTTGCGGATGTACTAGCAACTTTGGCCACCCTAATCAACCTACTTGACAAGGAAGACATGCCAAATATCACATTTTCCCGTCAAAAGGCACCTACTTACGGGAAATACATTGGAGAAGAATCAGATGAGCTGCCTCCCATCTAACTCCATTGGTACCAAGATATCAAGGAGTATCTGCGAGATGGATCTACACCCGCTAAGGCTAGTAAAGCTGAAAGAAAGCGGATCCATAGAATGGCTATGAAATTCTATCTGAGCGGAGACGCACTCTACATAAGAGATGCAGGACTAGGCCTTCTTAGATGCCTAGAAAAAGACCAAGTTCAGAGAATCATGGATGAAATCCATGGTAGAGTATGCGACCCACACATGAGCGGCCCTCTACTTGTCAACAAGATCGTAAGAATAGGGCATTTCTGGCTCTCTCTCAAGGCTAACTATGATGATCACGTCAAGAGATGTTACCAATGCCAAATTCATGGGAATGCTATCCACGCCCCTCCAAGGAAGCTCCACAATATGAGTTCACCATGGCCCTTCTCAATATGGGGAATGGACATGATCAGGCCCATCAAGTCCAAAGCCAGTAATGTCCATCAGTTTATCTTTTCTATGATCGACTACTTCACCAAGTGGGTAGAAGCAGCCTCTTCCCCCAGGGTTACTAAAGAGGTGATCATTGGTTTCATGAGAAACAATGTCATTTGTCGATATGGATAACTATAGGTGATTATATCAGACAATGACAAAAACCTCAACAACCATATGATGGAGGAGTTATGCAGTAAATTCCACATCAAACATCCCAACTCCGTCATCTATCGTCCAAAGATGAATGGTGTTGTTGAAGCGACAAATAAGAATATCAAAAAGATCATGCAAAAGATGTCTGCCAATCACAAAGGATGGCCTAACATGTTGCCTCTGACTCCATTAGCCTACAGAATGTCAATGCGTACTTCAACTGGAGCAACCCCCTACTCATTAACCTATGGCATGGAACCAGTGCTCCCTATAGAGGTGGAAATGGAATCCCTCAGAGTGTTGATAGACACTTAGCTGGATGAAGAGCAATCATTAAAAGATCAGTACCATAAATTATCTTTAATAGATGAAAGGTGGGCCTTAGCCATCTTCCATGGTCAGTTATACCAATAGAGGATTGCTCAATCCTACAACAAGAAAGTCTGGCTACGGTAATTCAAAGAGCGTGACTTGGTCTTGAAGAAGGTTCTTGACACCTATGATCAATTTAAAGGAAAATTCACCCCAAACTAGGAAGGCCCATTTGTTGTCAAGGAGGTATTGATAGGAGGAGCCCTCAAATTATAAAAGATGAATGGCGAGGAATTTCCCCAACTCATCAACTCGGACACTTTTAAACGATACTATGTCTGAAGTTACCTGCAAACTAACATCCTGGTTCTGGATCATCAGATCCATCAATCAATGCAGGTTTTGAAAACCTTTCTCACTACATACAATCCTCACCACTTCAGTTTGTCCCACTAGGATAAAACCATTCACACTTTCAGTTTGTCCCGCTAGGGAAAAAACATTTCACAAATTCAGTTTGTTCCACTAGGGAAAAAACACTTCCTCATAACTTTAGTTTGTCCCATCAAAAATGAACTACACAAACCTGATATCCCCAATACACGGGAGTACGTAGGCAGCCATTTTTATAGTCTGGTCTAACTACAGAAAAAAACTCTTTACACCCTCTTTACCACCTACAACTTTCAACCTTTTCACGCTAGGTTGGAACTATGCAGACCTAATCTCCCCTCATTAATGGGAGTATGTAGCCAGCCATTCAAGGTGCGGTCTCACTCTAGACACTCAAAATTTTTTGCCTACCAGTTACTAACATTGTAGGAAGTGCAGAATCTTCTTTCAGAGATAACCCTGGAAGACAGCTTAGCTTAATCCTGGATACCATCGAAAGTTTAATTTTAACCCCGGAAAACACACTGGGAGTATCCATTCCCTATCTCGGAGATAACCCCGAGGATAACAGTGCAAATTCCAAAAATTCCACCGGAGAAGGCCGATTCATCTTGGAGATAACCCCGAGATTTTCAGTCTCAGTCCCAAAAACAACACTGAGAAAGATAATGTCAAACTTGGAGATAACACCACGGAGTGCAGTTGCAGTTCTGGAGACAACCCCGGAAATGCTTGTTTTAAATGCATGCAGAGAGCTTCAACCTCGGAACTCCCACCGAGGCACTCAATTCACAAACCCAAAGATAACCCCGGGAGGACAGGCACACCTCAGAGACAACCCTGGGGGCAATCAACACTTACAGTAGTCCAATCTCAGAGATAACCCTGATTAACGTTTTCTTTATCTGCCAAAACCGGAGATAACCTCGGTGAAGGGAAAAGTCATCAAATTGCCACCTCAACCCCATATGGCACCGTCTCAACAAACAACAATCAACATACATTTTACACAATAATGTCCAACAAGAACCAAGGAGTTACAATCCCGAGTGACTACTACACAAGGCAGCACACCGGATAGAATTTGAAGCTTGAAGAGATAAGACGTGGTTCCATCTTCCTGACTTCGTACAACCTCTAATCCCATGTCATGTCATAGCTCTTGATAACAGTAGTCTGAAACAGGTCTTATACACCTCAATCAGATGCTCAAATTAAAGTTCTGCAAGTTCGAGCGAACATCACGTTGCACGCATACACGTACATCGAGACGACGGAACCCGCAGAATCCGGGGCACCTCGAGAAGCCACAGGTGCACCTGGGGCTCCCAACTCTATAAATATAGAGCTTGGGGTGGCCATATTCAAGAGAAAAAAAGCGAGGAAACCTTGTCAAATTTGCTCTGTACAAAGCCTATATTGAGTGCTTTCTCATTTTAAACACTTGTTAGCTCATATATAACTATATTTTTACCGGCGGGAGCCGAGTGTTCATCCACTTAAAGTCATAGAAGTCTTCTTTGGCAGCCCACTATAAGACTTCTTAGACATTATAAAGCCTTTCTCTTCATCTCTACACACATTATTCTTCACATTGAGAGTCGTGATGTATGTGTATGCCCGGACTTCGGTCCGTGGTTTTCATTTGTCCGTAAATATATATATATGTATATATTTACATTTCTGTCAGGCCCAAAGTTTACTTTGTGGCCTTTTACTGCTTTATTTACATTTTGTCCCGCCTAGAGTTTACTTCGTGGTGGCCGATCGTTTTTACTGCTTTATTTACATTCCGTCCCGCCTTAAGTTTATTTCATGGCAGTTGATCGCATTTACTGCTTTATTTTCATTTTTGATCCCCCAAGGAGGTGCTTCATGCTGGTTGATCATGTATACACACACACACACACACACACACACACACATATATATATATATATATATATATATATATATTTGTATTTACATTTCTAATCCACCATGGAGGTGCTTCGTGGTGGTTGATCATGTCTATATATATATATATTTATTTATTGCTTTCATATATATATCTGCTTATTGCTTTTCATATAAACTGCAGAATCATGTGAGCCTAGGAATCATGTGATCACAGATTCAGTCTACTAAATTTAGATTCAGTTCCCGTGATGGACATTTTTAGGTGTAAGCAGCTTATAAATTATTCACGGTGTTTGAATTTCCTTAGATGGCTTTCATGCCCATGAGGAGTTCGGCACTGCTATATATTATTTTCTCGAAGATGCTTCGCATCTCAAAAATAAAAGCAATCAAGCCGAATATTTAATAATAAAACGGAAGTATGAAAAGGTCTTAATTACTATTGAGCACAGGGTTTGAAAAACCTCTTTTACAAAACCTCATTGCTATATCATGTTTAAAACTGAATTTTTCATACAAATTCAAACCCTTTATATATAGGTGTGAACGAGGCCTCGCACTACTTCCAAATAATAGTACATTGACCCACACACACACACACACATACATTCATATAACAGTTTCTTGAAAAGTGGCGGTCACCGTGGTAACACTGATGTCGGGGGGTGCCTAACACCTTCCCTCCGCATAATCAAGCCCTCGAACCTAAATGAATCTCGGTTTCACAACCCATTTAGTAGTGTCACATCACTGGGTCAATGTACAACTCTTTTCTCAGTTACGTTGGTGTAACCAGTTAAAAAAACCAACTGGCAACTCTTATAGTCAAATCGTCAACATATACATGTCGGACCTTTTTTACTTATTTTTTCAAACAAATCTCACATAACATGAGAACACGAAAGAACAAGAACATAAAAGGGACAAATAAAAACTCCTGACGTCGACAGGTGGCGACTCTGCTGGGGACACCAAAAAGAGGGCTTAAGCCGCTACTACAAGCTTTTCAAAACTGTTATATACTTGTGTGTGAATGTTGCATTTACATTTTGATGAATATGTATGTATTCATTTTACTTATTGTAATGCAATATATCTATTTGTGATATTAGTGCTTCGCACATGTCATCATTTTCATAAACGGTGAGACACATTGTATGTAAATGTATGTTGTGTGGTTCCTCCATCAGGAGGTTATCCTCTCGGTGTTTGATTATTGGACTCGTAGGAAGACAAATTCTAATGAGGCTCAAGAAGGCACCACCCAAACTCGCTCTAGTTGAAAGATCGAATTAACTTCCCGCCAAGTAAATTGCGATTATTTGGGAACCTTCATGCCAAAAAGCCGCGAGAGTAACCTAAGATAGGTAAGCCTCTAATAAACCAAATGCAGAGGAAAGTCTCTTCATGCTTTCCATTTTCAATTACTTGTAAAGACAATTACTTGTAATTTTATTCCATGTTCATCTATATGTAATGGAAAATATGAGGAATATTTGCACATACATAACATCCTATCAAATGACACCCGTTTTGCAGGATATATTCCTAAAATGGACACATTATGATATCATGTAAACATTCATACATTCCCTAAGAATAAAGGTTATGACACAAGTCATTCCTTCCATGACAGAATTAGAAATGGTTATGACCTTTATAGACATACAAGAAGCTCCTTTCTATGAAAGAGTTTTAGCTGGCACTGGCAAGCCATTTTCTGAAATGATCAAGCACGGAGAGATGGCTGAGATGGGATTGAAGTCGGGAAAGATTCAGGACCTAGCCACTATTAAAGGCAGTTGCTGAGCACATCCAATCTGGAACTTATGGAAACAACCCCCGAAGGGTCCATAAAAAGAAAGAGGAAGATGTTTCCTTGATACTATAAGGTCAAATAGGCAGTCAGAATATGCCTATCCTGAGGAGAAACTACTCCCCTTTGCAATCACAGTCTTCAAACCCTTCTTTGCCTAAAGTTGGAGAAGTCAAATGCCCCCGAATTTTCACACCATTAGGGGACTCACTCTGGAATATCCTTGCTCTTTTGACTATTCAGAAGAAAATTACACATCTTCTTCCACCAGCCAACTCGAATGCGAAGGGTTTTAATGCTACTCGGAAGTGTGCTTATCATAGCGGGGAAATGGGACATGACACTCAGAATTGTTGGGCCTTGAAACACAAGTTCCAGGACTTAGTTGACAATTGGGAGACTGTCGTGACTAAACCCGACCAACCTCATGTGCAAGACAATCCTCTTCCTCAACACAAAGAAGGAGATGTCAATATGATTAATTGGAGTAGTGGACAGAGTTCCAATTACATTGTTGAATCTTCCCCGACCAGCAAAGACGGTACTAACAGATGGGATTATGCGCAGTTCCAATTTATGATGGAGCGAAAGATTAAGGCTCTTTGCAAACAAGTAGATCAATTGGCAGAACTGGTGATTCATCAACACCAAGTCAAACGCCAATTAATCAGTCAGGAGCATACTAGTCTCCTTCCTTTTGTTATGAATATTCCATCCTCGCCTTCAGAAAGTGAAACATTGGAGGATAAAGTTGCGAAAAGGGCATGTGCCAAAGCCCGTCAGGATTTTGCCAACAAACGAGAATTTACATATCTTGGGCAACCTATGGAGGAGATATTTCAAATGTTGATCAATGAAGGAAGAATCACATCTCTTCTACCTCCAATCAATCCATGTGCTAGACAGTTTATTTCTGAGGGAGTATGCTAATATCACTCACACTCTCGCAGTCACGGCACAGAAGAATACTGGGCACTCCGCCACCTCATTCCAAATTTAATTGACAGCGGTGTCCTGCAAATGGTAGACGATGACACTTTGTTACTCGAGAGTGGGAACACATGTCCTACAAAATGGAAGTACAACATAGTAGTTTTCTCCTATGAGGATGATTTGGCTATCAGCCCACATATAATCCAAGCAATTCAACTCAAAGGAGCTGATAATCCTTTGAAAGTGGCTGCACCAGAGCCAATTAACTTACCTTGTAGACCACAATATCCTTTTGTCAGCCTACACAAAGTCCCATGGAATTATGGGCAGGCGGAAGGGTCTACTTCACATACTACTGCTGCAGTGTCGTAAGAGAATCCATTGTATCTTCCTCATCGGGTCATGATGCCCGCCATCAAATTAAATGGGAAAGTTCCTATGGAGAATATTGAAGAATTCCTCCGTACCATGGGCTATAATGAAACCAAAGTGGTTTTAAGCTTAAAAGAAGCTCCACAATAAATATCCATATTGGACTTAGTTTTCGCTTCTGAAGATCACAAGAAGGTATTACTAAGGGTCTTGGAAGAAGCCCATTTACCAAAATCAATGGATGTGGAAAAATTTCAACATCTAGTTGATCACATTTTCAATAAAAATGTGATATCTTTCACTGATGATGACATACCCGCTGAAGGGACCGGACATTACAAGCCGTTACACAGAGCAATTTTATCCTCCGGATACATGGTTGGGCGAGTCTTGATAGATGGAGGTTCATTTCTTAACATCTGTCCTTATGCTACCTTGGAGAAGATGAATATCAACCCCAAGAGGATCAAAAGCAGCCATACGATTATCAAAGCTTTTGATGGGTCCCGACGAAATGCCGTTGGAGTAATTGAATTACCAGTGGAGATTGGTCCACATACATTCAGTGTATCCTTTCATATGCTCAAAATAGCCACTGGATACAACCTGCTGTTAGGAAGACCATGGATTCATATGGCTGGAGCCGTCCCTTCGACCCTTCATCAACAACTCAAGTACATTATCAATAATAGCTTAGTTACTGTTAATACTGAGCCGAAATGTCTGGAATAAAGTGATATGCCACTATTCAGCTTCAATTCAGAAATTGAGTCGGTCAGTTTCCACACTCTGGAGGTGAGCAACACTCATTAGCATCCTATTGGGGCACCACCTCTCACACCCAAGATTTCTGCAGAGGTTATGTTGACCACTCAAGAAATGATGTCGTTGGGTCATTAACACTTTGTATGATTAAATAGTTTCATATATTAAGTGAAAGCATATTTTGTTTCAGGACTCTGAATTTAGATATGCCTGTACTTGCTGATGAGGCACCTTTTCTCCACAAGGACTGTAACTTTGAGGAAAAATTGGACTCAAACTTAATGGAAATATAAGAGGAAATTGAGATACCTCAGGAGATCAAGGAATGGGTCAGAGACAAACATAAACCTAATCTTGATCAAACCACTTTTTTTCAATCTCGGAACATTAGAAAACCCTAAGCTAATCCAGATTGGTTCAGACCTTACTCCAAACCAACGGAATGATAAGGTTGCGCTACTAACCCAATTCCAGGATGTGTTTGCATGGTCTCATGAAGATATGGTGGGTTTGTCCACTGACATTGTCCTTCACCGCCTTCCCATTAAAGAGGGATTCAAGCCAGTCAGGCAGAAGCTCAGGTGATTGAAACCTGAGTAGACTTTAAAGGTTAAAGAAAAAATTTATGAAATAATTTCAAGCGGGCATCATCATGGTGTGTACATACCCTGAATGGTTATCAAACATAGTTTCTGTGCCTAAACCAGGAGGAAAGGTGTGTGTTTGCGTGGATTACTAGGATCTGAACAAAGCTTGCCTTAAGGATAACTTTCCCATGCCATTTATCCACATTCTCATTGACAATATTGCTCAATACGACATGTACTCCTTTACGGATTACTTCACGGGGTATCATCAGATTATGGTTGCTAAGGAGGATCATGAGAAAATTACTTTCATCACGTTTTGGGGAACCTTTTGTTATAGACGGTTGTTATTTGGCATAATCAATTTCGGAGCAACCTATCAGCGAGCTATGATGCCTTATTTCCTCGACTTAATGCATAAACAGATAGAGATCTACGTGGATGAAATCATTGTCAAATCCTGAAGGGATGAAGACCACTTAGACCATCTAAGAAAGCTTTTCAATAGGTTGCGTAAGTACAACTTGATGTTGAATCCAGCCAAGTGCACCATTGGTGTTAAATCAGACAAGTTGCTAGGTTTCCTAGTCAGCCACAAAGGGATTGAGCTGGATCCCACCAAAATCCAGGCCATCAAGGAAATACCCGTTCCTCAGACAGAGAAGGTAATACGGGGATTTTTGGGAAGAATCAACTTCATTAGCAGGTTTATTTCTTAACTCACAGCATTCTGTGAGCCCATCTTCAAGCTGTTAAGGAAGAACTCCTCCATGAAATGGAATGATGATTGTCAGAAAGCCTTGCTTACAATCAAAGAGCACTTATTTAATGCTCCTATTTTGATACCTCCCAGGGATGATGTTCCCCTGTTCATGTACCTGTCCATTAATGACAATGCCATGGGCTGCATGCTGGGACAGAAAGGCGATAGAGGCCAAGAGCGAGCTATTTATTACCTCAGCAAAAGATTCAGCAACAATGAACACAAGTACACTCTGATTGAGAAGACTTGTTGTGCTTTAGCATGGGCTTCCATGAGGTTACAGCATTGCCTCCATGGTCACACAACCCATCTCATATCCCCCGTGGATCCTCTTAAATACGTGTTCAGTAAGACCATATTGAATTATTGGCTATCCCAATAGCAGTTGATTCTACAACAATTTGACATTGTTTACGTGACGCAAAAGTTCATTAAAGGACAAGGAAATGGGAATCAACTGGCCGCCACACCCGCAGGGGATTACAAACCCTTAGAAACATAATTCCCCGATGAAGTGGCCATGGAAATTCAGTAACACCATCAGTATGATGCATGCCATACGTGGAAAATGTATTTTGATGGAGCCGTTAACACAGAAGGTTTTGGAGCCGGAGCAGTTCTAGTATCCAATACGGGGAAGCAGTATCCCGTCGTTGTCAAATTGTAATTTGTCAGCACCAAAAATACAACTGAGTATGAAGGCTGTATCATGGGACTCAAACTTGCCCAATCAATGAGTGTCAAACGGCTAATTGTCTTTGGGGATTCGGAGTTGGTAATCAAACAAACCACGAGAATCTATCAAACCAAAGAGCTACATTTGTTGCCTTACCATTGACAAGTTCTACAGATGGCTTCGGAGTTCGAAGAAGTATACTTCCTCCACATTCCTCAGAATAGAAATGACTTTACGGATGCGCTAGCAAATTTGGCCACCTTGATTAACATACATGACAAGGAAAACATGTCAAGAATCCCATTTTCCCTACAAAAGGATCCAGCCTATGGGAATTATGTTGGAGAAGTATCGAATGAGCTACCTACCATCCAACACCCTTGGTATCAGTATATCAAGGAGTATCTGCGAGATGGATCTACACCCGCTGAGGCGAGCCTGACTGAAAAAAGGCGGATCCATCGATTGGCTATGAAATTTTACCTGGGCGGAGTTGCACTCTACAAAAGAGATGCATGATTAGGACTCCTTAGATGTCTAGACAAAGACCAAGCTCAGAGACTCATGGATGAAATCCATGGTGGAGTATGTGGTCCACACATGAGCGAACCCTTACTTGTTAAGAAAATCCTCAGAACATGGCATTATTAGCTTATGCTCAAAGCTGACTGTGATGATCACATCAAGAGGTGCTATCAATGCCAAATTCATGGGAATGCTATCCATGCCCCTCCCTGGGAACTCTACAATATGAGTTCGCCTTATCCCTTCTTAATGTGGGGAATGGATGTGATTGGGCCCATCAAGCCTAAAGCTAGTAATGGGCATCGGTTTATCTTCACCATGATCAACTACTTCACCAAGTGGGTAAAAGTAGTCTCCTTCCCCAGGGTTACCAAAGAAGTCATCATTGCTTTCATCATAAATAATGTCATTTGGCGATATGGACAACCAAAGGTAATTATGTTAAAAAATGCTAAGAACCTCGACAACAAAATGATGGAGGAGTTATGCAGTAAATTCAACATCAGACACCTTAACTCTGTCATCTACCATCCAAAGATGAATGGTGTTGTTGAAGCGGCTAATAAAAACATCAAGAAGATCATGCAGAAGATGTCCGCCAATCACAAAGAATGGCATGTAGAGACTAGGGGCAACACCCTACTCATTAGCCTATGGGATGGAAGCAGTGCTCCCCATAGAGGTGGAAATGGAATCCCTTAGAGTGTTGATGGACGCTCAGCTGGATGAAGACCAATGGGTACAACACAGATATCACCAATTGTCTCTAATAGATGAAAGGCGAATCGATGCTATCTTCCATGGTCAGTTATATCAACTAAGGATCGCCAGATCCTACAACATAAAAGTCTGGCTATGGCAGTTAAAACAACATGACTTAAATTTGAAGATCATTGACAACCAAGACTAATGTAAGGGAAAATTTTCTCCAAACTGGGAAGGCCCGTTTGTTGTCAAGGAGGTATTGACAGGAGGTGCTCTTAGACTACAAGAAATGGACGATGATGAATTTCCACAACTCATCAACTCAGACACCGTGAAATGGTACTATGTCTGAGGTTACCATTAAGCAAACATCCTGGTTTTGGATCATCAGATCACCAGTCATTCCGGTTTTCTAACCCTTTTTTACATACTCTTCTGCCCCTCAGGGAAACATACACTTCAAGCCAGCAGCCTGGTTTCACCTCATTTTCAAACCTTTCATACAATTTCGATTATCCCACCAGGGATTGAACCCTTCACATCTGCAGTTTATCCTAAACTTAGGATCAAACGTTTTCATACTTGCAGTTTTTCCTGAATTTAGGATCAAACTTTTTCACACATACAGTTTGTCCCAAACATGGGATAAAGCTTTCTGTCCCCCCGCAGTTTAGCCTGCACATGGCATTCAAACTTCTCTTCGGCTGTAAATCATCCTGAGGGGCGAACAACATCGACCTGATCTCCCCAATAACCGGGAGTACACAAGCAACCATATTCTATATGGCCCATTTGTAATAAAAAAAAAACAAAAAACAAACACATTTCTGCCCTTTCTCTACAAAAACAAAAAAAAAACAAAAACATTTATGCCCTTTCTCTACAAAAAAAAAAAAAAAACACTTCTACCCTTTCTCTACATAAACAAAAATAACAAAAACATTCCTACACAATTCAGCGTTGAACCTCTTACACCAGGTTCGAACTATGCAAACCTGATCTCCTCTTTAATAGGAGTACGTAGGCAGCCATTTATGGTTCGGTCTAACCCCCTACCAAAACAAAAATACTTGTCAACGGTACTTGGATCAAACTTCAATCCACCACATTTCATCGGCTTCAGACCAAAGGGATGGTACTACCTGACCTCTCCTCATAAATAAGAGATCCGCCGACCATCTAAGCTGCGGTTGTGCCTCAAAGAGTAACACCAATCCATAAGAGATGGAATTAACTAGGCTCCTCTTAAATAAAAGTACTGACGACCATCTATGGTGCGGTCAATTTCAGAAAGGGAAAGCCACACTCCTCTCCACATCTACATATAGAAACCAGTCCCAAGACACCAAAGATTGTAGGGATACACACATATCAATGATCCGTTCTGAAAGATCCTGCAATGTCTCAATGTCCACACATCAAGGATGAGTTCAGAATGCATCAAGATTACAAGCCCTGAAGAAACAGGCAAATATCAAGGAAGTATCAAGGTACAACTGAAAGGGAAGTGAATCAAAATATATTTCCCTGTCATATATAATACTGTTTGATATATACAATATGTGTTGTACATGACAAAATGGCTAAGCTAGTTTGTGCAGGACAATACAAGTCTATCTACAGATCTTTATGTATACGGACTATCAGATCTAACATAGAATCCCTCTCCGAAGAAGGAGGTAACGCTGCAAGCTCCTGCCCAATGGTATCTACACGAGCTAGCAGATCTGAGGCTAACTGCATGGTGGCATGATGCTCATCAATGTATGCACTCATATCGGCAAGGATGCCAGTTGTAAGGGATCTCACTGAAGTACTGTCTATGACGGCCACATCCCGCGCAAATAGGGGAATATCCTGCACTACAATCAATGCATCACTGGCTGATCTGGCCTCATCTCTCTCTAATAGAGTTGCGTCTCTCCCATCAAGAGTTGTTAATATCAAGGACCTAGCCTGATCTCTCTCAAAGGTCATCAGATGTAGACTTTGCTCTAGATACTGTGCTGAATGGTGAATCATAGTAGCACTCGTAGTGGGAGAATCCATCACAACTGTTGCCAACCCAGTAGACAAATCCTCATCGATGGGAATATAAGTCTCCTCCATAGGCTCCCCATCATCAAAATCAATCCCCTGCACTGTGGATACTACCATAGTCAATGTCGTCCTTGTCTCCATCCATGCGAAATACTCTATAGAATAACCCGGATGGCTGACGAAAAACTCAACTAGCTCACGCTGATCCCAACAGGCATACAACCTGGATCTATCCTCTGCTGATAAGTGGCAAGAAGCTAAACGCTGACTCAATGCCCCCTCAAAAGGATGGAAGTCCTGAAACTGGTCAAACTGTCACATCACGGCCAATGGGTGGTAAGTAATCATGCCCCTCAAACCAGCTAGAGGGAGATAATCCATGCCCGGAGCATGAGTGATGAAGTTGTAGGGTGAGCTGAGCCCTGTACATGGAAATATATCAAACGGATCTCTGATCCCTGCCAAGAAAACGGACCAAGATGCAGGATCTGTACACTCCACATGCTGAAAGAAGTACGCCATGGCTATTTCATGGGTGAAACAATATCCATACCATCTGAAAGTGGCAATCGGTCTCAAGTGTGACATAAACCACACGTACAACATAACCGAGCTACCTGTAAATACCCCTGTAGGGTAAATGCTGCAATATGTGGCTGACCTCAGTGTCTTTGTGATGAACATCGGTATAATGGTGTGACCCTCAGCGGTCCATAATGATTTTACTGACATTCCAGTATCCTTTTGGGATAATGTCCTAGAAATGGCTGCATATCTACGAAAATGGTAACCTCAAAATCCGGCCCCAAGACTCCATAAAAGTTATGGACAGGGAGCATTCCTAATCTTAAGTATGTTAAGTTAAGGGGTTGTCCAACTTATGTGAAAATGTTTCAAAGGATAAGCTTGGGACAAGATTTGACAAGTACAATTTGTGGGACATCCTAAAGTAAGTTTAGGGTATATGTTCTATAATCCTACTTAGCAAAAGATGTTTGTTGCGAAAACACGCCTTCTAAGATAAAGGTGTTTATTATTGAAGGGGCTAGTGGGAGGATAATAGATCTTGAAGAGTTCAAGAACCACAAAACACTATAAGTCAAATAAGAGGAACTATAGATGACCTATTGTACCACAAAAAGAATCGTAAATGCGGAATAGTACCTAAGATACCTAGGAGGTATGGATTCATCATGGATGATGATGATGAGGTACGATCATAGAAGATGATGATCCGAGTTATATCTGACGAGGTAAGAGTTTTAGTGTGTACAAAAAGAATTCGATTGGGAGCGTTATGACATTTCTAGTATTATATATTAATATACTACGGATAAGGAATAACATTCCAATGCTACAATCAGTAAAGATAAAGTTGTCTAAACATTCCTCCATGAATGGTTTGGAAAGAGTATCTTAATTGGGGATAAAATCTATATAGATAGATACAAGAGGATGCTCGACTTAACCCAAGGAACGTATATTCATTTGATGCTAAAGTCGTTTAGCATAGCAAACTCCAAGAGATGTCTCATGTGGATGAGCTATAGAGTGTATCTCTCTTAATA
Organism: Panax quinquefolius; assembly: GCA_020205615.1. NCBI lineage: Eukaryota > Viridiplantae > Streptophyta > Magnoliopsida > Apiales > Araliaceae > Panax > Panax quinquefolius. The sequence goes on from JAINUW010000805.1 coordinate 573,976, forward strand.
GTCCCCACAAACTCCTGAAAAGAGAGGTCGCATGAGTGACAATCATGTATGCAATGAAATGTACGAGACCTGATGTTGATCAGTCATATTATGGAGAAGTTCACTATGAGTCGGTGAAAACATCTTAAAGTGCTTAGCCGAGCACTAAGGATGTGATCATATTAATGGTGGGTCTAAATTAAAACTAGAGGGCTTAATGGACTCAAGTTTTTCAGATGAGACCAAGATGACGAAAAATCCACTTTAAGGTAAAAGCGTTATCTTGAATAAAGTGCAAAGTGAATTGGAAGGTTCCAATCGTGAAAGAGTTCTTTGGTTTAGTGATAAAGACAAAGTATATAGCTATAAATGAAGTCGCAAGTTGATTGTTTGGATTAAAAGTTCATTACTGTAACTAGGAATAGTTCCTAAGTCTCATCTTGGATCTAAACATGTGTTGTGGCACTTTCATTTGATTATTAGAATCATTGAAAGATGGGAAATCACTATAGAGATAGTGGACTCTCATGAACAACATTACATATCCATTAACTAAAGCTTATCCATCAGCAGGATAATCGTCACTTAGAGAAGAAGAGTATGAGATACCATGACGATTGACTTTAATGCAAGTGGGAGATTGAAAGTAGTATGCACACAAGCCAATCATGTTTGATGATAAAGCATATACTTTGCAACAATCTTATTCATTTATTAATAAAAAGTATTAATTTATTAAAGGCTTTTAATTATCTACATGATGCTGTTTAATAATATGTGATAAACCCATAGTTTTAAGCAATGCTTTTAGAATAATAATGATGATCATTCTAATGAGATCTAAATTCTTAGAAAGCTTAAAACTAAAATAATTCCCAATCATTGGATTACTAAATTGGGGATTAGTGAATCCGGATAGATTGGTACATACGTTGCTTGCTCATTGGATGAGGATGATGATCTCATGATCATTTGTGTGGAGACACTAAAGCAAGTATGTAGGTGCTTATTAGAGAATAAGTTCACTGAACGTGGCTCGCTAAAGAATACCTAATGGAGTTTTACTTGCCTGTCAATAGGAATTTCTATAGTGATAGTAGTACAAGTGATCCTTGGACTTGAGATCATCATAGTATCTTGTGTATGATGAGTTATATTTTGACTTATTCCTTATGACCCTTAGGGTATATCAAAGGGTATGCTTGGGTATAACAAGTTGTACATGGAGATAATATATGATCAATAAAGAATCTACCACTTCTAATAAAAGAAGAGAAATGTCCTATGTGATTCGATAAATGACAACCCAAGAGTCATTGGCGAATGAATGAAATTAGAAAGGAGTTTCTAATTTGCATTATTTGAGTTGTGCATTTAAGGATCGAAATACATATAATTAAATAAAATAAGACTTGTGATAATTCCATGTCTTATATTTAATTGGGACATTGTATGGTGGAAGGATTGAATTGTGCAGTAACTATTTACTCAAAGGTTCTTTTATGATTAATGTTGAAATCTATATTATACGGAAAGTCGTTGATCGTTAGGCGAACTTATCCCTATTGTAGAATAAATATTATTTAAATAAATTAATTATTTAATTTATTTATTTAAATAAGATTAGAATTGTTCTAATTGATTTATTCACAATAGGTTTAATATGGAGAACCTAAAGGGTCACACCATAAAAGGAAGAATAATTATTTAAGAAGTTAATGGCATAATCGTAATAATATGTTATGTATATTTAATTTAATCTATGGTGATAGAATAAATTAAATAGCTTAATATTATTATTTAATATTGTAGAAATATTAAATATAAATTAATAAGAGGAGTCTTATTAATATTATTATAATTATTATTATTATTTTAATTTCTAAAAGAGTTTAGGAATTAATTTAATATAAGTACTCTCATTTATTCCTAATTGGATTAGGAAGGAAAATTAGTTAAAGGAGTTTAATTAATTATCCCTAATAAGATTAGGGAGCCCTTTAATTAAAAGGGTTTAATTAAATAATACATTATTTTAATAGGGTTACTTGATATCTTTATAAGAGAGTCTTATATCGTGTATCAAAAATACGTTATATTTCCAATGGTTGGAGAGTGCGCTCTTTTCTATAGAGATAGAAAAACTAGGGTTTAGCCAACCACCCATCTTCTTGAATCCTTCTTCTTCCTTGGTGGATCACCTCAGAGGCCAAACACTTGGGTGGCTAACGTTGATCAAAGGAAGGAACCAAAACCGGTGGATTCAAGTTGAGCGAAAAGGATTGAAGATGAACTTGTACGAGGAAGCTCGGATCTTCAAAGGCACGTTTCTTATTCATCTTTTTTCGTTTAATTAATAATTGTGCATAAAGGGTGATCCGGGTATATGGTTTGTAAAAATTTTAAACTCGATTTTTACGTTCGCCGCTTTATTTTTGCAATTTGATTGCGTTCATAAATATTACAAACCCAATAAACGGTGGCATCAGAGCCAAACCTTTATGCGAATTATTAATTATTTTAATTTGATATGTATATTGATATGTGTTTAGAACAATTTAATTGGACATAATTTATTGTATAAAAAAAAATGGCCGAAATAAATTTGCAAAGTCTGTTGGAAATAAATTTCGGTAAATCTTTGGAATTTTCGTGGAAGCCTGTTAAGGTGATAATCTATTAATCATGTGATCTGTACTTTGCTATATATATATATATATATAGAATAACTTTTTCGTGATTCATGTGGAAGGGATATTCAAGGTGATATCACGTGGCCTATATGTATGATATAGGCATAAGCATTCTAAAGTCACCTAGAGAAGTTTTTTTTTTTTTTTTTTTAAAAAGCTACGGTTATTATATATATATATATATATATATATATATATAATAATTATATATATATATATATATAATATTCTTAATTATTTTATAATTAAAATAAAAAGTTTATTTTAATCTTAAAATAACTAAGTTTATTTTAATTTTAAAATTAAATTTCATGCTAACTAATTAGAGTTGGAATTGGATTTCATGATAACTAATTGGAGTTGAAATTGGATTTCATGTTTCCTTCGATAAAGGAGTTTATTTAGATATGAAATAAGATTTCATATTATTCAAAATAAAGGAGTTTATTTGTGAATAGGAAAGAGAATTCGTGTTTCCTTTAATAAAGGAGTTTTTTTTTACATGGAATTGGATTTCATAATTAATTAAAATAAAGGAGTTTATTTTAATTAAAGATTTTGATTAAAATAAAATAGTTTATTTTATTCAAAATAGGATAAATTAAAATAAAAGAGGTTTATTTTGATTTAAATTTGAATTAAAAATAAAAGAGTTTATTTTAATTCAAAATTAGATTTTATACTAACTAAATTTGTCCATTAAATGATATCAGTATATATATTGAATGTTTATTATTTATGAGATAAATGTTATTTATTGATGCATATGGTGATGTGTGTGATAATAAATGGGATTGATTATGGACAATTGACCAATATGATTGGATTTTATTTTAGTTGGATGCATGAATGTATGGGTTTTATTAAATGGGGTCTGCGTACCTCGTCTTCTTTAATTTTTTTCTTAATGTAAATTCTAACTCCCTCCTATGTACTTCCCCTTGACTGCTGATCAAGGTTTCTATTTATTTTAAATAGTTTTGTAATAGGAATAGTTAGAATTAATTTTGAAAAATTGGAGATCAAGGAGCAAGGAGCGCTTGAAGTCCCGTTTGTAATGGAGCCCAGGTTTAAATGTAATAGTTATATTTAAATATTATTTCTTGCACCCCTAGGGTTTGACCTTTTGGTTCACTTGGTGGCTCTAGTGAACCAAACTAGAATAAAAGTCCATAATCAATTCGGGTAGAATATAGTATTCTATATGTGCATGCTTATACTATATATATTATATATTATGCAAACATGCTTTGCATGTTTAAAAATATGACGCGTATTTTATATATATATGTGCATGTGCGCTAAACAAGATGAGACAAATTAATAACAAACCCCTCAATTTTTTATATTAAGTCCTAAGCGTTCAAAGATATTTGGAATATCGAACGTCGCCTTCTTGCATGATAAAATTAATAGAGTATTAAATATTTAATATGAGTTTGTTGTGTCACCACAAGGCAAATATTAAGTATTTAAGATGTTAATTTATCACATTTGATGCTTATAAAGAAAATTGAACAATATTATTTTGCTGTGTCACCACAAGGATAATATTTTTCTTTTTTGAATATATGGAGTGCTAGGTCGGACTTAACTTGGATAATTTTGATTCGGATGTGCCACAACTTGATCAGAATAATCTAAGAGGCAAATGAAAAGGAGTTGCATAGTTGATGTAATTGACAAAAGTTGTCTACCTATTTATTTATATATAGTTTGTTGTGTCACCACAAGGCTATATACATTTGAAATGGAATCCTTATTCTCACTAGCAAATCTTTAATTAGATTTTGTCGAACTATATAAGTGAGGGTAATATAGTTTGAAGAAAATAGTGGGAGATACCAATTTAAAACAAGACCTAATTTATTTTGGTAATTAATAAAAGAATGTATGTTAAAATGTTGTTAATTACAAATTCATTTACAGAATTTTACAATGTTTAAATTACTATCACTGCATAGCATATTAGATACTAATTTAATTGGACCGAATTAAACGGATTGGTTAAGGAAATTGAGAATAGTTCTCACGGCTAAAAAGCTATCTTATATCCTTAATATGCCTATCCCTACAATGGTTGTAGATAATGCCTCTGAGGAAGAGATTGCTACTTTTAGAAAGTGGCAAGATGATGCACAGTTGGCTCAATGCATCATGCTCGTATCCATGAGTAACAAGCTTCAGCGTCAGCCTGAAACTATGGATACTCCTACTATACCTCTGCACGTCAAGTAGTTGATGGTGAGGAAAGTAGGACTGATAGATATCAGATATCTAAGGAGCTCTTCCGATCTAGAATGATCGATGACCCTATAGTATAGATAAAAGTCCTTAATATAATCAATTTGATTGATCAATTAGGACAACGGGTTTTATCATGGATGGAGAGTTGAGCCAAGATTTGATCTTGCACTCACTCCGGACTCCTTTCTAATTGTTGTGAATTTTTCATATGAACAAGCTAGATATCAGCTTCGCTGATTTGCTTAACATGTTGAAAAATGTTGAGAGTCATTTTATAACCAAGAAAGACCATGTCTTACTGGTAGGGGCCAAAGGATCTTTTGAAAAAGAAGATTGATTTAAAGAAGGTAAACAGAAAGGCGTAAACAAAGGATAATAAGAACAAAAGCGATATGGATAGCAAAGGAGTTTGCTTCCACCGCTATAAGCCTTTGGACCTTTGGGCTAAAAGCGCAAGAAGCATCTTGCAGAGGCTAACCAAAGAAGCTTAGTGAAGTTTTGGTTACAAATACAAATTTGTTCATGATTTAAAATAATTTTTTCATTAAGTCAATGTTCTACTTAGGTATTGGACACCAAATTTGGTTATCATAAATATAGATTTATGAAAGGACCAAACAGAAGTAGAAAGCTAAACAAATATAAGTAATCCTTGGGAAATGAAGCAAAGGTTGCAACATTAGCCATAGAAACTTATAGTTTAGCGATTACTACTAGCAAATCTATTAAGTCAATAAGTTGTTATTGTATTCCGGTTCTCGTTGAAAACATTATTTCCATTTTATTGTTGGACAATGAAATCTTTGGTATTATATTTAAGAACAATTGTTGTTCTATTTATAATAATAATGTTTTGTATAGAACTGAAATATTACTTAATAGATTTTGTATACTTGACTTACGTGGAAAATTATTTTATAAATTGAACAAAATAATATAAGAAAAGGAGATGATCATTCAAAGAGTTGAATATATGTATTTGTTGAAATACAAGTGTGAATTATTTGAAAGGTTCAAAGAATTCAGAAATGAAACAAATTGGCAAAGTATTAAGATTCTTTGATTAGATCAAGGAATAAATACTTGTGCAATAAGTTTCTAGATCATCTCTAATGGTTTTCTCATAATGGACACATCCTGATACGCAATAATTGATTGATGTATCTGAATGAAAAATCATACCTTGTTGGACATGGTGCGGTCCATAATGATTTTACCGACATTCCAGTATCCTTCTGGGATAATGTCCTAGAAATGGCTGCATATCTACGAAAATGGTAACCTCAAAATCCGGCCCCAAGACTCCATAAAAGTTATGGATAGGGAGCATTCCTAATCTTAAGTATGTTAAGTTAAGGGGTTGTCCAACTTATGTGAAAATGTTTCAAAGGATAAGCTTGGGACAAGATTTGACAAGTACAATTTGTGGGACATCCTAAAGTAAGTTTAGGGTATATGTTTTACAATCCTACTTAGCAAAAGGTGTTTGTTGCGAAACACGCTGCCTTCTAAGATAAAGGTGTTTATTATTGAAGGGGCTAGTGGGAAGATAATAGATCTTGAAGAGTTCAAGAACCACAAAACACTATAAGTCAAATAAGAGGAACCTATAGATAGACCTATTGTACCACAACCGAATCGTAAATCTGGAATAGTACCTAAGATACCTAGGAGGTATGGATTCATCATAGATGATGATGATGAGGTACGCATCATAGAAGATGATGATCCAGAGTTATATACGATGAGGTAAGAGTTCTAGTGTGTACAAAAGGGTCAGTGGGAGCGTTATGACATTTCTAGTATTGTATATTGATATACTACGGATAAGGAATAACATGCCAATACTACAATCAGTAAAGATAAAGTTGTCTAAACATTCCTCCATGAATGGTTTGGGAAGAGTATCTTAATTGGGGATAAAATCTATATAGATAGATACAAGAGGATGCTCGACTTAACCCAAGGAACGTATATTCATTTGATGCTAAAGTCGTTTAGCATAGCAAACTCCAAGAGATGTCTCATGTCGATGAGCTATGGAGTGTATCTCTTAATAGTCCCCACAAACTCTTGAAAAGAGAGGTCGCATGAGTGACAATCATGTATGCAATGAAATGTACGAGACACGATGTTGATCGGTCATATTATGGAGAAGTTCACTATGAGTCGTTGAAAACATCTTAAAGTGCTTAACCTAAGCACTAAGGATGTGATCATATTCATGGTGGGTCTAAATTAAAACTAGAGGGCTTAACAGACTCATGTTTTCGAGGCGGACCAAGATGACAAAAAATTCACTTTAAGGTAAAGCGTTATCTTGAGCGGTGGTGTTGTGAATTGAAAGGTTCCAAACAATGAAAGAGTTCTTTGGTTTAGTGATAAAGACAAAGTATATAGCTATAAATGAAGTCGCAAGTTGATTGTTTGGATTAAAAGTTCATTCTGAGAACTAGGAATAGTTCTAAGTCTCATCTTGGATCTAAACATGTGTTGTGGCACTTTCATTTGATTATTAGAATCATTGAAAGATGGGAAATCACTATAGAGATAGTGGACTCTCATGAACAACATTACATATCCATTAACTAAAGCTTATCCATCAGCAGGATAATCGTCACTTAGAGAAGAAGAGTATGAGATACCATGACGATTGGCTTTAATGCAAGTGGGAGATTGAAAGTTGTATGCAAACAAGCCAATCATGTTTGATGATAAAGCATATACTTTGTAACAATCTTATTCATTTATTAATAAAAAGTATTAATTTATTAAAGGCTTTTAATTATCTACATGATGTTGTTTTATAATATGTGATAAACCCATAGTTTTAAGCAATGCTTTTAGAATAATGATGATGATCATTCTAATGAGATCTAAATTCTTAGAAAGCTTAAAACTAAAATAGTTCCCAATCATTGGATTACTAAATTGGGGATTAGTGAATCCGAATAGATTGGTACATACGTTGCTTGCTCATTGGATGAGGATGATTGATCTCATGATCATTTGTGTGGAGACACTAAAGCAAGTATGTAAGTGCTTATTAGAGAATAAGTTCACTAAACGTGGCTCGGTAAGGAATACCTAATGGAGTTTTACTTGCCTGTCAATAGGAATTCCTGTAGTGATAGTAGTACAAGTGATCCTTGGACTTGAGATCATCATAGTATCTTGTGCATGATGAGTTATACTTTGACTTATTCCTTAAGACCCTTAGGGTATATCAAAGGGTATGCTTGGGTATAACAAGTTGTACATGGAGATAATATATGATCAATAAAGAATCTACCACTTCTAATAAAAGAAGAGAAATATCCTATGTGATTTGATAAATGACAACCCAAAGAGTCATTGGTTAAGGCGTAATGAAATTAGAAAGGAGTTTCTAATTTGCATTATTTGAGTTGTGCATTTAAGGATCGAAATACATATAATTAAATAAAATAAGACTTGGTGAGTAATTCCATGTCTTATATTTAATTGGAACATTAGACGATGGGACGGATTGAATTATACGGTAACTATTTACTCAAAGGTTCTTTTATGATTAATGTTGAAATCTATATTATACGGAAAGTCGTTGATCATTTAGGGAGGCTTATCCCTATCAGAGAATAAATATTATTTAAATAAATTAATTGTTTAATTTATTTATTTAAATAAGATTAGAATTGTTCTAATTGATTTATTCACAACCGGTTTAATATGGAGAACCTAAAGGGTCACACCATAAAAGGAAGAATAATTATTTAAGAAGTTAATGGCATAATCGTAATAATATGTTATGTATATTTAATTTAATCTATGGTGATAGAATAAATTAAATAGCTTAATATTTATTATTTAATATTGTAGAAATATTAAATATAAATTAATAAGAGGAGTCTTATTAATATTATTATAATTATTATTATTATTTTAATTTCTAAAAGAGTTTAGGAATTAATTTAATATAAGTACTCTCATTTATTCCTAATTGGATTAGGAAGGAAAATTAGTTAAAGGAGTTTAATTAATTATCCCTAATAAGATTAGGGAGCCCCTTTAATTAAAAGGGTTTAATTAAATAATACATTATTTTAATAGGGTTACTTGATATCTTTATAAGAGGAGTCTTATATCAGGTATCAAAAATACGTTATATTTCCAATGGTTGGAGAGTACGCTCCTTTTCTATAGAGATAGAAAAACTAGGATTTAGCCAACCACCCATCTTCTTGAATCCTTCTTCTTCCTTGGTGGATCACCTCTAGAGGCCAAACACTTGGGTGGCTAACGTTGATCAAAGGAAGGAACCAAACCCGGTGGATTCAAGTTGAACGCGAAAAGGATTGAAGATGAACTTGTACCTGAGGAAGCTCGGATCTTCAAGGGTACGTTTCTTATTCATCTTTTTCGTTTAATTAATAATTGTGCATAAAGGGTGATCCGGGTATATGGTTTGTAAAAATTTTAAACTCTGATTTTTACACGTTTTCACTTATTTTTGCAATTTGATAGCGTTCATAAATATTACAAACCTAACATGAGTCAACTCGTGGATGCCGAACTGAAAGACCTGTCTCTTTGGTATCCAATTCTCCAGCATACCCTCTATAAAGCCTGCGAGAACCTGAAACATCTGGAGAGTCATAGTATGTTGTAACAGCTGATCTATAGTCACCCTATCTAAAGGTGACATACTCTCATACAATGATCTCAAGGGGAATGCCACCAACACTGGTGGGGTATGATCAATATGGCTAATTGTCGAAGAAGACATCTGTACGGGCCGTGTCATAAGACTATCCAAGGTTCAATGCTGAATACCTCTAGAGATACATATATATACATAACATAATACATGCATGATGAACAATAGATGACAATATGATATAGGGAATGGAAAATTGTACATACATTCCTAACTATATTATCATCTAATACATCTATGTACAACTAAAAATACAGGGAAATGGGGCACAGCCACCCAACTACTAACAGAGGCCTATCAAAAGATATAGCGAGAATGGGGCCCACCCCTTCGGCTCGGTCTAGTTCAAGTTGCAAAGGAGTTCCTACAAGCTGAAAAGGCCAAATCAGTAATAAAAACGCTACGCGATTGAGCGGAATAGCCTGAAATACTTGTTTTCACGGGCCAAAACTGTGGCTTTACATGACACTCATTGGTCTTCACCTAAACACAGGGTATACTATACCAATAATCTCAGTTGTTGCAAACTACATTCGGTAATACCTCGCGAAGGTCCAATGTTGTCAGTTTAGGGTCATAGCCCTAAAATATGGTCCCCGGCGGGGGCGTCATGCAATTTTCAACCATTGATATACACATCAATGAAGGTCAAGAAGCCTTAACATGGTCCCCGTCGGGGGTGTCACGCAATTTCAAACATTGATATACACGTCAATGAAGGTCAAACAGCCTTAACATGGTCCCTGGCGGGGGTTATAATGCAACTCAACCGTTAATGCACACATCAATGAAGGTCAAACCACCTTGACATTATCCTCAATAGGGATTTCATCCTTTAATACACATGTCAATGATGGTCAGGCAACCCTGACTACACCAACCATTGGCAGCAACTCCAACAGAGCAGCGGAAAGACCTGGCGATACAGACAAGGGAAAGACATCCTCATCAGGGAGGATCGATGATGGAATATGTTATACAAATCCTCACCAGACAAAACCCATCCCCACAGAGTCTCTTGTACGTGAGAGATACATCTTCAGAATAATTTTTGTATATCAAGGATTCAAGACTTTAGTAATAGCCCCAACATTAATAACCCTAGAGATTCCTAGTAGTTGTGGATCACTCGTCCAAGACAGTTCATCAGGCTGGTTATTGCCATCCCCAGTAGAAGCAACAGGGAGCTGGCAATCATCCCATCATGTTAGAGGACAGTACAACAAACCATATACATTCGCATCATGTTGTCATGCATTGCATCATAGTCATCTTGTTGTATTTCAGGTGTCTAGTATTCTTTATCATATCCATACCATTACATTGCATGAATATGATAAAGAGGGACATCTGTAGACACTCAAAATTTTCTGCCTACCTATTACTAACATTGCAGGAAGTGTAGAATCTTCTTTCAGAGATAACCCTAGAAGACAGCTCAGCTTAATCCTGGATACCACCGGAAGTTCAATTTTAACCCCGGAAAACACACCGGGAGTATCTATTCCCCATCTCGGAGATAACCCCGAGGATAGCAGTGCAAATACCATAAATTCCACCAGAGAAGGCTGATTCATCTTGGAGATAACCCCGAGATGTTTAGTCTCAGTCCTGGAAACAACACCGAGAAAGACAATGTCAACCTTGGAGATAACCCCAAGGAGTGCAGTTGCAGTTCCAGAGACAACCCCAGAAATGCTCTTTTCAAATGCATGCAGTCAGCTTCAACCTCGGAACTCCCACCGAGATACTTAATTCACAAACCTGGAGATAACCCCGGGAGGACAGGTACTCGTCAAAGACAACCCTGAGGGCAATCAACACTTGCAGCGGTCTAATCTCAGAGATAACCCTAAGCAACGTCTGCTTTATCTACCAAAACCGGAGATAACCCCGGTGAAGGACAAAGTCATCAAATTTCCCCCTCAACCCCACATGGCGTCGTCTCAACAAACAACAATCAACATACATTCTAGACAACAATGTCCCACAAGAACCAAGGAGTTGTAATCCCGAGTGACTACTACGCAAGGAAGCACACCGGATAGAATTTGAACCTTGAAGAGATAGGATATGGTTCCATCTTCCTGACTTTGTACAACCTTTAATCCCATGTTATTGCATAGCTCTAGACAACAATAGTTTGAAATAGGTCTTATACACCTCAATCGGATGCTCGAATTGAAGTTTTTCAGGTTCGAGCGGACATCAAGTTGCACACATACACATACTTCGAGACAGTGGGACCCACAGAGCCTGGGGCACCCCCAGCAACCGCAGGTGCATCTGCGGCTGCCACAGGTACACCTGCAGTTCCCAGCTCTATAAATATAGATCTTGGGGTGGCCATATTCAAGAGAAAAAAGGCGATGAAGCCCTGTCAAATTTGCTCTGTACACACCCCATGTTGAGTGCTTTCTCATTTTAAACACTTGTTAGCTCACATATAGCTATATTTTTACCAGCAGGAGCCGAGTGTTCATCCACTTAGGGGGTGTTTGATAAAAATTGAATAAATCTGAATCTGAATCTGAATGAGTTGAATCTGAATGAAAAAAATGTTTGATAATTGACATATCTGAAACATATAATTGACAAAACTTTATTATTTTATCCCTCTCAAAAAATTCAAAATTGTTGTAAATTTATTTAGTATTACTTAATATAATAGTTAACATTTTTTTAAATTTTTTAATTTTTTAAATTTTTTTACTTCATTCAGCTGCTCATTTAGTCATTCAGCTCAAAAAATCTGACTTAGCCATTCAGCTCGTCCATCTTACCGATTCAGCTATTCTGACCAAAACAAACGCATTGACCGATTCATCCATTCAGATTCAGCTCCATTCAGCTGTAAACAAACACCCCCTTAAAGTCATAGAAGTCTTCTTTGGCAGTCCATTGTAAGCCTTCTTATACATTATAAAGTCTTTCTCTTCATCTTTGCACACACTATTCTTCACATTGAGAGTCGTGTTGTATGTGTATACCTGCACTTCGGTCCATGTTTTTCATTTCTATCTGTAAATATATATACTTATATATATATATATATATATTGACTTACATTATCTAGTTACGTCTCGATTGATCTTAGACTCACGCCCGGAGCGTTTTCTTGCTTATATATATATATATTTACATTTTTGTCTGGCCTATAGTTTACTTCATGGCCTTTTACTGCTTTATATATATTTCGTCCTGCCTGAAGTTTACTTCGTGGTGGTTGATCATTTTTACTGCTTTATTTACATTCCGTTCCGCCTGGAGTTTACTTCATGGCGGTTGATCGCATTTACTACTTTATTTAAATTTTTTATCCCCCACGGAGGTGCTTTGTGGTGGTTGATCATGTATATAATATATATATATATATATCGCTTTTATATATTTGTATTTATGATCGCTTTATAGAGGTGCTTCGTGATTGTTGATCATGTATATGTATATATATATATATATATATATATATATATATATATATATATATATATATATATATATCTACTTATTGCTTTTCATATAAAGCTATGGCATCATGTGAGCCTAGGAATCATGTGATCACGGATTCAGTCTACTGAATCTAGATTCGGTTCCCGTGATGGACATTTTCAACTGTAAGCAGCTTGTAAATTATTCACGGTGTTTGAATTTCCTTAGATCGCTTTCATGCCCATGAGGATTTCGGCACTGCTATATATTATTTTCTCGAAGTTGCTTCACATCTCGAAAATAAAAGCAATCAAGCTGAACATTTAATAATAAAATGGAAGTATGAAAAGGTCTCAATTACTATTGAGCTCGGGGTTTGAAAAACCTCTTTTACAAAACCTCATTGCTATATCATGTTTAAAACTGAATTTTTCATACAAATTCAAACCCTTTGTATATAGGTGAGAACGAGGCCTCACACTACTTCCAAATAATAGCATATTGACCCCCCCCACCCACACGCATTCATATAACAGTTTGTTGAAAGTGGCGGTCACTGTGATAACACGGATGTCGGGGGGTGCCTAACACCTTCCCTCCGCATAATCAAGCCCCCAAACCTAAATGAATCTCGGTTTCACAGACCCGTTTAGTAGTGTCACATCACTAGGTTAATGTGCAAACCTTTTCTCGGCTGCATTTGTGCAACCACTTAAAAACACCAACTTGCGACTCTTACAATCAAATCGTCGACATATACATGTCAGACCTTTTTCACTTATTTTTTCAAACAAATCTCACATAACATGAGAACACCAAAGAACAAGAACAAAAAAGGGACAAATAAAAAAACCTGACGTCGACACTCACCCCTACAAAAAATACAAAACCTTTTTAATGGTACTGGGATCATCTTTCCACTTTCAAAGAGAAACACCAATCCATAAGAGATGGAACTACCTGGTCTCTATAATATAAAGGACTATCGGTGACGATCTGTGGGGCGGTTAAACCACACCTCATCGGCTTAGACCAAAGGGATGGAATTACCTGGTCTCCCCACATAAATGGGAGAATCGACGACCATCTAAGCTGCAGTTGAGTCCTCAAAGAGAAACACCAATCCATAAAAGATGGAACTACCTAGGCTCCACAATACAAAGGAGTATCGACGACCATCTGTGGGGAGGTCAACCTCATAGAGGAAAGCCACAATCCTCTCCATAACCACATACAAAAATCTGTCCCAAGACACCATAGGGTAAGGGGATACAAAGATCAATGATCTATTCTAAAATATCCTAAGCTATCTCAATGTCCATCCATCAAGAAGGAGTTCAGAATACATCAAGATCATGAGCCCTGAAGAAACATGCAACTATCAAGCAAGTAACAATGCATAACTAAAAGGGAAGTGAATCAAAAAATATTTCCTTGCCATATAATATTGTTTGATATATACAATGTGTCCTTTAAATAACAAAAATGGCTAACCTAGTCTCTACAGGAAAATCAAAGCTAATCTACAAACTAGTGGATAAGTGAGCCATCAAGTCTAACGACTCCATCAACCGATGAGGATATTGGGCTGGGCGAAGCCAAAGCACGACTGAAGCACTCCTTCTCACACCTAAAGAGGTCCTACGGGAGCTACTCGGTTTGTCTGGATCCATATATCTAGACAAAAGTCTCCAAATCACCTATAAAAGGGAGTGGTAAATTATAAACTAGAGCTCATTAAATGGATTGTATGTCTATATGCATGCATGTATTATTTTAACATACACTTATAGTAGAGTTAAAAATGCATGTTTATTCAATGCCTAGACTCATGGAAAATTTTTGCCAGAGTCGCCTTTGTAATAATGACTATCCACATGCGCATAAGCATGACTAGGTGGCCATTCCGTAGCACACCAACTCACAGTTATAAACATCCTATATGTATGAAAGATATCAAATTTATAATCAATAAGGGTAGCCTAATTACCAGGATTTCTTTGCTTAATAATCTTTTCTCATTTATCCTCAAATAGGATGAAAAATAGCAGAAAAAGGTTCCAAATTGACTATTTCAAAAGTTAATTTTTTCACATCAATATGTTCAGCATGGTTAAATACCAACATTTACTGTGTTGAATAATTTTTATCAATTACTATGAGCATGCATATTCACTACTATGTGTTTAGAAGCATTTCATGTGATAACTCACTTTTCAACGGTCATAACTATAAAAGAAGGCATGTATACGTTACCAGGATAATGCAGAACACTTGTACAATGACGGATTCTACAAAAAATAACCCAAACTCAGTAGATCTGAAGAAGAACTCTCGAATTCTCTGTGTGGCTCCAAGTGAAAATGAATTATGAAATGGAAAGGCTAAGTAATATAACCCACAGATGGCCGCGGGTGTACCTACGGATGTCGCGAGTCCACCTACAGCTATCCTGGGTGGTCTCCGCCCCCTCCAGCTCGATCAAATTTGAGTTATAAAAGAGGTCCCACACGCTAAAAAGTCAAATCAGGAAAAAAGACACTACGCGATTAAGCGGACAAGCCTGAATTCCTGATTTTCAGAGACCAAACTGCGGGTCTACATGTCAATCATTGGTATTCGCCCAAACAAAGGTTCACAAAGTCGATGATCACAGTTGTTGCTACCTACCCTTGATAATACCTCATAAAGTTCTGATGCCATCACTAATTACGATCAAAGTTATATATTTCATCAACAATCTCTCCCCAACAGAGATTTCATATAATTTTAGCTGTTGAAGACCATTTCAATGAAGGTCAGGCAACCTTGAAGTTATTAGCCGTTAGCAAGTAAATCCAGCGAAGCATCGGAGATGGTCTAATGATATTAACCATTGAAGAATATTTCAGCGAAGGTCAGGCAGCGTTGACAACACTAGCCGTTGGCAATTAAATTTAGCGAAGCACTGGAGGTGGTCCGATGATATTAGCCATTGAAGGACGTTTCAGTAAATGTCAAGAAGCTATGACATCATTAGCCATTGGCAATTAAATCCATCAAAGCATCAGAAGTGGTCCAATGATCTCAACCATTGAAGGACATTTCAATAAGGGTCAGGTAGCCCTGACATCACCAGCCATTGGTAGTAACTCCAACAAAGCGTCAAAAAGGCCTGACGATGCAAGCTATGGAAAACCATCCTCATCTGGGAGGACCGATGATGGAATCTGTTACACAGATCCTCAGCAATTAACGCATAATTCCCCAAGAATCTCTTGCATATGAGAAGAACATCTGCGGTGCAAAGTCGGCGATGAGGGTTAAAGACTTTGGTGATAACCCCAAATGTCAACATCTTCTGGTCTCAATCATGGAGAAACCTCCATTCCATATATTAAACATACATTCGCATCATGCTACATTACATTGCATTATGTTCATATTGTCACATTTTAAGTGTCTAGTGATCTTTATCATATCCATGCCATTACATTGCATGAATATGATAAAGAGGGGCATCTGTAGACACTCAAAAGTTTGCATTCCTATTACTAAACTCGCAGGATGGTAAAATTATTTTCTAGAGATAACCCTAGAAGTCAAATCAGCTCAATCCTGGAGACAACCCCGGGATACTAACTTTTTAAACTCAGAGACAAACTTGAGATATTCAATTTCAATCCCGGAGACAACCTCGGGATGCTCATTTTTAACCTTGGAGATAACCTCGAGGGATGCAGTTCTAGTTCCGAATATAACACCAAAAAAGTCAGTTCCAACCATAGAGACAACCCCGAGGCACTCAGTTTCAAACTCGAAGACAACTTCGGGAGGTCAACACACCTCAGAGATAACCCTGAGCAACGACTGCTACATTAGTGCAAAAGCCGGAGATAACCCTAGTGAGGGGAAAAATCATCATTTTGTCACCTCAATACTACATTCACATTGTCTCAACAACATATCAATTAACACTACATACAGAAGTGTCCCACAAGAACCATAACTCAAATCCCAAATGACTACTACACAAGATATCACACCGGATAGAATTTGAAGACTTAAAGATCTGATCATGGACCCATTTTCCCAGCATCGTACAACCTCTAATCCCATGTCATTGTGTAGCTCTTGACAACAACATTTCAAAAAGGTACAACACGCCTTTATCGGATGCCCGAATTGAAAGTTATGAAGGTTCAAGCGGACAACACGTTGCCCGAGTGCACGCACTTTGAGATGACGGGACTTGTAGAGCCCGGGTCACCCCGAGCACCCTTAGGTAGACTCTTGGCTACCGCTGGTAGACTCGCAGCTCCATGGTCTATAAATATGAATCATTAGCAGCTCATTTAACAAAAAGAGAGAAAAGGAGAGAAAACTCTATACATATCAGGCTGTAAACACTTCTAGAGTACTCTAAACTGAGTGATTTTTCTTTCTAAACACTTATAAGCTCGTGTTTTGCTACATACTAAAATTAATTAGTGGAAACCTAGTTTTCAGACGTTTAAAGCTCTCTGAAGTCTTCTTGGCAGACCACTATAAGATATTTCAAAATTTTAAGCTTTTTATCATTTCTGTATATATATATATATCTACTAACGTTGAGAGTTGTGTTGTGTGGGTATGTCCAGATTGTCTCCGGGGTTGAAACTGACTTGACTTCCATGGTTATATCTAGAAGATGATTTTTCCCTCCTCTAGGGTTAGTAACAGGAATACAAAATTTTGAGTGTCTGCAAATGCCCCTCTTTATCATATTCATGCGATGTAATGACATGGATAGGATAAAGACTCCTAGACATATGAAATAAGACAAGATATGTATGATGAAAATGTAATGCAGGATGATGCAAATGCAATGCTAAGTGTTGTTCGTTGGAATGATTTCCAAAGGGATGTGATATATGCCTACTTCCATCGCTTCTTATTGGGGGATGGAGTTGAATGTTAACCCTGTTGAGTTGCTTTGATGTCTACTCTACTGGTAGTTTCTAGAGCTCTTATCACAGAAATCTTTTGATGCCACGCTGGAGTAATGTCCAGCAGTTCAGAATGTTAATCAGTGCTATCTGAGCCTGATTTGCCAACAAGTTAGAGAGATGTCTTCAAAATCTTTGGAGTGGAGTTTTCTCCATGATTAAGACTACATGATGTTGACATTGGGGTTATCACCAAAGTCCTTAATCCTTTGCACAAGCTTTCCACCGAAGATGTTATTCTCTCTTACGAGCGACTATTGGGGATTGCGTTTGAATTATTGGTGATCTATATAATAGATTCCATCATCGGTCCTCCCCAATGAGGATGGTTTTCTATGGTTTATATTATCAGGTTTCTCTGACACTTCGTTGGAGTTACTATCACCGGTTTGTAATGTCAGGGCTGCCTGACCCTCGTTGAAGTAGTTTTTAATGGCTGGCATCATCAGATCACTTCTGATTCTTCGCTGGAGTTATTGCCAATGGCTGGTACTATTAAGGTTGCCTGATCCTTGTCGAAGTAGTTTTCAACGTCTAAGGATGTCTGAAATCTTCGTTGGGGATGGATTCATGACGAGATGTATGCTTCTGATTGCAATTACAAACCCAAGTTGATGGCATCGAACCTTCGTGATGCACTATCAAGGGCAGCTTTGAATAGCTTTGATCATCGACATTGTGGACCCTATATCCAAGCAAATACCAATGATTGATATGTAGACCCGCAATTTGGTCTTTGAAAATCAGGATTTCAGGCTTTTCCACTTAATTGTGTAGCATCTTTTTTCCTGATTTGACTTTTCAGCTTGTGGGACCTCCTTTGTAACTTAAATTATATCGAGCCAGAGGGGGTGAGGACGACCCAGGGTAGCCATAGGTTGACACGCGGCTACCGCGAGTTAACCCAGGGCCACCCGTGGGTTATATCTCACTTGTCATCCGTTTCACAAGTCATTTCTAATTTTAAGCCGCATAGAGAATTAGAGATTTCCTCTTTAGAACTACTAAGTTCGAGCAGTTTTCTGCAAAATCCGTCACCGTACAATCAGTTTGCACTATCCTGGTAATGTTTACATGTTTTCTTTTCCAGTTTTAATCGTTGGAAAGTGAGATATCATACAGAATGCTTCAAAACACAATAGTGAATATGCATGCTCATATGACTTGATAAAAATAATTCAACGCACTAAATGTTAGTATTTTACCATGATGAACATATAGATGTGAAAAAATTTGACTTTTAAAACAGTCAATTAGGCACCTTTTGTGACGCCCCCAAAATAGGTATACATCACCCATCTTGAGTCGCCAAAAACATGGTACAAAAATACAAATACAACATAATAATACAGGTGTCGTGTAAAATATGACAAAATAGAAATTGAGAGTTTTAATAATAATATTGTCATCTAGATAATATCCACACTCAAAGGAGTCCACATTACATTTATTGTCACGCTATTTAACAGAATAGTGAGGACTACTAAAACTATCATCTGGACCGTCACTCCATTCCCCGACTAGTCCCGGCTACGTTCTCATTTCCTGAATAGAACATTGAAAGAAAGGGGTGAGCTCAACTAGCCCAGTAAGAAATATTATGACTAAGATAATGTAGAATAAATTATCATTAGACTTCAACAATGTTAAACTGATAAAATATAACAAACATCAAGTTTAACTATAGCGGAACAAGCAATCCATTAAAAGAGTCAAGTAGAGAATAAAATCTACTATCTTTTATGATTTAAAAGGTTTTTCATAACTTTTATCATTTGAGACTCGATTTTAATAAATAATCCACATCATCCACAGACTACGGCCGAGGATATTCATTAGTATCACAACCAAAAATTATCCATGCACTACGGGCCAAGAATATTCAATGGTCATGATCATGCCAACAACTGTCCATCAATGCACTACGGGCTAATGAGGACTTTTACCACATCATTTGTAACATTACGATCATGATTATACTGATTAATCCCTGGTCATAATCATACCAAGTCCATCTATGCATAACAGGCCACAGATGACTTTCAACATAATATAAGCATGAGGATGATGACAATGATATAAGAATCCAATAAAATAAGTTCAAGAATTAATTTATCCAGAATTCAATAACGTCCAAATTGTCAACATGATATTGCTATGTGGAGTAAAATTCAAGAATGCTCAGAAGAATATTTCCATGAAAAGATACTGGATGAAGCGCAAATATCAAGGATATTCCACTAATTTCATGGAGTATAGAAGTCAAAATTTAACCAACTGAGTATAATAGAATATATGAACTGCAAATGGATTTTTGGCCGCCATGCGGTAATCTACGTATATAGATCATTTCCACAATTTAATAAGGAATGAATACAAAGGATCATTCACCATGCATGTGGTAATCCAGATAGACAGGTTATTCCAACAGAATAATAAAGAATGGAATAACAGATGGATTCACCATGCCTGCGATAGACTGCACAGACAGGTTATTCCCAATAGAATAATAAAGAATGGAAATAGGTCATGCGTAAACCCACGCATGCAGGATATTAAACGAATAATAAAGAACGGAACCGGTCAAAGTAAATTTTGCAGATAGGATATTCCAACAGAATAATAAAGAATGGAATAACAACAGAAATCACCATGCATGCGATTGACCGCACAGACAGGTTATTCCAACAGAATAATAATTAATGGAACCAGGTCAGGTGTAATACGCACCGACAGGATATTCTAACAGAATTATAAATAACGGAACTAGGTCATGCGTAAACGCACAGACAGGATGTTCCAACAGAATAATAAAGAATGGAATAATAGAAGAATTTCACCATGTATGTGGTACTTCGCATAGACAAGTTATTCCAACATAATGATAAAGAATGGAATAACAGAAGAATTTCACCAAGTAGAGGGTAGCAGGTGTATACGAGTTATTCCAACAGAATAATAAAGAATGGAATAATGAAGTTCTCTTCATGAATCTGAAAGAAATAATACCCTTACCTTAGAAGAAAGCGGATATAGGAGTAGTGAAGTAGCGGAATATTTTTTTCTTCTCTCTCTATAGTTTCTCTCCCTAGAGTTTCGGTGAATTAAGTAAGAAATAATGAAGGAGTGAGCTTCTATTTATAGCGAGAATGGATTTGAATAGTAACTAATTCATGAAGCAGTCAAAATTGATTTACTTTTGAGCAGACGGTCCATATTGATTTACTATGCCTGATAAATAAAATATTCTAATAAAACAAAATCTTTTAAATAAAATATAATATATTCTATTTATAATCTAATAAAACGAATAACTTTATAAAAGTATTCTATTTATATATAAAATCTTTTACATTTTATTACATTAATAATACTAATAAAACAAAATTTATATATAATATATATATATATATATATAAACTTTCGTGACTTCATAAAAAGACACCTCAATATATTTAAAAACATTTATCATCATTATTATAATTCACAATATTAATCGATCAGGTCATTCCCAGGAAAGAGGGGGCTTTCCAATAAGGATTTCTCCCTATTGGCGCGCAATTAGGTGACCAAACCTCTCCTTGGCAGAACTTCTAGACATCGTTAATATTGCAAATAATAATATTATTAACTCTGTCATCTCAATTAATGATTTAATAATATATAAAATATCGACAATAATTGAATCAAATAACGTAAGATACTATGCAACAATTACTGAAGCAATAATTGAACAAAACTGAGTGACTTTTCACGTAAGCATCAATAATCAATACCGTGTGCTACTATGCAACCACGCGTAATACTGTACTTTTACTACCGAGTAGTTTAATAGTTTTAATGATAAAACTTCCACTGTTATTTTCATAAAAATATTTTTGTCATTTTCTCAATCCGACAATAATTCTATTGTGGGGTCCACCAATGATTGTGTCATCGTAGGAATATTCCCTGTTAAAATGATTATTCCCTAACCAATCGAATATTATACAAAAACTTGCATACTTTAAAAAATTTATAAATATTACCCACAACTATAAAATTATCTCAAATCCACACCATAATATTCAAAAAAATATTTCGAGAAAATTAAATCTTTATTCGTAAAATTTGGGGTTTTACAATCTCCCCTCCTTATGAAATTTTGCCCTCGAAATTTACGTACGTACTTGGTATGCCGAAGAGGTGAGGATACCTTTACTTCATTTTAAATTCTAACTCTTGAGGTATAACCTTTGAGCGCAAAATATATTTCAAGATTTTAACAGGTACATCTTCATACGTTAAATTATCCGCTATCTCGTCCGGTTCTAAATTAATAATGTGGTTTGGGTCGTCCACATATTTACGCAACATCGATACGTTAAAAATGTTATGAACATGCGACATACTTGGCGGTAAAACGATTCTATAGGCCATAGTTCCTACTCGATCGAGGATTTCAAATGGGCCAATTAAATCGAGGGTTGATATTTCCTCTCTTCAGCAACTCTTGCTTTTAAAATAACGCCCTTTTGAACCTTCTTTTTCGTATTCATCAGCTCTGGGTCTGTACCTTTAGTAGCTTTAACATTATTGACTAAAGTCGATTCTAATCATATATTCATTATCTTCACGTAGGTTCATATATTCACACCTGTAAACACATATGATCTTCTACTTAACACGTCAGCTACCACGTTTGCTCTTCCACAATGATATTGAATGGTATGATCGTAATCTTCAATAGCTCAAGCCAACGTCTTTGGCGCATTATACGTTCGTTTTGGTTGAAGAAATATTTAAGGGTTTTAGAAATAGGTTTTGTACTAGGGTCAATACAAAATTCGATTTCACGCTCTAGGGGTAGGCTAAGAAGTCTTCAAGAATACGTCAGAAAATTTATTAACAATAGAAATATCATTCAAAACTGTGACTCTCATCCAAGACTTGGATAACACATGTAATGAAGGTTTCTCTTAACAGAGTTTCAACTAATAAGTCAAAGTCTAATTTCTCCGGAGTCAAATTTAAACATTGAACGTAAGCAAGAGAGATAAAAGAATTGGTAGAACTGGTATCTAATAAGCTATAGACTTCGTAAAATTTATAATTAACTAACCCGTGCTAACTTCGTTCGGGTTAATCACTTTTTGAGAAGTCACAAAAAATGCTCTTCCTGAAACCACTGACTTTGTTTTGTCCATATTCGCCTTTGGTGCCACCGTCCCGGCTGGACTTAACTTCACTATATGACAAAATCGAGCTAAATAACCTTCTCTTCTTGAAATTTCCACTTCTATTATCTTGGCCATGATTACCACCGAAGTGGTTACCATTCTTGGCATGATAATTTCCCCCGCGATAGTCATCATTGTTCCGATGGTCGTTGCCACCGATACGATTATTATCGTGTTGTTGGTCGTTACCTTTTAGTTGTGCTAACTCATTATCGCACTCCAATAACTAAGCCCTATTCACGACTTCTGAATATAAACAAAGTTTATGAGAAATGAGGTATTGACGTATATCAGGTTTCAAACCTCGCAGAAACATTCGCGTCATTCGCTCCTCATTATCGACCAAATGGGACTCAAATCGGGACAACTCGGCAAACTTGGCTTCGTACTATGACACGGTCATGTTGTTTTGCTCCAGCTTGATGAACTCTACCTCTTTCATGTGACGAATACTTTCGGGAAAGTACTTGTCGTTGAACAATTCTTGGAACTTCTCCCAAGTCTTTTCAGTGCGGCAGGTTGAGTACGCTTCTGATTCCACCGATAATCGCCTCCGCTCGCATAACTTGAAGGTGGCAAAGGGAACCTTTTGCTCCTCGGAGCATCCCAAGATATCAAATATCTTAAAGATCTGCTTTATCCACGTCTCCGCCTTAAGTGGTTTTGGCTCTCCAAAAAACTCCGGTGGTCCCAGTTCCTTGAATTGCTTAGTCGTTACCATCTAGAGTTGCCAATGTTTCCACCTGCATTTTGGACAGGAGCCTCTCTTACCTGTTGTTGCATGAATTGCATAAAGCCTCTGAACATTCTATCGTTCATCATCTGGTCAGTGTTGTTGTTTGCCTGAGGATTGTCGTCTTCCTGATGCTCATTATCCTAATTATTGATTTGTGGAGACTCAATGGTCTCATGTGCTCCATTGATGTTCTCAACATTCTCGGATGTCATTTTCAAATACTGCCACAAAATAAGGGATAATTAACATATCACATATTATCCCTATACTCTAACCGACCAATTAAATACTAAATAAACTTAGGTAGGTCATACTAGCGAAGGAATTCCCTATCTCTCCCCTCCTAGTTCTTATCTAACATCTCAGCCAGGGATCATATCCCTAAGCTTTGATACCAACTGTGACGCCCCCAAAAGAGGTATACATCACCCATCTTGAGTCGCCAAAAACATGGTACAAAAATACAAATACAACTTAATAATACATTTGCCGTGTAAAATACGACAAAACAGAAATTGAGAGTTTTAATAAGAATATTGTCATCTAGATAATATCCACACTCAAAGGAGTCCACATTACATTTATTGTCACGCTATTTAACAGAATAGTGAGGACTACTAAAACTATCATCTGGACCGTCACTCCATTCCCCGACTAGTCCCGGCTACATTCTCATTTCCTGAAGAGAACATTGAAAGAAAGGGGTGAGCTCAACTAGCCGAGTAAGAAATATTATGACTAAGTTATTGTAGAATAAATTATCATTAGACTTCAACAATGTTAAACTGATAAAATATAACAAACATCAAGTTTAACTATAGCAGAACAAGCAATCCATTAAAAGAGTCAAGTAGAGAATAAAATCTACTATCTTTTATGATTTAAAAGGTTTTTCATAACTTTTATCGCTGAGACTCAGCTTAATAAATAATCCACATCATCCCTGCACTACGGCCAAGGATATTCATTAGTATCACAACCAAAAATTATCCATGCACTACGGGCCTAGAATATTCAATGGTCATGATCATGCCAACAACTGTCCATCAATGCACTACGGGCTAATGAGGACTTTTACTACATCATTTGTAACATTACGATCATGATTATAACGATTAATCCCTGGTCATAATCATACGAAGTCCATCTATGCATAACAGGCCACAGATGACTTTCAACATAATATAAGCATGAGGATGATGACAATGATATAAGAATCCAATAAAACAAGTTCAAGAATTAATTTATCCAGAATTCAATAACGTCCAAATTGTCAACATGATACTGCTTTGTAGAGTAAAATTCAAGAATGCTCAAAAGAATATTTCCATGAAAAGATACTAGATGAAGCGCAAATATCAAGGATATTCCACTAATTTCATGGAGTATAGAAGTCAAAACTTTAACCAACTGAGTATAATAGAATATATGAAGCTTAAATGGATTTTTACCGCCATGTCTTTGTAATCCACGTATCTGAGATCATTTCGATAATTTAATAAGGAATGAATACAAAGAATCATTCACCATGCATGTGGTAATCCACATGACGAGTTATTCAGCGAGAATAAAAAATAATGGAATAATAGAAGGATTCACCATGCGATAGGCGCATGACGAGGTTATTCCCAACGAGAATAATAAAGAATGGAACCGGTCATGCGTAAACACACGAGATAGGATATTCGGCGAATAATAAAGAAGCGGAACCAAAGTTAAGCGAAATTACGCAAGCGAGGATATTCCAGCGAGAATAATAAAGAATGGAATAACAATGAAATCACCGTGCATGCGATAGGCCAAATGCATGGGTTATTCCAACAAAATAATAATTAATGGAACCTGGTCATGCGTAAACGCACAGACAGGATGTTCCAACAGAATAATAAAAATGTAATAATAGAAGAATTTCACCATGTATGCGGTACTTCGCATAGACAGGTTATTCCAATATAATGATAAAGAATGGAATAACAGAAGAATTTCACCAAGTATAGGGTAGCCCGCGTATACAGGTTATTCCAATAGAATAATAAAGAATGGAATAACAGAAGTT